>JAECWM010000317.1:0-461083 GCA_018150695.1 Drosophila oshimai | reverse complement strand
GTCGTAAATCAAGAACCTCCAGTGGCAAATCCGTGATATTTTTGGGAAGAACCATTTTGCAAACAAACAGACAGAGAACAACGTGAAAACTGAGATGAACTCGGAACTGACAAAGAATTTAGGGCTGAGCACTCAAATAATTATTGGAATAAACGGAATGGGAACAAAAAGCGAAAAATGCTTGAGCGCTCACTTTGAAGACAGAAAACCGACTTCTGGATTTTCTTTTTCATTATTAGGGTGTGCAAATATTAAGCAACTTTGTAAAAAAAAAACATACTTGATGTCTTGTGCCTCGTGAAGAACTTAATAATAAATATAATTATAAAATATAATATAATATAAAATATAATACACATACGAACGTATGTAAGGATTCACTCTTAACTAAACTTTATTTAATATGAATTCTTCTGTAAATAAGGAAGCATTTTAACAAATTATATTATTTTACATTACATTACATTTACATTATTTTAAATTTATGATACTTGTATATATACATAAAACCATACATCTTTTTCACCAAACAAAAGGAACAAAATTTTACTTTTTGATGACCATCTTTAAACCACCAAGAATGACGCGGGTTTACACTATTCGATATTAAAACGATTAGTTACTTATATTAATTTTCTGTTTCTTTTTCAAGGTTCTTCAAATATTAAATCTACAGCTTTTATTTCAACACTAATTTATCAAAAAAAAAACACTTATCGTTGTTAACTATGCTATATAAACGTGTGTTTATTAAAAATAAATGTACCAGTACTTTTATAATTTGGCAAAGTCTGACCTTACGAGTATCCGCTGTATTCCCAGCTGGAGTAAACATTTTATCCAAGCTATGTTCTTTTGTATGTAACATGTACGTTGTACATACATATATATGTACATTCGAAACCCTTTTTCTTGTTTTTCATGATTTAGTAAAAATACCCTTCAAAATTGCTGTTTATAAAAATAGTAGTACTGGAAGCAGGGTCATCAAAAAGAAGATAAAACTAAACAAAATTAAAAATAAGGACGCAATAATTAAGTTCGCTCTAGTTATCAATTGTATTAGTTTACATTATTTTTGAAAATTTATTAAATTTATTTTTAAAAATGGTAAAAGATAACACTACTCGGTGGAGAAGAAAAACCTGACAGTCAGCCTTAGAAATTAAGGAAAAACGTATAAAGAGATTCAAAATATAGTCGAATGCAGTCCTTCAATGCAAAAGCATTACTTTTCCTGATAATGACAACTGATTTCACTAGCATTACTTTGCTTTAATGCTAACGAAACTGCAATCATTACAAATGTAAAGCATTAGTCAAAACTCTGTCTGGTATGTATGTTCAATTTTAATATGTAATTTTTAGTTTTACAAGTTCCGTCACTGAATGACATACGTTTCATAAACTTATGTACCAAAGTTGAAAACCCTAGGACTTGTTATACCCATAAATTAGTTTTTATAATTTATTTGTGACCTAAGATTATAATCTGATTATCCTAAGCCGGTTCACACACAATAGGTAATAAATAAAAAAAACAACAAATACATTTTCCTAGAGGAACTTGTTGATATCCAAAGTAACCCAGCAAGCAAAGTTAGGAGCGCTCAAAAGAGAAACCGCTCAAATTGCTCGCTGGGTAGCAACACTCGAGCGCGAAATTGCAAAGGTTTTTTAAAATGTTGTTGCCCTGCTCATTTTTCTGTCGTCATGTTTATGGTTTTACATTATTTAAATAAATATATTATAAATTATTATACTATAAATATAATTAAAAACTAATTACTTTCACCAACCTCTGAAGTTGCGTCGATCGTAAACAAAACAAAGCAAACGCAATGCCGGCAAACAATGATTTGTAGATTCTAAATAAAAGCACGATTTGCACATCACATTGGAGATAATGCTTACAAACTGTGCAAAACGCGATTTATGAAGTTACACACAGTTAATCGTGATTTAAGTTGCACAAAAATGTAAGCAAATAACTAAATGTACGATTTTCACGCTTGTTGACAATCAGCTGTTTTATAACAACCACCAATTTATCTATCAATTCGTGTCTATCGATACAAAAGTCCGCTTCTCATCGATTTCGAAGCGGGTTATTCAAAATGTGAATTTTATCCACGATTGCCTTAAAAAAATGAAAGGACTAAACCCCAAGTAATTCGTTAAACACAACGCATTTTTTCCTAATTAAACGTTCTTGGAATAATAAACTTGTTTATACGTTAATTTAATTAGTCTATCCATAATTTTGTCTGTGCTCGAAATTATTCAAAAAGAAAAAAATAATTGGGTGAACTTGCTTAAATGTTCTTAGAATGCATAGGGTTTTTAAAACGACAGGTATCGAGTTGAAGTTTGCACAGCTCGGAACTGGAACAGTTAGCCAACTGAAAGTAAAAATAATTTATTTATTATAGCCTTTTAAAATTACCTTAAATACCTACCTTTTTTTTCAAAAAAGCCCAAAATTTCTTATTATCCACTTTTAATAGTCAAGGGATCATCGGCAGTGACATCCATTTTTTTCAAAATGGCACACAAATATTTAAAAAAATTACTGCCTATTTCGATTAAAAAGGATAATAAGCGCCCAAAATGGAAATTACTCGAATTCTCTTGCAGCACGAGAGTACATCAAAGAAACCATCTTCAACATGCGAGGCGTCGCACTCCAGATTTTCCAAAGTACTTGCGTGCTCCAAAATCCAGTTTAGCAATAGTTTGCTCAAAGTCAAATCAGGTTTCAGGCAAAGTGAACGAAGTTTTGGAATAAAGGGCAGTTCCACGGAGCTGAAATCATATTTTCCAGAAAGGGATAACCCCTTAAGTGTTGTTGTGTGCTGGGAAATCCAATCCCTTTGCTCTTTTGAAAACTCTGCCAAGTAGTACAGGCTCAAGGATCTTAGCTTTGGACAATATGGCAAAACTTTTTTTGAACACCATGCAATAGTTCTTTTATTTCGGGTAACACCCGTTCTGTGCGCGTTTTATTTTTTGAAGAACGCTTATATTCGAAGAACGATCATCATCTGCATCTCAAGATTTCTAAAGTTGGTAATTGTCTTGAAATCCATTTATAAAAGTTATCCGAAAAAATGTAGTGTTCACAAGGTTTAGGTCTCGCAGCTTCGGACAGTATGGCAAATCAGTTTCGATTTTAGACGAAATAATGTGTAGCTTTTCCAATGATGCAAATTCAACTTCACCTTCCCGACTCTGCGAAATGATTTCTACCCCACTAACTTCTAAAAAGCGAAGCATTTTGAGCTCACATGAAATTTGTTGAATGTTAATTGAATTGTTAATTGATTGTTCTCCGCTTATCGTAATCTGTTCCAAGTTGACTAACTTATGTAAGTGAGCTATAAGAAATAAAAGTACAATTAAAATACACAGGAAGCGTTGATTTGCTTATAGACTTGCCGAGATTCATGATGGGATTTCCTTGAACATTTCAGCTCTAACATTAAAGTTTTAATGTTTTTAAATCCGGAAGCTCTTGCAAGGCAAACAGTATACCAGCGATGTCTTTGTTACCAATTTGCAGACATATTGTTTTGAGTTTCTTTAATCCAAGAAGCGTGGACTTATAGCTCCTTGATTTGTTCATAAGTTAGGACGTTGCCAGTCCCAGTCCTCGACCCGTAAAGACTGCAGGTTTGGACAGTGCTGTTCGATAATTTTAAAGCCCGTGTCATGGTGCCATTCAAGTTCCATTTCTTCAACAATTGAACCGCACAGTTGCAAAACAGTTTGCTTATCCTCGAAGTCCATACCATACCAATTAAATTTCTTAAATTTATTTCGGTTATGGCAGGCGAACGCATCTCCAAAAAAGTGACTCACTTGACCAAGGTTTATTTGATCATTAAAGCTTAGTTCCTCAAAAACTAAATCAATAACCTCCAGTGGCAAATCCGTGATATTTTTGGGAAGACTCATTTTGCAAACAAACCGACGGAGAACAACGTGAAAACTGAGATGAACTTAGAACTGGCAAAAAAAACTGCGCAATATTTTAACTGTCGATCAGGAAATGCACATTCAGGGCTGAGCACTCAAATAATTATTGGAATAAACGGGTTGGGAACAAAAAGCTAACGACGATAAAGTGCTCACTTGGAACAAAGTGGACACAGGCCATAATGGATAACGACTTCTGAATTTTTTTTTTCTGCCGTTTTTTAAGGGAGTGTAAATATTAAGCAACTAGTAAAGAACTTTATGATACAAATATTTTTTAATACAGAAAATAAACGGAATCACTCCTAACTTAACTTTATTTACTATGCATTTTTCTGTAAATAAGATTTAATTTTAACAAATTATATTTTTAGTAACATAAAAGACTACATTTTAGATTCATCATTTTAAATTTATGGTACTTGTGTACATACATGCAACCATACATCTTTTTCAAAAAACAAAAAAAAATTGAAAAAAATTTAACTTTTTAAGACTATCTTTAAACTACCAAGAATGACGTTTAATTTTCAAGATTTTTCAAATATTAAATCTACAGCTGTTATTTCAACAATTATTTATCGAATAAAACCGATGGCAATTATGATTTTTTACCATATATGGACCAGCTGGGCAAGCGGCTGTACTCGATGGGCGACCACGAAAAATACCTTTTTTTATTTTTTGGTAGGTTGCGAGACGTTCATATCGACGCCGAGGTCGCCTACAAGGAAACGGACAGCGGTCCTATTTTTTTTTTTTATAAATTCCGAATATCCCGCCTACCGTTGCTAAATCAGTCATCGACTAACCGGCAATGGACAAGCAGTGCTTTGTCCCTTGTGCATTCAACATCTTCGACCTGCTGATGATTCAAGACGACCAACAATTTCACCTCCAAAAAACCGACAAAGGATCGAGTCTCGTGGCGCCCCTTTGAGTACGGCGACTTTGTGATCAAACTGGGATCCGTGACCATATGGAGCACTTCAAGGGCATCCTAATAGAGATCGATATACCAGAACATTGTATAATTCTGGCCAAGTCGCCTGGGAGTGGTCCACTGTATTCCCAGCTAGAGTAAGCTATGCACTTTTGTATGTAACGTGTACGTTGTACATATGTATGTATGTTCATGCTTACATTATATAAGATCAGCGCTTTCGCTTATCTCATGCCTAAACCAGTGTTGCCATTTTAGCTTATTTCAAGCTAGATTTAGCATATTTTAAAATGAAATAGCTTGAAAAATACTTGAAATGCATATAGCTTGAAATCTGGCTTATTTCAAATTTCATTTAGCTTATCTTGGCTTTAAAAAATTTATAACAAAACATGTTTTGTTTTTTGATTGTATTATAATTTTTGGTAATTTTTATCGATAAGTTGGACAAGTCATATTTGTTGTTGGTATTTTAATAATAATCGTTAACAAGTTTCGATTACACTGAAATTTTGTTTCGTTTGTTGTTCAGATAAGTTGGCCTCCGCAACATTGCGTATGCGTGACATTTGATATTTATATGTGCTGTTGCCCTGCAACACTGCGTATGCGCGATATTGGTTTTTTCATAGAAGTCTTGGTGTCACCGCCTGTAGGGCCGTTTGAAATTCATATCAATATCAAATCAATATCGTATCAATAAAAGTAAAAAAATCAACTTTTTGATGTATTCCATGGTTAGCTTATTTTTAGTTTTTTTTTTTTTTTTTTTTAGCATATTCTGAGCTTATTTTTTCTTCAATCTAGCTTATTCTTATCTCTCAAAATCTGGCAGCACTGCCCTAAACGGTTCGCCGACTATAAATATTCATTTGTTTAAATCTAAAATTTGTTCATGTGAATCTTAAATAATCTTAAAAAGAGAAAAAGCCTTAAACCAGAATCTTTAAAACTTAAGAACATCGCTGGTTTATTTTATTATTTCTGCCGTATTTAACTGCATATTTACATGTGTGTACGTATGCATATGTACATATGTAGAAATAATCAATTACAGACTTCGAAGATTTTCTTGTTCTTCTTAATACATATTATAATTACTGACTCACTCATACATTACAATACTTTAATACCTCGCTTAAATAACCTTTTTTGTATGTTACAGACTTGTGCTCAAATGTCTAAGCAAAACAAATGCAAACTACTCGAACGTGTTACTCTCCCCTTTAAGACCGCCAAAGAAGTCAATGTCCAGCAGTTTTCTAGGATCGGACTGGTTTTCTGAGTTTACTGTCTCTTGGGCATCCGCATTCTTGACAATTCGGGTCCATTCGGCCAGGTCGTTCGCCGGATTGTTAAGGTTGGCCTCCTGATGGAGAGGTTTGAGCATAAAGTGGGCCTTTACCAGCTGTCTTAGCAATCGCACTAAATTTTAAGAAGAATTTAAAGAAATTAGCAATCAGTCATCCCAAACGAAAAAATGGTTAAACTTACAGTGCATGGGCTGGAATCCAAGTGTATCCGCATATTCGCTCCACCAGTTGCAAATGAGGCTTAGGTAGTGTTTGGTCGTCTCCTCGGAGTCGCGAAACAGGCAGGTCAGATAGTATTCATGGAAGATGAGTGTCAGCAGTTGCACTGCCGCGCGGGAAATCTCTCCCACTTCACTGGTGCCTAAAAAAGAGGAATAGGTTGATCATTTGTGGATTTTTTTAATGGTTGAACTTAAACTACAAATTAAGTTTAAAGAACTTATACATACCGACTTTCCTTTCGTGTAGCATCCATTGGTGCATCACCTGGAAGACGACCGTGACCGCACTGAGACATAACTTCACATAGCACTCACAGTCAGTGACTTTGCTGCGTTGCGATGAATTTGAGTTTGAATTTGATGTAAAATTTGCGTTTAAACTAGACGTTGATGCAGAGCCATTGGAGATCGATCCCTGGACCGCTCCCGTGGAGCTACAGCTCAAAGTGCCTTCCGCTTTCATCAGAGTACCATCGCCAGAACCTTGCTCGTCATCATCCACAAAGTACGGCAGCATTTCCAGTATGAATTCCGGTGGGTTCTTGAAGCACTCGAAAGCAAAACGCACGTGATTTTCTCCTATTTGAAGCAGTAACTTGAAGAGATCCTTTCTCAGAGGAGTTTCATTAAAGAAACACAGCTCGAGAAGTCCCGCATAAACCTGAAGTAAACAAGAATCGGGCCCAAATCGATACACGGAGCGAACGCGATCCGAAACAAAGCAATTCTTGTGGCTTTTTACACACATCTTGGCCATTAGTTGTGGATGTCGAATGCAGCTCAAGAGGCAGGAGCTCAGCTCAGCAAAAACCCAAGGACTGGGACGGGTAAAAACCAGCTGTTTAAGGAGATCAAAAAGGAGCTCCTCCTGTTGAAGCAACTCCTCTTCTAGCAGGAGACTATTCAGTAGGAAAGCCAAAGCCTCCAGCAAGCCAAAATGTTTACTGACGTCGTAGGAAATTCCCACCTTTGTTACAGATTCAATAGCCAGCTCCAGTAAACCCAGATCATTTTGTTTCCACTTCAGGAGAGCACTGGAAATCCTTCCCTCTTGCCGGCAAATCAAAGCCAAGGTGGCCAAGTAGCGACGCAGCAGCAAAGCCATTTCGTTCTCATACAAAGCACCCGGCTGGGCAAGGGAGATGCGGTGCACTTGCTCCTCCAAGTTGTAGGGATTGTATGGATACAACAAGCAGTTGTGCGGTAACTTTAAGCTCTGAGCATACGAGGCGAATTCCGTGAAAACTTTGGCTACGGATGATAGTACTTTGGGGATGAGATTATCCAGAGATTCCGGCTGTGCTTGCAACTGAGCGTAGTAGAGCAGCAGTTGCCTCAGCTCCAATTCAAAGGGCTGTCTACGTTTCTTACCCTCATCTTGATCCCCGAAATACTCAAATACACTACCATTATCGGTGCTTAGCCTGGGCACCGATCTGTGAATGTTGAGCCTCTGATGGCGGAGCAAGAAGCGTTTCTTGAAGGGATCTGGGACAGCCTGCATTATGCTCATGCTGGAATTCATACTTTTTTCGTGTGCTCTCTGCTGTGTCTTCAACTTTGAGTACTCGGCATTCTTCATTTTCAACTCGATGTCCTTGGCCGCTATTTGTTTTGCCGCCTCGGCCACTTTTTGTTTGCAATCCCGGCTCGTTTCGTCGGCCAAAGCCAGCTTTTCCATTTTGCTGGCCTGCAGCTGCTGGCGCACGTGCTTCAGCTCATCGCGGAGCAGGGTCACCTACGAAAAGGTCGAAGATTCGTTAAAACCTCGATAAATTAGTCTCTTAACCCACCTCTCCCGACTTGATCTCGTTGCGTTCGTTGCTTTCACCAAGATTCTTCTCCAGCTTGGACTTCTCCCTTTTGAGCGTCTCGATTCGCTCCATGAGGAAGTTGACCTGGTGCTCCTGCTGCCTGGACTGCGTGGAGCTGATGGTCGTTGTCGTGGCGGTCTTCTGCTGAACCCTAAAACTGGTGGTTTTGCTCGTGCTGGGTTTGCTTTCCGCTGGCTTTTGGGGCTCGCTGTCCATGAGGGTCACTGCCAGGAAGTCAAAGTCATCGTCGTCACCGAAAATGGCCTCCATGTCCAGGGATGTGGACATCTTCGAGGCTGGCGGCGCCGGCGGCGGAGGAGGAAACATTTGCTGGGTGCTGGTGGATCCCTGACCCATGGGTGAAAACTCACTGAAGGTGACCTCCGTCTCGGTTACCGCCTTCTTCTTGCGCTCCTCCGCCTCGATTTCCGCCTCCGCCAGTTGGGTGGCCATCAGGATGACGTCGTCGTCATCGTCGTCCCAGAACATCCCGTCGAAATTGCTCCTCGGTGGACTGGGACGCGTGGATGCGCGCGTCACGCTGACATCCAGCCGTGGTTTCTTGGCCCGCGCAAAGTCCTTCATCGGGCCAAATCTTTTGTTGGCCATTATTTTGCCGGTTTGTTTACATAAAAAAAGGTGCCCGCCGATAGAGATGGCAAAGTATTTTCTTGGAATCAGTATTTATTATTGTTCAGTATTTATTCGGCATGCGGGCACATGATCGCGCGCTGTGCAACACTGCTTATCATTAACCTCAAAGGAAAACCAAGAAAGTGGACGCGAATTTCGAGGTAAAAACAACACGATTTCTGGCGAAACTAGAGCGCAGCGACTTAGCCGACTTTTCCGGAGGACGGGCGGCGCGAATGGGACGCCATGCCAGCAAAGCGGATGACGGCCACCACAGCAGCAGCTTCGTCCATCGGTGGAGCAAGTGGGTCCACCGCCAACAATAATGGTGCGCCTGGGGGCGGGACACGCCCTTTGGAGACGCTAAATGGGATGACCCGATTGACCCCAGCCAGGGATTTGACCCTCGGCGGGCGTGGCGCTGGGGCGGCCAGCAAAAAGGTCTTTGCCCCCAATTTGAATGCGGTGCGGAACAAAAATGCGTGAGTAACTGGAAGACTCTGGGAAAATCTCTGTGGAGTTATCACCTATTCCAAATCCCAGCAATGTCAAGACCTCCAAGGACACCACCCAGCCAAGGGGCGGTCGGAGGGGTGGACGTGGCAACGGTTCAGGAGCAACACGTGGTCGTGGTGGCAATTCAGGTGGCGGTGCCAACTCAACGCTCATCCAGACACAGGGCCTCTTCTCCGAGGGAGCTGGCGATGTCCATGTCCGTCGATCCGCTGGAAATGGAACGGCTTATGCTAGAGCAGGAGACGAGGTGGCGGTGGCCAGGAAGCGAACAGATCGCAAGGACGACAAGAGCCAGGCCGAGAGGATCAAGGAGCTCCTGGGCGAATCGGAGGCCAGCGATGCGGAGCTCAGCGAAGAGGAGGCCAATAAGACTGAGATGGCCCTCAAGCCCATCTTGCTTAAGGAGGGTATGTGTTACCCTCTGTTTTATATTTATTTAACTAATGATTACTTTGAAATGTTTTGAATCACTAGGACTGTGGACCGCCCAGAAGACACCGATTGTGAAGCAGGAGGAAACCAGTTCAACCTCAACACAGCAAGGTAAAGGTGGCTGCTCCTCCAAAATACTCCATTATAAATAATATTTTCGGTTCCAGACACTTTGGCAGTGGCTCAGCATCTGCAGCAGCTGCATGTGGCCGCCCAGCTGGAAAAATTGGAGGAACCACCTCTGCAATACGGACGCTATCCGCGAAGCATTGCCAACTTTCTGGACTCCAGTCAATCGCAGATCTTTCTCATGCAGCTGCCTGATGTGCTGCCATGTGTGAGTGATGATGCGGAGGATTTGATGGATACTGTCAAGGGGGATCCACTAGCCACAGGTGAATCGGAACCCTCGAGCCCTGCGGCCAAATCCTCCAGCAGTGCCAAGGAAAGTGTACTGCGGCAGCTGGAGGAAGGTCAGATCGGCAAGATTCTGCGGTATAAATCGGGTCGCGTTAAACTTCAGCTGGGAGACACTCATTTTGACTTGGATATGGGTCTGGATCCGGGTTTCCTGCAAGAGCTCATGTCTGTTACCGCAAACCGTGAGCAACGTAGCGGAAACATGATCAATTTGGGACCCATTCAGGCCAAGCTAAAGGCCACTCCGGATTGGGTGCATCTGTTTGAGCAGCAGGATGCGGCAGCTAAGCGAACGAACCCGGTGCCGAGCACGTAGCATTCACTCCCCCACAGTAGTTAAGTAAAGTTGTAAATAGGCTGCGCCTAAGTCTAAGTTATTCCTACTCCATATGCCGTACATAAACCTTAAGTACAGAAATTTGTAATACGATTGTTTGTTTGGTCATCCATATTATTTACCGATTTCTGTCAACTGATTATGCCTGCGAGTAATAAGCTTTGTTTTTATGAAGTCTTAAAATTAAGTAAAAGTTCTTTACAACCCAAACATATTTAGCTACAAAGCATTTTTAATGTAACAACAAACTAAGACAATCAACTAATTACTCAGGACCTGCTGGTTGGGTTCGGGACTGGCATCTGGGAGCTGGGAGGTGTTGCGACCCTGGTAAAGATTCCCGGCCAGATCGATGGCGAAGTTGTGGTCCACGGGATTGGCCAAAGCGGCCTCAATGGCTGCGTCCAAGTTCTCCCTGGTGATGTACGTCTTGGAGAGCTCGATCTCGCGCAGAACTCGCTGTTGGGCCTGCTCTTTGCGCTCCTCCTCGCGCAGCTGACGAGCTTCCAAGCGCTCCTGGACATAGGCCACTTTGTTCTCTCGCTCTTGCGCCAAACGCTGATCCCGCTCCTTGGCTATGGCCGCATTCCAGGCTGCATTGGCGTCCAGACACTTCTGAAACTCTGCCTCCTCTTGCTCTGGAGTGAGCACGATGTGGTCCGCTGTGGAGGTCTCCTCATGACGGACGACTTCTTCTCTCAGGAACTGACGCACTGAGCGGAGTTGGGTTCTGCAATTATTGGGCTATTAAAAAGGGATCTCTGGTGAGGATTATGTACCCACTTGTACTGGTTGTGCAGCCTCATGAGTTCCGTGCGCTCCTCTTCCGTTTGCTTTTTCCTCTCGGGCACGCGGAACATTTTGCTCTTGGCCACCGGCAACCAACGCGGCTTCCTGCGCCAGCGGACAAACTCCAGCGCAAAGCTGTTGTTGACCACTTTTCCGGCGGGCAGAGGGACTGCGTCAGCAGTTGGCAGCCGGCGCGCAGCATATTTCAGGCACTTTAATTAACAAAAATTACAAATTCTTCTTTGGTGAACTGTTGTGCAACTCTGTTAGTGATGAACAAGTTCCGTCAGTGGTGGCAAACAACAATCGGTTATCGGAATAAGATTAATGTTTAGTAAAAAAAAAATAGCTATAATTTTGTTTGGTAATAGAAAAAAAAACGTTTAAGTAGAGTTGTTAAGGATTGTGGAGTTAAAAATGTTAAAGTAAATTCGTAAAAATCAATACTTTTTTTTGTGAATTAAAAGTTAAAAAAAGGATTGAATTTTTGCGAACCTAAGAAAATTGACCTTGCATATACAAAACGTTTGTCGGTTTAGTTTTTTTGAAATTTAAACTAAAAATTAAAAACAAATGAATTAAATGAAAGTTGCTTTAAAAAAAAAACGACAGATTTGGCTTTCAAATATCCCAGCTCCCCAAGCGCTAGTGCGTTTCTCACACTTGCTCTACGCTGAGCTTGGGCTTAAATGCTGTATGCATTGTTGTTTGAATTTATAGTTAAAGCTCATCAAATTAACCGCGAAAAAATTTTTGGTTTTTTTTAAACAAAAATTTTTAAATAAAATTTTTTTAAAAATTAAAATTTTTGTTTTTTAATGGCCAAGCTCTTCAAGCGTTAGTGCGTTTCTCACACTTGCGCTACGTTGAGCTCGGGCTTAAAAGCTTTTGAGGGCAGGTAAACTTGTTGGGAAGGTACGAAAAGTAACTGCTCATTCAGTCATACAACGCCGCGCTGGCCGCATTTAAATCCGAAATTGGGCCTTTCCGCCTTTTGTACGTGGGTTAAGTTAAACAAAAATCGCTTGCGCAGCCGGTGCGCCTCTCAGTTGCGAGTGTGTGTGTGTGAATAGCGTGAAATATTCAAAAGCAAATTAAGTTTAAAGTTTAAACAAGTGTGGAGTGTTAAGGAAATATTTTGTTTGGAATTCCGAGGCTGAAAAGTGCTAAAAGTTAACTCCCAGCAATGCACACACGCATACCAATGCAGCCGAAAAGCGCCTGAAGTCAAAGCGACGATCATTCATTATTCCTCTTCTTCTTCTGCTGCTTGCGACGTGTTTCGCTTACCTGTCAAAACGCGCGCGTATTAGTGAGCTCCAACTTCTCTCTTCGCTTGTTCTCTCTCTCTTTTTGCGCATGCAAAAAGGCATCAACAACAACAACAACTCCGCTTGGGAGCTTTTAAGTCGAAGTTCTTGACGTTGGCGTTGACGTCGGCGTCGCAGCAGCAGCGAACAACTTGTACAGGTTTGTTGGCATTTTTTTGTATTGTCGCTTTTGATTTTTGTTTACCTCTGATTCGAATGGGAATTCTAGCTGGTTATTCGTAAATATTGTCTCAAATGCGGTTGCGCAATTTAAGCAAATAAGATTTAAGTATTTGAAGCTGAACATTAAGATCACTCATTGCGATTTTTAAACCTTTTAAAATTAGTAAAGTTTTGAAACTTTTTTTTTATTAAAAAAACCAAATACAAAGTCCTTAAAACTGTAAATTATTTTTAATTAAAAAAATTTATAAATAAAATAAATACAATATCTAGTACCAAATATTTCACATAAAACATGAAATTAAAAATACAATTTCGTGACTAAAACTAAATTATGATGCAAATACCTTTTGTGTAAAGAATCTAACTTAATTTCTTAAAAGTATTTATTTTATAAAATTTCTTTTTGTGGAAAGATAAGGAATACGATCTTATCCTAGTGCTTATCCAATGATTCGATCTGTTTGCAGGCACATTTCCCAGAATTGTTTGCTCAGATATTAATCTTTTTATAACGGGTTGAGATTCGCTATCTAAAAACGTGACTCAGATGGGGTTGATGTACAGAGTTGATAAAAATTTATTTATTTTAAAATTAAAGGAGTATGTGTGTATTAAACTTTAAATAATTTGTGGTGTTATGTCTCCAGAGTAAACTTTTTAATCAAGATTTTGTAAATACTTAAATAAGAAGTTAAAAGTAAAATATGTACATTAGTATTTAAATAATTGTGTGTTTGTTTAATATTGTTGTTAAATTAATTTAAAATTTTATTCATTATAATTTGTTATTTCAATTGTTTTTCATAAGCTACTTAAAATCTGTTGAAGTTTTAACAACCCATAAAATACCAATCATGTCTAAAGAGTCTATTCAGAAATTAAGTAATGTCTAAATCGCTTTTCTACTCCTTCAAACCTGCAATTTTCTCCTCCAACAACTTACACATTTTCCCACCAACATAACCCCGTTTGGCTTATCAACAAAGCTAATTAAAAATTCTAAAAATGATTTACAACTTCGGTGCACTGCACTGCAAGTCGCAGAAGTCAAAAGTCTTGCCTTGAATAACGCCTCTGCAAGTGCAAAACTTGCTTGCAAATTTATTTACATGCCTTCAGCGCAACTCTCTGAAAACCAAAACACAACAAAAAATTATAAAAATAATTATGCCAGCAGCAGCAACAACATCAGCGAGTGAAACAGTTTAAATGGCTTTCTGTCACGGCAGCTCAGCAGGTGTTGGTTTTGAAAGGGGAAAATCGGTGGAGGGGCTCTGACTTCAACTTAAATATGCAAACTTTTTCACTGTGCTTTGAGAACATTTGCAAACTGTGATAAGAGTTTCCCCAACTGTAAAACCTAATTAGCAAATGTTGTGGAGCAATTAAAAAAAATTGCAGCTCTTCTTCTTTTGCCTTGTTGGAAGTTTGAAAAACAAAATAATTGTCACAAAATGTCGCAGTGCAATTTGGCACTTAATTAACATTCTTTGGCAGGCAAACGAGAGCGAAACGTGAGGCCTAAAAAGGGGATTAATTAAACCCTTAATAAAAACTGGAAGCTACAGAAATTTAAAAATACATTTTTTTTTTTTTAATATTTGAATAAAACTATATTCTACATATTAGAACTTATTATTTAGTTTGTTACACAAAAATAATCTTAATATTACAACCATGAAATTTAGTAGCTTATTGAATTTGATATTTAATAGGTTTGAAATTGATATGTCAATTTTCTTAACAACTTCCCAAACGTGTCCAACATTTAATAATAAAGGTTAAACAAAAGAAAACGGGTAAAGTCAACAGCTCCAAGTGCTGACATCATTAAGCTTAAAATCAACCCCAAAAACCGGTAATCAAGTAATAGGGGAACGTCAAAAACAAATCCCATTCTAAGGTCTAAAAGCAACAAAGAAAATTGGTCCGAAGCACTCAAGAAAATCCCTTCATTTGAAGTATTTTTTTTTTCCTGGTTACCTACCGACATGATTTTTTTTTAACCATCTTAACCTTCCATCAGAGCGCTCAGCGAAGCGAAAGATTGACAAACTATATTTACGACTCCCTTCTGATGATCTCAGGCAAATGATGACAATCTGGCACGCAAGGGAATTCATTACATTTCGTTCTCGTAGATAAAAGCTTTTAGCCAAGTCGACAACAAAGGCAGGAACCTGCCACATTTAGATAGCAGGCTGTGGAGAACTGACCTCAAATTTAATTACCAACTTAACCTTTTTGGCCAACGCAAAAGCGGGTGCAGCCCCTGTGACCTAATCCTGACTGAGTTGACCTATAAAGCGGAGGAAAAGTCAAGTTAGGGAGAGGAAATGAGGATAAAATTAGCCTCAGTTCAAGTAAGCGAAAGTGTTGGCCTGCCCAATGAACGTTTTATTCTTAGCCAAGGGTGCATTTAAGGGCTCATAAAATTGGGATAATAAAAAGTTCCTGAGGCACGCGAAAGTTTTAGCTTTGGGGCTATTTATGGATTTTATAGATTGAGTCCCCCCTCGATAAGGTATACATAAATAAACAAACGAATAAGGAAAATAAATTTTTGAATAGGTAATTTGGGCTGCTAAATTTGAAAATAATTGGTAAATTAACAAACTTAATAATAAATATACTATAAAATAAATTAATTAAATAGTGGATATCCAGTTACATAAAATATGTAGATTATAGATAAAAAGTCTTTATTATTGTTCCTTATTAAATCTCTACGTTTCTACAACATTTTAAATCAACTTGTTTTATTTAATAAATTTTGCCTACATACAAATATTTTTTCTGTTTGTCTTTACTTCAAAGAAATATTCTTAGATTAATGTCAACAGATTTCCATAAACTCATATTCCGTACGAACATCATTAAAAGCCAAACACAGAAATAGAGATTGTAATCTAAAGTGGTCCTCTTGGGTTTTTCTGTTTATAGTGACAGAACCTTTTGGCTCAAAGGTAAAAATGATGATCAAGCAGATGTCTGCATATGCTGCAACATTTTTTATTGGGCTTATTACAAGACTTGATTTGACTTGGCCCTGCCACGCGTTTTTTACCGATGATATTTTTTGATATTTTTCTTTTCTTTCGTTTTGTGTTTTTCTTCATCTTCGTTTCTTCATTCGTGATGGTCACGTTTGGATGTCTTATCTTTCGAGTTACTTATCAAGTTTCTGGGAGTGGTACGAGTATATGGCTTATGGCCAAAAAATGCAAATGTTGTTTTTATAAAACTGGTAAAAGTTAAAGACAAACAAATAATAACGAGTTATCATAATGAAATGCAACATTTTCTTCAAAGTTTTCAAACTATTGGTGTAAAACACATTGGAAAATTTCTAAACTAAAAATACAAAAGCTATACACTTTTATGTATCTTAAAATATAAATTACACATTATTTTAATTTTAAAAATTTTTCATAAGAAAAACAAAACAAATGTGTAGAGTTATAAATGTTTAATTCCATTCGAGCAGCAAAACATTTTTTTTTTATTCAAAATGTTGGAGCGCCTACGAAAAGAAAACTCGGTCAAAACTCCACGGGTTACCTCTTCTCCTCTCAGTTTCTTCTCTTAACTCAATTTCAAAATAAATTTCGTTTTCAATGCCCAAAAACTTGAAGAAAAACAATAAGAAAACTGGTTTTAACAGTTAGAAGAGCTAAAGCGCACATACACAAGAAAAGGTATGAGTATTTTATCTACCAAAAACCCAAAAAACCGAAACCAAAATCCAAAATGAAAAGTAGGTGACGTTAAGCACCGTTAGGGCTCAAAAACTGGTCGTTGTAATTGTTCTTCTTCTTATTGTTTTTGGTGATGCACTGACAAAAAAAAAATGGGAAGGTTTTTTAAGATTGATTTTAGTTAAATATATTAAAATACATAATTTAATGGGAATAACACTGAATCTATACTGAATCTATTTAAAACCTTAATCACGGCTAAACTGTAAATACTTTTTAGAACCACAGTTTTTGTATTTTGTAAAAAAGGTTTTTTTTTTATAGCAGTGTATTGTGCTTTTTTCTTCTTTCTTTCATTATCTTTGTTACCAAACAAAAAAGTAAACATTTTTCAGGTTGCATGCGTGTAAAAGAATTTTACTGTGTTTTTTTTTTTGGCGACCACGCCCATTGAATTTTTCAATTTTACATATTGTGGGCAGGTCGTTGTTCGGTGGGAAAGGGGCGGAGGGGAGTGGCACTGGAAAATGGGGAGCTTTGGTTGAGTGGCCAAATAACATTGGAAACACCAACAGCGCAGACGCAACAGCAGTTGCAACAACAAAAACTACAACAACAACTGGCGACGTCACACTTGCGTGGTCAGGTTTTAGAGCATTGCCAAGAGGGGTTATAGCACAAGGCACGCATGCAACAGGCATTGGCTACAGAACAGTGGACATGGATATGATATACATATCGGTATGCATATATATATGTACCTAGGTAACACATGTGTACAATATCTTTGATGACAGTTGTGCAAAAAAAAACTAGAAACACATTTTATAAATGTTTGTGCGTCCCAAAAAAAATTTATTAATATTTAAAATCATTTAGAAAGGTGGCTACAATTAAATTGCATCGAAGTGGAAAGATTCTGTATAGTTTTAAATCAATAGAGAAATACTTATGTTGCTTCCCCATTTTTAAATTAGTTCTTAATTCGCTTTGATTGTTATTATAAAAATAAGGACACAAAGTTAGATGGATGAACTATTCACTAATCAAATGAAAATGTAAACGTGCCAATACACATTTTTTAAACCTAGCAAAAATCTGCAAAAAATTTTAAAACTTTTTATTTAGGATTTTAAATGACAAACAAAATTTAAAAAACATCCTTTACTTTTGTTCTGTACATTCCTATTTAAAACAAAAAAATTATTTAAAGAAAAAGATTTTAAGTGGCCCCAAAATGTAAGAAACTACAAATTATAGGAAAAATTAAAGTAATTAACTATTTTAGAATTCTTAGTGTACAAAATTGTTGTAATACAATGTAAGAGAGTGACTATTAAGATTTGCAATTAATTCTTAAACTTTTTACCGCAGTTCCACTGTAAAATTTCGATGTCGGCTTCATGGTCAATCCAAACTTTTGCTTGTCTTATGCAAATTGACTCGTTGCATTCGCTCTTACAAGTGTTCTATAGCTCTCTCGTTCTACATATCTTGCTCTCACATTTACACACTTTGACTGCGTAATTAAGTGCACTTTTAATTGAGTTTGGAATGGTTTGCTCCATCTTCTGTAGGGTCCATTCCCTTGGAGTTAACCCAAAGCTGTTCTTTATCTTGTTGGTATTTTTCTTATTTTGCTGCACTTTAATTGAAATTTATGCAGCTATGCATTTAAGTGCACTGCTCTTCTTCGCTTTATTTTTTTTGTTTTGATGGAGGATGCGGTTCAGCGATTCTTTTGTCCAAGTTTTGCTTTAATTTTGATTACGTGAATCCATTTATTGTTCTATATTATGTTGTTTTTCTGAGTGTATCGGAGGGGGAGTTCCCGTTGCATTGATTCGAAATTGAAACTGTTTTTGCCATTGTCGAACAGGAAATTAGATGAAAAACCGAGCTGTCCCAGACGGAAGCTTTTGGTTCCAATTAAACGGGGTGAGGCTTTCATCGAAAGTGCTGCACTCAACGTGGCCCAAATCATTGTTAACTCAATTTAATGGACTGCCGAAACTATTGGGATTTGTTTGGGAACATTTCCAAAGAGTTTAGATAGCAAAACACTTTTTATATAAAGGGGGAAATTGCTTTGCGTCAATTACTTTCACACATTTTTAAACACGAATTCCATTTGAAAAAATGTAATTATTTGGTCGAATTAAATTCAAATATCTAGAAGATACGAAAATCTAAATAGTATTAAAATGGTAATCAAAAGCTGATTTACTGAATAGAAATTAGTTAAAGATTTTAATTAAGTTCATTGTGAATACTAAAAAGCCTAAAGGGTCTTAGTCTTAAAATGAATTTAAACCTTTGGCCATAGATACAAATATTATCGTTATTAATTTAAAATTAAAAAAAATTCATTACTCCAGTATAAAAATGGAAAAGCACTTCCTTTTAAAAGCATTAATGAGAACATAAATTAATTTAAATTTTCCACTTCAAATGGTAATTATCTTTCTTTTTTCTAGAGCCTCAGTAAATCTTCCAACTAATTTCTATAATTGTGTTTTAACTTTAATGTTTCCTCTATGTCTTTTGACATGCAACTCTTGAAGGTAACAGCAATTGTAATTTAATTTTGAATATCGAATCCCATTTCTAAAGTGAAAAGTAAAAGCAAAAAAATACGAATGATGCTTTTGGTAAATTATTATTTTAGATTTTTATTAAATTTATTGAAAAGTCCATAAAACTTTCCCTACCGCAATAAGCCAATCAATTTTCATTTAATTTACGGTACTCCGATTACGAAATTCTCTGTCTGAAATTGAACAAAATTCTGTGAGTTATTTTTCGGGTCGTTTCCAATTGCTCAATCGACCAAAATGTTTGAAGAGGTCATGACTTAGGTGCTCCAACTTGCATAACACAAAACTCACACAATTGAGACCAGGAAAAGAGACAACAATTTGCTCGACTACTTCTCCGCATTTGTTTGGGGGTCAATTATAATTCGTTGTGAACTGCAAAGTCTCTAATTAAAGTGTTTTTTTTTTTTTTTTGCCCAACCCAAAGATAAAAGAAACACGAGAAAATTAGAAAGCCATCAAGCCATTTGGATGCTTGTCAACTTTCGGTTAGGGGTTTTAAGTACTTTTGATTGCTTTTCACCCATTGTCACGCCGCTGACTAACGTGATTCACGCAATTTTGTGACATGAGCGGGGAGGTGAAATGTTGCAAGGGGGGCTGGGGGCTCCATTAACCATTGTCATTGCTTCGCAACTGGCATACAAATTTTGTTGAAATTTTCTTGCCCGACTCTCCGGGTCTCTGGGGTAATTGTCATGCAATTTTACTCAGCGATTCAAGGCACGATTGCTATACCTTCCTTCTCCCCCCTTTTATTTGATAAGAGCTCAAGTTATTGTTTTTGTATTTGCTACTACTGTTTGTAAGTCAAGTTGCGTTATGGGTTTATCTTTTAATTGAGGGAAGTGATTAACGACAACGATTCTAGGGGAAATATATTCTACCGAGTAATTTATTTAATTACAGATACAAATAATCTTAATTAATAGTTTGGTTCATATATTTCGAGAAACGGGTAATCTGATAAGTATTTGAATTATTTCTTATTTAGTTATTTTCTGAGAAGGAGTCAAAATTAATTTTTAAAATATTTTTACAATAAATGTGAAATTATGTGAATTTAAGAGTGTAATAAATAATTGTTACCTTTCCGTAGTAGATATAGTCACTTTTCCACTTTATAGAAAAGTAAATACCCAATGCAAATATTTTTTCAACATGTGAGTTAATGAAATACAGGGAAATCGTTCTGATTCATTAACCTCAAATATTCCCAACAACTTTTTTCTAATTTTTAATTGTCTTTTTTGCACATTTCAGATAATCTTCTTAAACCACACAACATCGAATCCTTAAGTCATGGACTGTAGCAGAAGAAAAATAAAAGTTGGCTTAGTTGAAATGGATTTATAAAATTAGTTTGAAGTAAGTATTTTATAAATAATAAAATAAATAATTTAAACCCGTTTATATACATTTTGAAAGTCCACTTACCTCTTCTTTAGTTACGTTTCGTTTTAAGCATAAACACTTAAAAAAACATTTTCTTATGAACATCAAAAGTCTTTAACGTTTATTTTTACCGAGAAAAAGTATTTGCCAAATCAGCTTGAATTCCACACCAACAAAAGCTTATTTAAAGAATGTTCCCCACTCTGCTGTCTCATAAAAATTCGCGGTCAAGGTTGTTAACCTGAACTGCGCCCCTTCTTTATTTTTTCGAATTCTCATTCTTTTTAATGTTGACGCATTTTTATGCGAAAGAGGCGAAAAATGTAACTGGTCTTGCGACATAATTAAATTATGAAATTATGTATACGCCTCGTGGGCACCAAACAACAAAAGCTGAAAGAATAAATTTATAATAAGAAGATGTAGAAGGAAAGAAATAAAAGAATTCGAAGACAAAATACCTTTAAAATAATTGACTTATTTTCAGTTGTTATTGAGTTAGAATACGATCAGTTTTATCAAGTAAATTACATAATTTAAATGAATTCATTATTGACACAATACACCCTTGAACTTTACAAGTACTGGGCAAAACAATCATAAATAAATGAATGAATGGGCGTGAGGCGATGGGGAGGAGGAGGGAGCAACAGCAACCGGTTCAATAACTGACAACTGGAATGAGGCACAAATTAAATTACATTAAAAGGGCAGCGGCCAAAAGACGATCAACAATATTCGCATGACTCAACTCAATTTTTATCACATTTACTCAATGCCTATTTAATCGAGCTAGAAATTCTCAAGTTACGTTTGAAGTATTTGCGGCCGCCTCATTAGAGGTTTTTCTTTTCGCTAACCTTTGGCCTCCCCCTCATTGCAGACAATGAAAACTTGTTTTTCAACAATATCTGCGACTGATTAACATTATGTTAATTCCATTTTGATGTGGGAGTTCATGTGGCTATATGTATATTTTATCTGCATATGGGAGAAACTTGTCTGGTAGCCAATTGTTGAGTGGGTTTGTTGGGAAAACTTGGGAATAGTTTGCATTGAAATTAGTTTGATAACTCTTGTTTTTTTTGTATATTTATGCGTCTATCAACCTTTTTGTATAATAAAGCTATATTAGAGTGAATAATTGTAGCAATGCTAAAGCTATCAAAACCTTTTTATTAATGAGGTTTTAAACTTTAATGTAAAAGTAACATTTAGATAAGAGATGAAATTCAGTTATTAAAAAGCTGTGATATATAAAAAAAATGTTGTTTAAAAATTTAAGAAAGCCCTGCCTTTATTCATTTAGTAACTTTTTCGTTCCACCTGGTTCTCCGGAAGTACTTTCAATCTGTGACGTGATTTTTATGGTTAATTACTTATTTAGAGGAAAGGCTATAACCAGAACATTTGCCTATTTAATAAGCCAACCAAAAACCCGAGTCATGGCAACAGCATTTTAATTTTGCCGTTGCCACGGCTGACACAATCACAATCACAATTGCCGTTTGAGATGAGCAGCGCACGTGATTTATCGACTGCATCGGTGAGCAGTTCCCCCTGAAAACCCCTGACAACCCCGGAAAAACCCCTGGAAACCCAAAGCCAACGCAAAATCCAGACACACTTGAGTGCCAGTTGGCCATTCCATCAATCTGAGCAGTTTATAGAGCCTCTGGGAGCTGCTGGTGCCAGGCAGTTTTGTTCTGTTCTGTTCTGTTCTGTTTATTTATTTATTGGTGTGAAGTTGCAAGTGTCGAATAAATCTGATAAGGCTGGAAAAGGTCTAATGAGACTTTGGGGTAAATTAAGGGGAATAAATAAAGTTAAGGGAAGGAAGTAGTCTGAATAATGTCTCTGCCTTTGATTTGTATGCGTTCTCAAAATCAAGAGGGATCTTAGTTTAAAATCAATTTTTATTGGAATGCTTTAAACATTCGTAAACATTTAGTTATTACCCAGTTTAATCTTAAATCAGCTTTAATAAGTATTTCTTTATTATTAAGTCAACAAGCTTTATAATCGCGTGTTCTAGCTTAGAAATCACTTAATTCCATGAAATTTTTGAGAAGAAAGCGAACAAAATTGGTTCAGTAGCTTCCGCTTACTAATTCAGTGAGAAAAGAAAATCATTTCTTACAACATATAAATACAGTTAGACTATTAAAAAAAACCGACTCTTTTACATAAAAAATGGTTAGATTAAATTGAAAATAAAAACTATAATAACTACTTTTTTCGGACTTTCGTTTCAAGCTTACAGTCCAGCTTTGGGCCAAGTTAAATTAGATAAATTCCAATTATTTCTTAGGAACCTCCTTTAATTTTATTAGAACTTCAAGAAGCCACTGGGTTTCCGCCTTTTCTGGGCTATAAATCGTTTTTTAGCCAGGTAACGGACCATCTTTGGGAGTTGGTTAGTTAGTTAGTTAGTTATAGTAGTTGGCAACGCCTTGGGGCGTGGAGAGCGGCACGCAGAATTATTAACTGACAGCGGCAGCCATTACCAAGGCGCACACACATGAACATTACCCGTTCTTGCAACATCAGCAACATGAGCAGCAGCAACATCAGCAATGCCAAGCACACTGACAAAAACATCTAAGAAAAAGTTCTTAAATTTTACTTAAAGTGACTTTTTAATTCATGTTACAGACAACTTTTAAAATTAATTTGCTATTTTAACAAAAACTAACTTACATTTCGATTTTAAGTTTTAGATATGTTCAGTGTTTTATGCAATACAAATTTTATAAGAAAATGCTTTAAATCATTTAAATTTTTGTATACATTAAAACAAACTAATATTTGAAAACAAAATATTTCAGGAATTTAAAATTTTTCATAATAGCTTTAGTATGATAAAAAATAGTGTTTCTAAAATATTAAAAAGTATTCTGTAGATAAGTATACACCAATCCATTTAGTACTTTTATTATCTTTATGGTATATTATTTTGATTGCAAAAACCTAAAATTATAACTTTTCCGGTTAAGTTCTACATGTTTTGTAATATGAATTATTACAAACTGTAATGTAGCCTAGCTCTTAGATTTAACTAATATTTTTTAAGTGCAGTACAGAAGCTGCATCGGTCGCTAGCTCGTTGCACTTTCCATTTGCCAAGTCAGTGAGCCGCATCCCGCTCCATTCTGCTCTCATCTTGGACCGGCGAACGTCCCCGATGCATTGGCTACTTTAGCTAATGACTTTATTGAATCGACCGAGCCAAATCCCCACCCCGATCTCCAATCCCCTGGACCTCCATCCTCAATCTGTTTGCTTCTGCTGACTCTTCGTGTGACTTTTGCCGTATCGAGCGAGAAATTAGCACAAGCAAATTAAATGAATAGACGACAATGGGCCATCATCATTATACAGAGAACGTGTTAGTATCGCCTTGGGTGGCTTTCCATGCAGATCAAATTGGGTTACCATGGGAAAATAGTGCTTCAAAAGGGGTGCGGAATGGATTGATTATACTCTACAATATTTGTTTTGTTTAACTATACAGTTTATAAATAAACGTTATTGATTCTTGAAAAGCTAAGCCTCTGCGTATGCGTAATATGAGCTAAGGAAAACCTAAACTGCAAGCACTAAAAGTTGTTTACCTTTTTAAAACAGATCAAATTTAGTTTATGCTTTTAATTTGCTATTTTATTTCTTTTGTTTTCATCAACAAAAACATAATCTATTTTCATTATACTGTAATTAGAAAAAAAAACAAAAAATGAAATGAGGTAAAAAATGTTTATATTTTTTTTGTAAAAAAAATAAAAAAAGGTATCAAAATAATTGAATTGATGAATTGAGTGGTTTGTTTTTGGTGTAGGTACTTTGTACCTAAAGTATGACATTTAAAAAAGAAGAATAAAGAGCTTATTATTCATTCATAAAAATTTAAAGAAATAGTTGAAGAAAAATCTATACATCTTGTATGTAACGACCATGTTCAGGGTACTAGAAACATGACTAATTTGACCTGTAACTAAATTGATTTATTGCGGAAAACCTTCAAACAGAGGGTGTTTAGACTTTAAACATTTAAGTTTACTCAGAACTGAGACCTAAGACTTAAGACTTAGGTAAACATGCCCCAAGTCATTCCCCTTGTCCTTTTTTTGTTTTGTTTTTCCTGCCTGCCTCATAACAATTATGTTTAATTGTTTGACACTGTTAAAGAAGATGGCCAACCGTTTCATGTAAAATGCAGCACATGTTATGTAAATAACGGTTTAACCCAATGGTTGCAACAACATAACAACAAGGAAGACATGGGTGTGGGGACAGAAGAAATGAAAGGGGAGTGAGATGTTGGAAAAGATGGAAAAGAGTCACAAAGTGGGACACCAACAGCTGGCCACAGAACAAACTGTGTTCAGTGGCAGGACGAGAGGACGCTTTTCCCACATTTCCTCCCCGCTGCCTAATGACAATGTCTGACACACATGTGCATGAAAAAAGGGGTTGGGAAATGGAAGGAAACCTACACCTAGAAACAATCCTTTATAGATTTAAGAAATTATATTTTGGATATAAAAAATAAAAATTAAACAGGTTAAAAGGTTAATAAAATCGTTGTCAAAAAAAAAAAAAAAAAAACATTATTGTAAATAAATACAAAAACAAAATAATTAAAGCCTGAATTTTAAAAAATAAAATAATTAAATAAAATTTAACCAACAACGGTTTGTGTTTTTTTTTGTTTACAACACAAATATTTCAGTGCTTTTTTCAGTGTAAAGGGATGGGAAACAAGTTTTTGAGGGCGTTGGCAGTTTGATTGTTGTTTGCACAACTTGTCGTACTTGCAGCATGTTGCACGCTTGTCATAACGATAGATAAATACTAACTGAAAAACTATAGAAGAAAAGAAGAAAGACGCTGACAGTTTGCTGGACTAC
Source organism: Drosophila oshimai (assembly GCA_018150695.1). Taxonomy (NCBI): domain Eukaryota; kingdom Metazoa; phylum Arthropoda; class Insecta; order Diptera; family Drosophilidae; genus Drosophila; species Drosophila oshimai. Next base: position 435,594 of record JAECWM010000317.1, on the reverse strand, counting down.
TTATGGCTGGGTGCGAGTCAAAGAGATCGCCACCAAATAGATTGCGTCTAGGGCTTTTGTCAAGCGGAAACTTTCACCCAAAAAAAAAAATGGAAGTTTTTAAAGAAGCGGCAACAAAGTAAAAGTTTTTCACAACTCAACGAAACGTGAAAATCTTCCACAGAAGCGAGTGGGAAATAGGGAACCCGACGGCGACAGAAGATGGGAGCTTCCGTTGGAAACCTGAAGTGAAATGTGTTAACCACAAATCAAACAAGAACAGCATTTATGAACCCAGCAGGAAAGATAACAACAAAGATAAACACAGCTTGAACTAACATATATCCATTTTTATAGGCCAAGTTTGACCCATTTTGAAGATCATCCGACCTACATGAGTTTTTTCTTCTTTCCCCAAGTTTTAACTTGTATTTGAACTGAGATTAGCATGTTAGCTCTTTGAGGTCTGCAGCTTGGGAATCTGTATTTTCTCCGGAAATTGGAGCTGAATGAATAGCTTTCAGATCTTTTGATCGAGCGGAAGTTCGTTCTTTTCTTCTATTTCGCTTCTTAGCGGATGTCTTTTAACTCAGAGTTCTTTAAACAAGAGTTCTAATGGAACTGGAAATATGACTTCAACTCGCATGGAAATACTGCTCTTCAATCCTAAATAAAAAGAATTACTTAAAACGTTATTGTCTTGATTTATTTTTTTATTATTTTAATTGATTTAATTATATGAGATTGTTTTATTCACCAGTGTTCAGAATTATTACAAACTAAATATAACAGTAAAATCGTACTTAAATGCTAGTCTAATTAATTGTATTTAGAGTTTATTCCTGTTAATAATGTTATATTAATAATGTCTATTTAAATATTTAAACGAGCTTGAAATAAACTCGATTAACTTTTTTTGCGGCCCAAAAAAATGTAGGTGACATGTTGAATTTTATCATTACATTAATCTGAACCTAACCAAATGCAATTAAATCCACGAGAATGAATCCAAATTTTATTGTCACTCAATTAAGACACGTTGTAACCTCACTTGACTTTGGCTTGCAAAGTGTGTATTTACTACCCCAAAGAAAATGGAGCCGTTAGCAAATTGCATTTCCACTGCGCCCAATTTTACACAGTTTTTCCAAGGCAACAGCAACTTTTCCCCAGCTGTTGTGGCCTGTTTTGCACTTTTTGCCATGGCAACAAGTGCGGCCAAACATAAACAAAACAAAGAAAATGCGGCACGGAAAACTCTTAACCCGCGTTGCCAACTGACTATAAGTTAGAACGTTAAAGAAATCTACAGACTAAGAGATACCTTTTCTAAATAATCAAAAAAAAATAAATAAACGATAGTAATTATAACAAAAAATTCAACATAATGATTCAACTGATAATAACGATTTTGATTTAGTGACTTTTCTAGTATTATAAAAAAACCAGTGCTTTTTACTTAACATTTGTAAGAATTTTCAATACACTTTTTACCTAAAACAAACCACATACCCTTGAATTTCAAGGTACAAAAATCAAACAATAATCCCGACCACGATTCGGGTGAAAATCAATAAGCAGGAAGGTGGAGAATGCAGGTGAGGTTGGGAAATGGGAATGAGCCGAGGGGTGGAAAGGTGAGAGGCACCATTACCATTAGAGAGTCCGCGACACGTTTTTCCATTTGATTTGCAGGCGTGCGGGTTTATTCCAGTCGAGCCGACCGACAAATTGAAGTAAATTTCCTGTCTGACATGGGTCTGGGTTCCTCGGTTCCTGGTTCCACTGCTGACCCAATTTCCGCGGAAAAGCGACTTTTCATTAGTCTAAGTTCCTCTTTATTTGGGTTGCGCTAGGTTGGCCCTTCGCCTGGAAAAAATTTGCACATTCTGTTGATTAAGTGAGTGAAGCTAATGGGTCTGGAGTGGATTGGTTGGGTCTGGACAGTTTTCAGAAGGTTGTTGGCCTTTTCTTTCCACTGTGATCTGCCTTAAATTGCTTTATTTGGTCGGCTTTCGTTTCACCAAGTTAATTGATTTGGTTTTGTTACTGCTGAGGGTTTTGAAATGCTAATGGAAGTACAAAGTTGAACTTTAAGTTGGGAGTTGTGTCACAGATAAGTCGAATCGAGGTGACTAAGTCGTTATTAATGGCTCAAAGGCACGACAATTGACTAAGAGTGCTGTAAAGGAGTATAGGGGTAAATAAAAATACTGTAAATCTTATTTTATAAAACAGGACAATGTACTTTAATCTATTTATGGATACATGCAATAGTTGGCTAAAAATATGATTGTTGATGGAAATTAAACATGCGAAATTGACATCAAACTTGGAAAAAGTTGCAACTTTTACACTTTTAGAAGGGAAAACAAAATTTTAATTTAATCGAAGTTATTAGTTTTTAACATAAAATTTGTTTATGTTTCTGATTGACTTTTATTCATATTCTTATAAAAAGAAGAAAGGAATTAACTTCTTTAATAATGAGAATTTACAAAAGTTTAAATTAATTAAACTTAAATAGTATCGTAGGCAATGTGAAATGAATAAGAAAGAAAAGGTAAATAAATGGGTCAATATAAAAATCGTTTAAAAATGAATTAAATAAAAAAAATAAATAAAATCATTTTAAATAAAAAGTTGATCTGGGCCTACAAAAATTGTCTAAAACATTCTACACACATTCTTTTTTTATTAGGATAAACATAATCAAACACCTACAAGGAGATCAAAATATCTTTTCTCTTATTGGGGGTTTGATTCATGGTTATGGCTTTAGGTTGGGAGACCGAAAGAGCCGGGAAACCCACACGAAGTGGCTGCCACACGATGTGGCTCAGACTTCACGCTGACAATTACACTGGGTGACTTTGGCTTGATCAGTCGTGTTGGCCACTCAATAAGCGGCACCCCAGACTCCTGAAATCAACAGTAGAACTTCTCTATGACAAACTGTTCTAGATTGTAACAAAATTATTTCTAAATAATTTGCATTTACTGTAAAACTTTGCTGTACAAAATCTGTTGCTGTAATGAAATAAAATCTTTGTTGTTTTACAATATGTTGAGAAACTCAAACTAACTAGTTAATCAAATAATTGTCACCAAAACTTGAACCTCAGGTGTCAAACTTGTTTTTATTTATTTTAAAAATATGATCTAACTTTTCTAATACTTTAAAAAATACTTAAAATATGATTTTAAGCAAGTAGCACTGTACATTTCTCGCTTGACACCAACGCACGACGTGTAAATCATATAAACATATGCACATCACCTCTGAATCACGCTCTTAGCCGGGCAATCAAAATGGCCCAGAGCTCTATAACTCAGTCCCCAATCCCAGTCCACGCTTTAGGCCTTCTCTCTGCCTCTTCGACCACCTACACACGATCACCGACGCGATGGCCAGAAAAGAGGCTGAAGACAAAATAAAAGAAGCCACGCGACCAGTCTTAAATAAGTGGAGGATTGTCAGGGGAAACGGTGGGGAGTGTATCTCATCTAAAATTTATGCAAGTTGAAAATCGTGACACAATTGGGAAAAGTTCAACCCGTTGACTTTGACTTGGCCTGGCTTTGGCTTTTGATTTGGCTCTTACATTGGCTTTGACTTGAGCTTCGCCTCTAAGGTTAGCTGCCATTTGTTAGCCACACAACAAAGTTGCAGAATGATTTGGGAGGCGTAGAAAGAACTGAGCACAAGGAACTTGTAGTGGAGAGAATAAATCCATAAATGGCTAAAACTTATACTAGCAATAGCTAAACCATTTTTAAAAAATTCTTTGAAAATTTAAAAAGTTTGAAGTGTCTGATGTTTGTATTATAATATTGAAGGTTTTGGGTTTAATGACATAAAAAATATGCAATTTTTTGTATAACGTATGACCCACAGATATTGTTTACCAACTCGAAAATATTAAATTAAATATTAAGTGCTGAAAAATATTAAATTAAATATAAAAAAATAATTATAACATCGAAATGTTTGATTAGGAAAACATAAAAACAAATGTAATATTCATTTTAATTTGAAGACAATTTTTTTGTATAATATAACCCAAAAATAAATTAATTTAAAACCATTTTAACATAAAATACATATATTTTTTAACAATAGAAAATCAAGTGTTGAAAACTATTAAATTAAATATTAAAAACAAAACTTACAAAACAAAGAACAAACAATTTCAAAAATTAACAGTTTTCCTGATCGTTTTAAGTAATTTTTTTTTTTAATAGGGCTTTAATTTTTAAAGAATCACCTGCGACTCTTCGAAATCTCTAGAAATATTCCGCAGAATCGGTTTAGACCAACGTTTCACTTCAGCGCGCAAAGTCGAGCCTTCCTTCTTGGCAAACTTTCGAGTCAAGAAGCAGAACCATCAGCATTCGGCATTCGTTGGTGTAATTTAAGACACATTGCCCTCATCTCCGCCAGATTCTCCTCTGCATTCACTCACTGTCTATTTACCGCTAAGAGCAACAAACAGCGTCTGGCAAACATCGTCAAAATCGGAGTCTCTCCACTCCAATTCAGTTGCCAAGATGATGATGATGAGGCAACCTCACCTCGTCTCGGATTCATTTGGATTTCTTGGGCAGAAGCAGAAGCAGAATGTGTCTCCAGTTTCCAGTTTCTGGTTTCTGGCATTTCAATGCTCGCTGCGATCTCTAACTGTCATTGAGGACTCTCAACTTACTTAGTTGCATGTGATACTATTTATGCCATATGGGTGGAGGAGGGGAGGGGAGAGGGGGTCTTGAGTGGCTTATTGAGAAGGTTGTTAAGTTTATTAGCATGAAGGTAGAGGGAGGCATTCACCGTGGGGTTTTTCAGTTGGTGCATGCAAGAGATTTAACTAGACAAATGATGATTGGGAAACGTTTTTAAAGAGACTGTGAATAACTAACACAAACCTTAAATCAAAACTTTTTAAAACTTAAATTAATATTTTAGAAAATCCTACTACTGGTTACATGATTTTAAAAGTCTGCTTATAAGAATTACATTAATTTAAATAAATAAAGAAGTTAAATATATTGCCTGCCTTGCAAATCTTTACGAATAACTTAAAATCTTTCCTTTTCAGCCAGATTATTAAGTGTCTTTAGTTAGATATACAATTTTTAGCATTAATGACTTTTTTTTATAAAATCACAATACCTATATTTAACGTTTAACTTTTCATTTAATTTATTAACAATCACTTAAATTACGTATACGCCCTGTTGATATCGTTATGCCAATTACCTCCTAAATGCTATTTTTTGCACCGCGTGCTATTAAAAGCTTATCAATTAGCCGAGAGCTGTCAAAAATAACTGACATTCCTCTGGTTGAACTTGTCTTGGGGGTATCTATAGGTATCGATAAATTGCCATTTAATTACATGTAAGAGGAAATCGGTTTATGGCTTAAATCCGCTTACAGCTAAAACGCAAACAGAGGAAAACTGAATTGAGAACTTGTGTGTATCTTTTGGATACAGATATGTACGTGAGCGGCCCACACAAAGATACATTTTTCTTTGCGTAAGCATTATTTTTTCTTGGTCTTTTTTATTTTTTATGCAATCTCAAGGTCAACGACAAGTAGCTCTTTATGTATGAATGGGATCTAATTGTTCGTGATGCGAGGATGACAAAGTGGGTTACAAGTGACGAGTACGTCAAATGTGGGTGGTTCCTCCCATAAGTACATTTGCTAATGCATGTAAGGAGATTTTAGGGTAACAACTAAGCTTCTTTATCATCTGGTTTGCATTTCAAATGCGCTTGACAATGACATTTTCCTGGGGATTGGCACATGTAGCCCAAAGTCAATAGGCATTTGACATAATTTAGCTGAATAATTTGTAATAGAATGCTAATGTTTGCTCGTTTTGTTTTTCTTTCAGCTCGTTGGATCTCAATTGCATTGTTATCGTAATGCTGTACAGTAAAACATGGCAAATTCGACACTTTATGCTGCTGGGGTGACCTGTCTGGGCTTTGTTTGCTTCGCCTTGGCATCCGTGGCCATTGGCATACCCATCTGGGGTTACTACGACAGTCCATCGGGTGAATGAACACTGTACAATTATTTTTATTTGATTAATCTAATTTTGGATTACATTTTTAACAGGCGGCTATGACTTCGATCGAGGTTATTTCGGACCGTTTAAGGTCTGCAAGCAATTGACGTATAATCGCGAGAAATGCGGCAACGATGTATCCAAGTTTAGGTTAAGTAGTAAGTATAAAAAGAGTTTTTAGTTTGGTAAAAATTATCATTTACTATCATGTTAATTATTATGAAAATATAAAAAAATACATTACATATCTTAACAATATTTAAATCTTATACAAAGATCTAATTTTAAAGCTATTTAATTTATTTCCTTTTCCTTAAGTACAATTATAATAAATTGATTAAAATAACTCATTAATTGTATACATATTTTTTTAATCTAAATATATATTAATGATAATAACTCTTCCCATTTCAGATGCAGTTTTTGTCAGTGGTCTCTTGGCCATTTTCAGCTCAGCTGTGCTGGGCATCTTCTGCATTCTGTCGGTCATTCAACACGCGATGATCTCATCCAGGGAGAAGGTGGTGATGCCCTACACAACGCTGGTGATAGTGAAGTTAATGCTGGCACTGCTGGGAGGTGAGTTCTGATGGGACTCGCAACGAGCGATAAAGTCACGTAATTTAATTGAAATATTTTACAGGTGTACTGGCCATCATAGCGACGGTGTTGTTTGCTCTGCAAATTGATGAGCAGGAGCGCTTCGGCTTTAAGATATCGCGGGGAATTTCCTTTTACATACAGGTGAGTAATGAGTAATAAATGCAGTCATTAGGGAATTTATATGCAGTTGTGTTAGAAGTTTTATTATTGTGGTTAGGAATTGTAATTGTAATTTTTATTTTGTATTAAATTATGTCAACTTACTCAACAAAAAAATGTTAAAGCATTAAAAAAGGTTTCGCAAAAGTAAATTCAGTAAATGCACTTCAAAAACAAGAAAAACTTTTTCTTAAAAACTTAAAGCATATAAAAAATTCAAAAATTAAAATTGTTTTCAAAAATATTTAAAAGTTTGGATGTATAAAAACTTTATTAAGGAAAAAATGCAAGTTTTAAAAAAATAAATTTTTTTAAAAGGTAAAAAAATATCTAAATATATCAAAACGATTTTTAACGGAAAAACAAAATATTCCGAAACTACTTTAGCTTTTTTAAAAAAACATGCAAATATTGTACTATATTTTTTTGAACACAGCTGTATAAAATCTATTTTGACTGCTTCTTGTTTTATATTATAATTTGTCCCAATAATTTCAAATTTATTTTACAGATTGTGGCGATTGTTTTGACCATCGCTCTGTTTGTGGCCGCCCTGTACGATGTTATTTATTCGCGCAGTCCCGGCGGAGATCCCACAATGGCAATGGATGCCTCTTCTCCGGGCAGTGCCACCACATTCAATAATCCGGGCTTCAAGGAGCCGCGCAGTCGCAACGGCGTCTCGGTGACGGACGCCTCGGGAAAACCGTACAGCGGAATCCGGAACGGAGCGGGAACGGCGGGCAGTGTGGCCTCCATGAGCACCACGGTGACCAGCGTGTCCAATGGCTCCACTCTCGACTCGGTGACGCGATCACCGCTGCGGTCCAGCCTGAAAAAACCCAGACCACGGCCGGATCCAACGCTGGGTATTCAGAATCCCGGCTACTCCGGATCCGGCAGTTCACCGACACCGATGCGACGCAATGGGAGCGTGAAGAAGGTCCGGATTCAGACGCACAGCACCGAGGTGTAAGATGGTTTCAACCACATTTAGACTTAAGTCCTTTAAGCAACCAGCAAACGATGGAAAAACAAAACAAAACACACACAACAAATATACAAAGACTGTGTACAGTAGCAAAAAAGACAAGACACAAACGAAAGTTGAGACGAAAAACTATGTTAAGTGTCTCTCATTATTTAATTGATAATTTCCAACTGCAAATTGAAAATTCATTTTCATTTGTCTTCCAAGAAGGATGCACATTATTCACTTGGCCTAGACCAACAATTTTCTGTAAGCAACGGTTTCCGTCCACGGGCAAGGCAAGAGTATTTAATTCGAATTGAATTCCCCAGAAGTATTTGATTTTTTTAAAAACCTCCCCAAGTGCCCTTAAAACCACGCCCCAGTCCCACAATTATCCGCAGAAACGTTTAACACTGGAACACCAACTCTAATTATAATTAATTTGCAATATTCTTATTTAACGAAAACAAAATAGACGTAAGCATTATAAAGCAACATTTGTAAAATACATAAAAATCAAAAACGACACAAATTGTTATTTATAGTTAAGTTTAAGTCAAGGCGAATTGAGCGAGTTTCAAATAGTTTCGATAATTGTATGTTATTGTTAGCAATACTTTCAATTGAAAGCGTTAAATCAGCTAAAACGGAAAATAATAATTGTTATGCTAAGATTTCACTATTGAAGACATTTAGATTAATTGCTAAGCTTGTTTGATTAGTTTTTTGTAATTTAATTGGAAGAATGTGTTTCATGTTTTTCTCTGTAAACTAAGGAAATACTAAATAAATGCAAAAAGTAAACATTTAATTTGATTGTTTGGGGGAATACTTTTTAACATTTTTATTTCTTAGTTTTTACCGAAAATTTTAGACGAATTTTAATTTGAATTCCAAGCAGTGTGACCACCCAACTTTCTGCCCAATACCCAAAGCGCCTTGATATTGGTTGGGACGCTAACTTTGCTAACGAAATAGGTGGCAATATTGGTTTGGAGGGAAACCTTGCTGAGTGGAAAAGGTGGCAATATTGTTTGGTAAATAACCTTGCTAAACCGTTACTTTTCTATTATTTAAAACTTAAACAAAAACTTTAATAAAAAAAATTTACAAAAACTTGTAAAAATATTGTTTTAAAAAAATGTATGTTAAAATCTAATAAAAGATTCAGATTCTTGAATTTAAAAAATCAAAAAAATACAAAAGATCAATTTTCTTCAAAGAAAAATGATACAAATCAAATTATTGAGCAATTGATAATCCAAAATAAAACGGCACTGCAAAGACTTTTCCTTTGTTCTCAGAGGCTTACGACCTCCACTATCAGCTCCCAATTCACAATCTGCGATCGATGCTGCTGCGCTCAGTTTTGTTTACAAATAGATGTGGTTCATTCAGGAAAAGTTGATAAGTAAACCCCAGTGAATACCAGGTAAGATAGTGCCGGAGAGTGGATTAAACAGGGAGAGGCCCTACAATCTGGTGCTGCTCAGACGATCGCACAGTTTGAGCTTGGAACGCTTGGAGTGAGGACGTCGTCGCCATAGCCAGATAATACAGAAGTGCTGCATCTAGTATAGGAAGCCAGACAACAACAGTATTTGTTTATATTTCCACATAGGCTACATATAAATAAATTATGAAATCAGAGGCGTTGCACAAGCTTCTGGCTTTCTATCCGCTGCTGATTGCCTGCGCGTGGAGCCATCCATGTAAGTTAAAACAAAGGGGAATGGATTTATTAAAATTCGTTACTAAATAACATAACTTTTTATTGAATGTTTTATGTTTGTAATGGAAAAATTAAAAAAAAGGTTTAAGTTTTAAAATTGTAGTGATATTAAAAAGTAAAAGCTTTATTTATTTAAATACGAAAACAAAAATAAGCTTGATTTTATATTTAAATTTGTAAACGAAAATAAAGTCAGCTGAATTTATTTGATTGAAGAAATAGATATGTAAGTCTAATTTCATATTTAAATTTATTAATGTTAACATAAAAATATCTCAAAGTATCTAACTAAAAAACATGATTAAAATAAATATATATGTATTAAAATTCCCATATTTCCAGTGAACACAACTCAACACCAACCAACTCATCAACAACTACCCGCAGTTCCGAAACCCGTAATTCTAATTAAAAACAATATAAGAGCGGAGGATGCCAAAGATTACCATATTACAATACCCAAGGATCCCAAGGCGGGGGAACCCTGTCTCACGATCACTTGGAAGACCAATCCGGATGGCAGTGGGCCTGCAGTTCCGCAAATCTACATGGGTAATGGCTACTTTGGAGTAATGCCACCAGTGGCACAAAGACAACAAAGGCAATAAACAAAACCCATTTGTATATTTTTAAGGGTTTTTCTTAACTTATTAAAGGATTTTCGATGGGAAAATGCAGTATTTTTTGTCTTTGTAACCATTTTCAATAAATAAATACAAATAATTTAATCCAAATTTTATTTTTAAAGTAAGTGATTAAAACACAAAGTTTTTATTTTTCTTGTGGTGGCTTAAACAAAAAAAGTATACAGAAAGAAAAAGATAATACTCAAAACCATTTTTAAAAAATATCAAGAACATTGTAAGCATGTACAAAGTAATTTATTTGGATTCCTGTGATAAAAAAAATTTATCAGACCAATAAAAAAATGATTCCTTAACATCAATATTTAAAAAATAAAATATGTTAATCGTAAACTCAGTAATTAAAAAATTTTTATTTTTCGTTTCCATTTAAGCCTTTCAATATTATCACCTGTAACGCCCACCACCGCCTAATTTTTTCCAATTTGTTTTTTATTTGACAAAATAATTGTACACTGACCCATTGCGCTCTTCGGGGGAGAAGTGGGATATTCTGCTCGTGTTTTCAGTGCAGGGATTATGCCAACACCCAGTCTGGACCCGGGAATATCGGTTCGTGGTCATGGCAACTCTGCGGGTGGAGTTCGAGTTGGGAAGGAGGAGTTGCCCAGACAGTAGAAGCCCAAACTCCAGGATAACTCCCCAAAACTGAACTGAACTCCCCCTTGAAAATCCCCATCTCCCGCTGTCTGTGTCTGCAAGTGACAGAGATGGAGAGATACATATATATAGAGTGTGAGGAAGGGAAACACCATGGGAGAGTCCTGCAGAGAATTTTGCAGGGCTGCACTTTTCGGGATGACTGCAAAAAAATTTCGCTTTTTTCCATGCCCTGACTTTCGCTGCAGTTTTCATTTCAGAGCGCAACTCGAGAAGCAACATCAAAATCAACAACAACATCGGTGAGAGACCGAACCCGAAAAAAATGTGGCGTGGGAGTGTGTTAGTAAGGCTAATTGACTTGCCATTGCTTCTAGGCCCACGGGTGGTATGATGAATATTCGGAAATATCAACCGATAACAAACATTTCGTAACCATTAACACAGTATCTGCAACATTAACAATGCGTTGCACATTTGGCTTCATCATTTTTATAAAATTCTTCCTAAAAAAGAAGATGACGTATGTATAAATCTTAATAAAACATTTTATGATTTGTTTATAAAACGGGGTGTTGTTTTAAAAGAACAGTAGAATTTATCTGTATCCCATTTCCTTATTGAAAAAAAATTTGGTTTTGGTATTTTTATAAATAAGTGTTTTTTTTTTTGTGCTGTCTTTTATTCTAATGATTGTTTATCAAAATTTTAAGAACACTTTCGATATCGATGAACACCTGTCAAATGTCTTTATACAAAAAAAATAAAGGTAAAAAATGTGTTTATATACAAATTAAATAAGTTAAAAGTTTGTGAATATTTTAAAAAAAAAAGATTACCAGTGTTACAACGACATATTAAACATTTCCATGAAGTTTTGTCAATGCAAATTACAACGTCTAAGAAAAAATGTTGCTAATTTTAACTGCCCTTTTTTACCTCACCTTTGGATTTTTAATTGTGTATTTGATATGCCTGTGTATTGTGATATTCCTGTCCATTTTCTTTGGCTACAACCCGAGTGATATTTGAAGGTAAAAATATGAAAAGGACAATTCCTAACCTATCTAATTCGTTTGCCTTTTTTGGGGTCTGTTTCAGATGGAAAGCATCAGGAAAAGGCATAAAGCAAATCAAGTACAACTCCAGAAATATCATTAATTTCCCCCTTTTTGGCCAGCAACAACCCCGAAAAGATCTCAGACAGGCGGTAAGTTGCCCAAGAAAAGTTGACAAAAACTTTTGTGCATTACCTTTGTCTACATTTTGGTCAGTTTTAATGGGAACTATGGGGATTCCAAGGGTGTTTATGGTGGCTCAGACAACAGTCAATGGATTGAGTGTTTTTGTTGTGGGGTTGTTGCTTAAAATGAATTTGTTTGTTACCGTTTTATTTAACGCTTCAATGCATTTCTCTCTGTCTCTGTCTGTCTGTGAATAGTGGCTTTTTCCCCCCATTTTTTGTGAATTTTTAATCAGCGTTTTGGCCCGTGGCTTCCTCGATTTGATTGAATGGAATAAAATATTCGAGCTTCACTCTCGCTCCACATTTTTCGCCTTTTCCTGTTTGCTGCTGTTCTAGAAATTTTAGAAAGTTCCATTTGCTGCTGCAGCAACAACCCCTGGAGCATACTACCTCTCCCCCTGACCCTGATGGCCCCCCTTTTTCAGCCACTTTTTACCCCCCCTTGAAAACATTCTGCACTGCGTCACGTTCGCCGCATGCTGTCTGCCATTTTGGCTTTTCCTGCAGGAAGCTTGCATATTTCACGTTCGCCATGTTGTTTTTTCCTCGGTGTGTGTGTGTGTGTCAGTGTGTGTGTGTGTGTGTGTGTGTGCAGTGTCTGTGTGAGCTGGTGCCCCAACTCTTCACTTTTATCGATTGAATTGTGTCTCCGGCTGTGAAATGCAGGTCATTGATCTGTTCGTGCCAGCTAAAAACGACGAAATGCTTTTTCGGTTCTTTCTCTCTCTCTCTTTTTCTTTTTTTGAAGGAGTGGGATTTAAACAGGACAGCAGCTGTGGACTGCAATTCCTTGTCTGGCTTTTTTTCTGGAGTTTTATGTATGACCAGGGTTCTGGGTTTCCAGTAAACAGCCCCATAAATCTGATTTCCCACTGAAAAAACCAATTCTGTGTCAGCTTATTTGGCTAAATTTGGTTTTAGAGGGTCCAAAGCCAACTGAGGTTACAGTTCGGAAATGTTGTGGATGGCTTAGTTTATTTTATAGGGTGTAAATTGGTAAAAAAAAATGTTTTTTATGTTACAAAATACTGATTAAAATAAGGAAATAAGTAGTTAAAGAATTTATGTTATTTATATAAGCTCATCACATGTGTAAAATATAAAGGTAAAATCAAAGAAATATCAATTTAAATTTATCATAAATAAATTATAAATTATTTAAATAAATAAGATTTATATAAAATAAAAATAAGAACAGTTCAGCCGACGTATTATTTAATAATAAAATAACTTAAAATTAATTAATATTCTTGAGAATAAAAATAAAATGACATGACAATTTTATAGAAAATAAATACAATCAAAATTTTACAAAATATAGTTCAACGAATGTGATAATAAATATTTATAAAAATAATTATAATTAATAAATATTTAAAATCAAGTTCAGCTTTGCCACTGCACAAAAGTAGGCAACAAATATTATATTTCCCATAGATGGCGCTAGTAGACCATGGAAATGTTTATAGAGGATCCTCATATATTAAGAGCATTTTCTTTTAAGCTATGAAAACTGTACAAAGCAGCTCGATTTCCTAGTCCTCCCTATTTCCAACCAACACCAACAAAGCGACTGTGAAATATATTTATTTTTCGAAGCTTTGGGGTAGTGGAGCAGCAGAAACCAGAGTTATATTCAGAGTTAGAGTTTTGGGTTGGAGTTGGAAGTCAGAGCCAGACTGCCAGCAAAAATATATATATAAACGTCTGTCGATGGGGCAAACTGTACCGAAGAGAAGCATCGAGAGGCGAGAGACCAGACAGCGGAAGAAAGGGAAATCTACTGCGACTTATGGCACCAGGATGTGTATTTTTGGGCTCTAGAGTTTTCCGCCTCTGACTTTTTCGGGGGTTAAATAAAAAGTACTTGTCCGGTTGCCAGTTCAATGACATGACCAGAGACGATGCTATCTGAACAAAGTATATTGCCATCGACCAACAACCAACGCTCCTTTCCACATTTACTAATCGGTCTTGCCTTTGCCTATCGCTGGAAAAAACAAAAATAAATAAACATAATGTGCAGAACGAGTTGCAAGGTCGACGAACGTTGAGTGCGGTTCCCAGTTCCCAGTTGCCGGATTCCAAAGCCCAACTCAGTCCAGTTGACTTAATGCCTAGTTCTGTGAGCCAAACACGTTTTTCGCCATCGCATAATTTGTGGGTAAGTTTTCAATCAACGAGCTTCCAGCCAAACGCTTTGGTCTCTCCTCCTTCTATTTTCAATGCAATTCTCAAATGCAATGCCAACTTTCACATCAAACTAATTGGCATAACCCTGGGATTGGGCATTGGATGGACATGGACTCCAGTGTCTCACACAATTTTAACGGTGGGGTAATCTTGCAGCACCATCAGGGACATGTGCTCGAGGACGTTCTCGACATGTGAAGGAGACCGATTTCTGTTTTTATTTTAGTAATTTTTTAACACCCTAAGATATTAATGAAAACCTGATTTTTTTTCTTAAATGAATTTAATAATTTAAAAATATCGAAGAATGGAATTTAGTAAGTAATTGTAAAAAATTTTTTTCTTTTGTTAAACGACAAAAGAGCTTTTATATAAAGGTTCTAAAAAATATAGCAGCAAATTTTAAAATAATAAAAAAGTTTAAACTCAAAACAAATATTTGTTATCAAGTTAGAAAATTAATATTAAGATATCTTCTGTGATCTATAATAAATTCGCTTTGCTAAGTGATATTATTATCCCTTTCCTGGCTACAAATCCAACCAATAGCCCCACCTTGGATAGTGCATCTCGAAAACTTCGCGGTCATTGGAATTGCAACAGAAAGACAGCACCACTCAACCACCCAAAAGAACGTTAAGCGCAGGCGTCGTCACTTGAGAAGTGGGTTTTTGGGGGGCAGAGAAGGGATTGGGATTCAGAGAGACAGAGAGAGAGAGTTACCGTAGAGTTCTCTCTGGCTGGGAATCTTCTTCTCTGGAACAGCAAAATCCACAGCCAAAGCCAGAGCCAAAGCCATGGGCCTAGCACTCAGGCTAATGGCCTCTCGAGTCGCTGGCCGATGTTATAATCGCTGGAATCATCGTGGCAGCAGCTTTTGTTGCATTCCACTGCGCCGAGGTGGTTTCTCTCGCTTCTCTGGCCCTTCTCCACTTCTCCGGTTTTCCCCCACCCACACTCTCACCCAGTTTCAGGTCGGGTCTGCTGGCATTGACACTGACACTGCGCCCCGATGGCATTGGCCATGGCATTCTCATTCTCGGTGCTTCTTGCAGCGGCTTCCTGCCTCGCCACCTTGGAACCCCCTGCTCCTCCACTGCACTCCCTAGATCCCTCCCCCTAGATCCAAACTGGTCTGGCATTCATCAGCTTTTGCTGCACGAGGAGTGGAGTGGCACTGGGTGTTCACAGTACAGGGGAGATAAGGAAGTTGACTTGGCTAGGGGAACACTCATTTATATATTAAGTATGCTAAATATAAATATTTATATTTTGAGGGTTTTTTATTTACTAATTTATTTACTGTATTTTTAATGTAAAAGTTAAACTTTAATTTCAATATTTAAATATTAATTAAATTAAATAAATAAATAAAATGTATTATCTTAATTTTTTATAGGTTAATCCTTAACTATATTCGTTTTAAAAAAATTAAATTAAATGTTTTTCTTTAAATAATTCTAGTGATTAAATAATTTATTTAAGGATACTGTTATTGAAATTAAACAATAATAAAGATTAAACATTTTAAAATTCGGCGGGTGTAGGAAATAAAAAATAAAAATCTGTTGTTATTAAAAAGAACCGGAATATTTAAGTTTTATTATTGAAATTGGATTATTTTTAAGGTTTAGCGCTAGTAAAATATAATCAAGAAAAAATGAACGGTTTGAATAAATTTAATCTAATAATATATAATTCAAAAGAGAAAATGAGTGAAGTTCAAAAAAATAAAGCCAACTTGTTGGACATAAATATATTGAAATTAATTTGTTAATAAATTTAGATTAATTTTAAATAAATATATTGAAGTTAATTTTTATTTTACTAACGCCAAAAGCCAATTTTAAAATCTAGTTACTTATAAATCCAAACCACTGTTTTTACTGTAGGCAATTAGAAAAACTGATTTGTGATTTGCGTTATGCAGTGACAGGCTTTTATTGTGTGACCAAGACCAACCACGGCCCACGGTCCATGTGTTTGTGCAGAGCCCCCTTAGTGGAAAGCACCAGAGGATTCCCATGCTGATGATGACCATGCACTTGCTGGGCTTGAACTGGATTTTTAATTGGCCTAGTCCATTGAGTGCTCCATTTGCTCCATGGCACCCCATCTGGGCACTGTGTGTGTGGTGTGTGCCCATCTGTTATCTGCTGACCAAGGTGAGAGTGGAGTGGTGGGGTGGGGTGGGTGGAGCCGGTGGACAGATGCCCAACGATAATGGACAGCTGAGATTTGCACTCGGATAGCAGTAACTGTGGAAACAAGTTTGAATTGCAAATGACTGAATGGCAGATGAACTGGGAATTTCTAATTGCTATTTGTAGACCTCTATATGTACATTCCGCGGCAATGCAGAAATCTTTAAAAGGCAACTTGAGTGGTTAAATTTTGATTAAACAATTTGGTTAAATATATTTTCGAGCCCTTGTTTGTTTCAATTATAAATAAAGAAACTTAATAATTAAATTATAAATAAAATAAACTTAAAATTTTTTACTAAGCAAAAAGTATATTACTAAATAATATTGTGTTAAAAGTAAATACTAAAATATTAACAAATAGTGTATGTTAAAAGTAGAGATAAAAACGTTTATCACATTTTTCTTAATTTTTAACCCATAAGTTGATTGTCAAAATGTACAAAATAAAATATTAAAATGGCGTGATTCCCAATACAACACAACTATAAAATCCTAATAATTTAAATTTGTGCTTATAATAATATTTAAATAATGCTTATTAATAGTTAAATTTCCCTCTTGTGGTTTTTATTTACATCTCTTTTTTTTCCCCTGTTAGAGCCAAGATTCTATAATCCTCCACTTTTCCATCTTCATTGCCCTTAATTTGTCTTTGCTTATTAACTCCATCACTCCAGTTTTTCACCTCACCCTTTTTTTGCCCCAACTATCCCATATGACAGTTTAACCAACTGATGAGTAAAGTTAAAAAAGAAAATAAATTAAAAGGGACACCACAATTAAAATGAAAATCAACGAAAAGGGAAAACTTTTTGTCATACATACTCTGTATACTTTCATATATGTACGAGGAGATACATATGTATATGTACGAAGAGCACACATACAGGGACATATTTTAATCCTCACAGACAGAACAATAACAGACTAACCTATTGTAAAGTGGGGGAAACATAAAGCTCAGTGGCAAATATGTATGTTCAAATAAAGATACACATATGTACATCCCTGTATGTTTATGCATTTGTATGCACATGCGACAAATTTTCCAAAATGGCGTCGACAATGACTAACAGTCCAACTTCAAGTCTCCCCACCTTTCCACCAATTTTCCACCCACAAAGAAAAGTGGGGGAGGTGCCTTTTTTTGTCTGCCTGCGAAACTCCAGAACTCCAGGTCAATGATACCAAAAGTTAAACACCCAACCAACCCACAAAATTCAAGCCACCCACCATGTCTGCGTCGCACTTGAGTAATTTTCACAAAAAATGTAAAAATAAAAATACAAAAAAAAAAAAAAAAGTGCAGGCAAAAATAAAAATAATAGAGGCAAGACTCGACTGAAAGGAGAGAACGAAAACAAAAAGCGACGAGCCGCACCCAGGGGCAAAAAAAGAAGAGTGAGCAAAATGGAGAGTGGGGGGTGGGTGCATGCAACGTCAGTGTCAAGTTTACGCTAGGTTCACCACCTTCTGCCCCCCAGCCCCCAAAATCCACCCACCACCCCGTCGCTCTCCTTTTTTTCACACACAACTCCATTTTCAATGGCAGCACAAAAGCACTTTTATCTTTTGTACGTTTAATTTGTGCAGTGAAAAGCGAGCTGGAAAAGCGGGGACTTCGGGGTGAAAGGGTCGATTTTGCACAGAAAATATGTCTACTATTGATTAACATAAAAATATAATTATGAATTTTATAAAAACATTTTTTAAATATTTTTTTTATTGTTAAATCAATTTTAAAACCAAAAAGATGGGTTTCGATTCTAATTAACAAGAAAATCATTGGTTTAAAAAAATTGTATATTATTATATTATTTTATATAACAGTTAAAAAAAAATTAATAAGTTTCTAAGGACCTTTTAGTGATAAGGACTTTAAAGCCCATTTTCAAAACTTTCTTTTAAGCAATTTCATTTGCCTAAACATAATAAATCAGATAATTTTAAGTGCTATTTATAACACGATCAGCATTTAATTTTCAATCATTTTTATAATTCTGATTTTTTAATAAATTTTATTAACTTGATTATTTTATAAATAACACTTTTCAAAAACTACCTAAGAAAATATAAGTATTTATTTATTTATGTTTTAATATATGTATTTAATAACAAGATAAAAATATATTTTCAATATTAGATGTTAAAAAATTATAATTGATAAGTAAAGAAAAAAAAGCTTTTCCAAAATATTTTAGCATTTTTTTTTTGTGTTTTTGAAGAGGAAGAAAAAGCGAATGCAGCACCTAGCGGCCATGCAAACCACCCACCTCCCCCTTTTGCGCCCAACAAAACAATCCACAACCATCTGCACTCATGCATCATTCATTGTGCCTTCTCTCTCCCTCTCACTCTCCCAATCACTCTCTATCGCTCTCCTTATCTGCATCTGCTTTTCCTGTCTGTGTGTTCATGTACATCTGTGTGTGTGTGTGTGTTGGAGCTGCAGCAACAACACAAACAAAAAACAGGCACAACAACAACGACAACTTGAACAACGCGGTGAAGGTCATTGCTACCAAAATTGTGTCTCCCTTTTGTCCTACTCTACTCTCGACTCGATTCGCTTCGTCTCACACACACACACACAGAAACCCACTCACACAGAAGCACACTCACACACACACAAGGGACAGGAAAAGCACTGTGTGTGTGTAAGCTATCCATCCATCCTAGTGGTATACTCCACATCCCGAAACATAACTCGAACGTGGAGTTGGGCGCTCTTTTCTGTTCTGTTCTGGGATGGGAGAAGAAAATGGAGACAGCGATGGAAAGAGACGGAGACAGAGAGAGAGAAAGACAGGGAAGTGGAGAACTGCAGTGCTCGTTTGGGGAGTTTTTCTTTCTCGCCTGGCATTTTTGTTTTCTACGTGCACGCTTTTCGCCAGTCTTCCCCTTTCGTCAATATTATATGAGGCATGGGTTAAATGGGTAAAAAACGTTGCCAGATGGGGGAGAATTCAAATATAAATATTTTTTATAAAGGTGTTAAAAAAAATTTTTTTATTAACAATATGTTAGTTTAACATAATATAACATAATTCGTTCTTATTGAACAATTTATTATGTTAAAAAAAAAAAAAAA
Source organism: Drosophila oshimai (assembly GCA_018150695.1). Classification (NCBI taxonomy): domain Eukaryota; kingdom Metazoa; phylum Arthropoda; class Insecta; order Diptera; family Drosophilidae; genus Drosophila; species Drosophila oshimai. Next base: position 416,087 of record JAECWM010000317.1, on the reverse strand, counting down.
AAAGTTCTTAAAATTTCCCCCTCTTTATTAACAGCAGTACCCCTTAATAATTATAACTTTCATAAACAATTTTAAGAAAAACACTTAAAAAATCATTATAAAACTTAACTACACAAACCCAAACTTTGGTTGGTAGGTTAAAAAACATCGCGCTTTGCTTATGAAAGTCTTATTCTACTCTTATAATACATCTCAGTTTGTACAAAACAAACACAGAAAGACATACCAAAATAACAAAAAACCATAACAACGTTACGTATACTTAATATTATTTTTCATGGACTGAAAATCTAAAAGTTTCAAAATAAATAAAAATAAAGTAAATAAAATTCATAATAAAAATTAATAATAAACTTGTAGTTTTTCAACATATTCAATTAATCATGTTCAAAATTTAATTTTATTACAATACTATAATATTAAAAATTTAGGATATAATCTCAGGATATGTTATTTATTGAACATAAGTATCCTTCATCTGGCAACACTGTAACGTCACTTGTGTTGCGATTACAAAATCGCAACAGCACCTCCAACTCCTCAGTTGCAAACGTGTTCGCTCTCTTCTCTCCCTTTCGCACACCATCAGCCATCTCGCTCTGGCCGCAAACTGTGTCTGTGTCACTCAACCCACTAAACTAGCGCACAATGCGAATTGCGAATTGCGAAATGCGACGATGACGATGACGACGACGACGACGACGACGACGACGCTAGGCAACGGACGATGTTGTTGAGTTCCCCCAGTTTTTCTCATACCCTTTGAAGGGGTATCAAACCTTTTTTTCAACGTTTATAATATTTTTTATAAATAGAAGACATGTTATATCACGTTTAAGTGCAGTGTAAATTACAAGTTTTTGTCCTCAAAGCTCTGAGATTCCAATCCACTTCTTAAATAAAAATTCCTGATCAAAGTTCAACAATCAATGATATTTCAGTCGGTCAAGCATTATATTCTAAATTTTATTTGTTTTAAAAATTACTGCGATGTGTGAGTCCTGTGACAATATACCACCTTCATGCTGCGTGACATTTTATTCAATATGGTGCATAGTAATTGGTTGCTTGGGCGCTGTTATTGGTATTAGTGGTACAATAGGAATGTCCAATAAACCAGATGAGGCCAATGTTGCGATCTACCTTGCTCATTATATAATTTTTTTAATTTTTTCGATAATGTATATTTCTGCTGGAATTACCATGCTGCTGGCCAGAAAAAGGGTAAGTTTAAGCTGAACAAATTTAATTGATAATTGTTTCAATTGTTTTTTTATAGAATTCAAGAAACCTTTTTAAATGTGGAAAAATTTTAAGTTATTTTCTTCCGATATTTGGTTTTTACTATATATTTCCATTAATTGTACATATTGTCTGTATATTCAAGCTATGCAGATATATGAAGGAAACATGGCCATAAGAAAAAATTGGGAGTTGACCACTTATTAAAATTATTTTCAATATTTCTACCAAATTGAAAGGGTCCAAATTGACGGTGTGGAATATGTCATCAAAATTCAAAATTTAGGTCGTTACGAATTTTGTAAATAACTAAGAATCTATTGAATAAATCATAAAAGGACATTATATAAATAAATTAAGGATTATTATTCGGCGTGCCCTAGAAATGTCAGTGTATTTTAAGTCCTATAAATGAACAATTATTAATTATTTTTAGGGTATTCAAGGAATCGGTGTGGAGAGCTTCCGTTCCTGTTCTCTCTTTCGCTCACCAAGGCAGACATTGCACTGCTCGCGACTCACGTGCTGCACGCTTTTCGCCTCTCTGTCGCTTAAACCCCTGCGATCCCCAATCCCCACTCTCTTTCTATTTCTCTTACTCGCCGCATTTTCTCTTGTTAGCTCTCAACGGAAGTTGACTGCTTTTGTGCGCCAGTGTGCAGTGTGTGGTGTGTGTGTTTGAGTGCTGGGTTCAATGTCTGGTGGTTGACCTACCCATACCACACCGATGATTTTCCCTTAGGAGTGTCGGTTCTTGGCTCCTGCTGCACTCTCTTTCTACCGCCCCCCCCCTTTCTCTCTCTCTCCTTCGCGGCTCCTGGCTTATTTGCACTGTTGTTGTTGACTCATTTGAACTGCTTGTTCCACCACTGCTTGGGTATTAGAAAGTGCCGCACCCAGAAAAAAAAATAAAAAATAGGAAAAAAGAAAGAAAAACTCCCACCTCGTTTCGTCTGTGTGACAAGTGAAAACTAGAAAATTCTGCTGCTCACTGCTCACTAAAGTAAAAGTTGTCTTATCAATGCACTGGAGCTTTTCCCGGTGGGTGGGTGGTTGGTGGTTTAATGGTTTAAGGGTGGTGGTTTGGCGTCATTTCGCCGAGACAAGGGCCCCATAAAGATGCTAAACAAGAAATTGCATAGTTTAATTGAGATTTCCAAACTTGTCTGGCATCAATCGCTTTGGACTTGACCAAGGGCATGGTTATGATCGTTGGGAGGGGGTGGTGGATTCTTAAGGGGAAACTTAAGATACAGACAAGGAAAAACAAAGATTCTAGAAACTTACTAAGAATGTTCAGAGTCTTAATAAAAATTGCTGCATACTTTAAGGCTGTTTATTAGTTGGCATTAAAAACATCAAAATTCAGTTATTGCAAACTTATATTTTTAATATTTAATTTTATTTCAAAAGATTCTTCTTAACACTACCTAAGTACTATAACTTATAATTTAATGCGCTAGTCACACATTATTTATATTTAAAATATTTAAAAAAATGTATTTCAAAAGGCAGGGTATTTTCTCATCAAAAAACTTTTGAAAAGTAACTAAGTACTAAAAATAAAAATTATAAAAATTAAACCTTTTATTGGGTATTTCAGAAATTAAAAAAATCACCTGTAAAAGGTAAGATGTCCTAATAAACGATTTTTGATTACATAAAACTAAAGCACACCAATATAATACATAAAATAAAACCTTATAGGAGGTATTTAAACTAAAAATATCTAAAAGATAACATTTATTTAGATAGCATGCCAAATGCAATACATTTGTCTGTAATTTATTTTCTCTGTAGCAAGTGGAAAACTGCTTCTTATTCTGCTTGTGATGCCACCAACTGGTTTTCCACTTGCAGCAGATTCAAGGCTAAGCCTGTTGGGTCATTGCCATTGCGAGTTTTCCCCCCCGTTTGCTGGAAAAACTAGTTGCACTCACCTGGCCGCGCAATATTTGCTTAGACAGATTACCCCAGGAACTAGGAACCGGCTGAGCGGGTTTTCCTCAGCCCCCATCCTTCCCCACCCATTTCCCCGACTTTTCTTTACAGGAGGGAAAGTTCTGGAGCGAGAGAGTGTGCGCTAATACCGGAGAAATGGAGAAAGTTGCAAGTGGCAAAAGACACTTCAGGCCAGCCTATTGTGCAACTTTCCGCACATCCACTCCATTTCCCCGGTGGAAACTAGGTGAGGTGAGTGAGTCACAGTTGCAAGTTGCAATGTGCATGCTACAACCCTTTATCCTTGTTGCAATCCCTCTGAAACGAAGGTTGGTGGGTGGTTATTTTGCCGTCGCCCTCGAGTGACAAATTATCCTGTTGCAAAAACAGGCAAACTAAAAGTGGGAAAAAAAAAAACGGCACCGGGAATAAACAAACACGGGAAACAGGTGTTGCTTTCTGCTCTTTGGGCAGTATATTCCCTTTGAAGGATTACGAATTCTACAAACTCTTTTTGGGAATATGTTCACAGAAATTTTATTAAAAAAATTTTTTCAAATATTTTATGCTCATAAAAAAAAGTATTCCTAAGAAGAATCTTTCTTACTATTTTCAATTTTTAGAAAATATTAAAAAGAAAATTGTATAAAAGATTAGAAAGTCGGTTTTAGCGTCTTAAATTTTGTTGGGAGAAGTTTTTTTTTTACTTGGACTTTATTTTACATTAAATAATATTTTATTTATTTTCCTGATTTTTTTTGGTTTTTTTCGACACTTTCTTTTTGTTTTTAGCATTTTTAAGTAAATAACTATATAAAAAATAAAACCATGCTGTTTCAATAAAAAACGTTGTTATGTTTATAATTTCTACCCCTTACGTCGTCAAAAGCTGTAAAGTGTCTGCCTTTGTGCTCGAAAACCAAGTGCTATACCCTGCGAAAGCTTGCAACCCTTTTTTGTGTGGAACTTCACGTTGGTGCCGCAACATTAAGCTTGGTTTATTGACCTCCATGCTGCACCGCATTGCGTCACCGGCTCATCTGGTTCCTCCTTATCACGCAACTGGCATCAAAAGTGTCAGCCAGCATAGCTCTTCCCCTTTACACAGAGAAAAATTATGTCCTTTTAAACCAAATATCTGTCGTAATTTTTAATAAATTAATAATATTTTTTTCATTTATTTTGTTGGGTACTTTTAAATTTTCAAGATTTTTTTTAGGGTTTTAACAAACATTTAAGAGCACAGGAATAAAATAAAATCAAATAAAGGAAAGGGTGGTTTTTCTGCGTACCTTAACCCTTGACTCCTTCTTTAACCTGCTGCAGTTTTTGTTTACTGCGGCAACATTACAAATTAGCGAAAGTTTTATTTTGGAGAAGGGGGCCAGACGTCTGTTTTTGTGGTGCAAAGCAGGGGGTTGGGGTTGTCACAAGGGGGTTGCTGCCCAACGGCATAATAACTGTAATCTATATTCCACAGTTTGCTTGATGTTTTGGCCAAGTAAGTGGCCATAAAATGCAGTCAACTTCGAGGCTAAAGTGCAGTTGGAAAATCTTTGAGAATATTGTAGAAGTTTGTTATGAAATACAAATGTTTTGATTTAGTTTTGTAAAATTTAAACGCTTTTTATTCTAATCATTACACAGAGTTACCGAAAATCCAAGGTTTTTAAGGGTGAACTTTATTGAGTTTGAAAAATAAGTATTCTGTTACGGTTTATTAACTTACTTTTTTAGTTAAGCCGTTATAAAAAAAAATGTTATTATAAATTATTTAATGGAAATTAAAGACTTCAGTGAATCACAGACTGATGGCATTTACACGAAATTTGCATACACATGTTTTAGTTTTCTTTGATAAGCATATTTTATCTAAGTTCCTTTAAACCGTTACCAAATGTTTGTTAATGTTATTAATGCTTTAAAGATCCATTACTTAGCGTAAAACATTTCCAGAAATTATTAAAGCCTTAAACTAACATATAACATACATTTACAAATTGATTTTGGTTTTCTTACATTTTGTTTTTAAATACAGAGAATCTATAGTTTGAAAAAGTAGTAAATTAATATTTCTGATTAATTTCGTTATAGAAAATGTTGCACCATAGATATATATAATTTCATCAGCTTACGCACACACCTCCACATATAAACATCAGACTCAAAGAGAACTCGTTTGCAATTTCTCAGAAAACATTCAGTACTGAAAAAAAACTCTCAGTTTGCAACGCGCTCTCGGTGGAAAAGCTCTGCGATGGAAAAACAGCGGACTATAACCGATTTGCCGGTTGAGGTCCTCGATCTGATATTTAAATATCTGGGAAAGCAAAGGGAAAAGCTTCAACTGGGCCAACTCCATCCGATTCTCGCCCAAGCGTTTTCGCACCACAGCTACAACGACTATGAGGAACTCAAGCCCTGGAACTACATGACCGATGAATCATGGTCATTCCTCTTGAAGGTTTGTGGATCGAATGTGAGGTTATTGAACTCAAGATCTAAATGGAACGATTACCTGGGAAAATTGGTAGTGGAACACTGTCCTAACCTACAGTCTCTAGTTTGCTTTGTAAATGACGATACTTGCGAAAGTCTGAGATCCTTTTTGACCAGCGTAAAGGATGTTCTTAGATCAGTTGAAATGCATATACAATATATCCGAAAATCATTTATGTTTTAGCGGAAATGCCAAACCTAAGGAAATTGCATTATGTCCAGTATTTTGGCGATGAAGGTAATTTTTTATATGATTTTTAAAACTATATTTGACTTTTCTGTTTTCAGTATACGAAATTCAGAAATTGGTTCATCTCGAGGAACTCACAATTAAAACACGACTGAGTTTTGGTTACGAAATAGATGTTCTTAAAATATGTAAACCCTTGGAAAATCTTCGCTATTTGGAACTTGGCAATGCGAATTTTCAATTTGAAAAGGAAAGTCATGAATTAGTGTGGAGCTCTTTGGAGGAGCTGAAGATGAGCGAATTTCGTTTAACTGGAGAATTGCCTAGCTGTCCAAATCTCAAAGTCCTGGAAATAAGAAAGTGTTATAGACATGCTTCTGGAGTTTTCCAGAGGTTTCTTTTAAATGCTGAAAACTTGGAAAGATTGGTTTTCTGGGTTCACTGTGATCCTCCCTTCAGGAAGAGTGAGTACCTCAACCTAATCCAGCGCTGCAAAAAGTTACGATACAGTGAGATTAAAATGATAAACACTTTCTTCGAAGAGGCTTTTATGGTGGCCTTGGTGAAAATTGTCAAGGAAAATGGTGTAACAAGTGATAAACCTTATGAGCTCATTCAGGACATACGAAATTGGGAACAATATGTGAGTTAAACTATCATACAATTTTTAAAAATTCTGGAAAAAATTTGTTATACTATTTTTTTTCAGAAGTCACACATTCCGTACTCTGACTTGGTATCCGTAAAATATGAGGAAAAATAGTAACATTGCAAATAAAGAAAACAAAACTTAAAAGTTGGTTGTTTCATTCGTTTTGTTTTATTTTATTTCTATTTGAATAAAATACCTTTTTATTTCTAAATTTTTATTTTAGGTATGTGGGTAAAATACCTCTAAAAAGGGGAGGCAATGGAGCAAGGCAAATTCCTCGGTTTTTTCTTACCCTGAAAAAATCGTTATGTGCTATAATGATTAAGTACTTACTTAAAACAAACAATTATAAAATAATAAAGAATGGTTTTTGTACCCAGAAATTACTAATAAGTTAAAAATCGGTCTCACTTTCATGAATAAATAAATAAAAAGGGGATAAATAAAAATCCAGTAAAGCCCTTTTTGAGCTACAATTGAAAAAGCCTTAACACGTGCAAATGAAAATACTTAAAAGACATGACTAATGCCCAAACAAAACCAAATCCCACACGAACTTTGAACTTGCGCTTGAACCTGTTTGCCAATCCCATTCATTTGGATCTATTCCTTTTCGTTTAGGAGTGCGTGTCAGGTGCAATGGACAAAAACGAACCGAGGAGGTTCAACAACATTGGCCGCAAATTCCCTGGCTTACTCATCAGGTGGTCGGGGGTTAGGGGTCTAAGGTAGAATGCTTATGGAGCAATGATTCACCTTTGATGGCTGCAGGACGATGAGTTAAACAGGATAAGCAGCAATAAGAAGGACTCGAACACGTGGGAAATCTAATATGGGGTGCCAAAATCACGACACCCTCTAATACAGCCTTTATTTATTTTTTATTTATAATATATTAAGCTCTTAAATAGAACTTTTATGTCTTATAGTGACTCACTCAAAGAAATCATAATTTAATCAAAATTAAAGAATGTTATGCAATATTTTAAAAAACAATACGGTGTATTTTTTAAGAAAAATATATAAAAGAAAATAATGCCTTCTAATTTCTATTGAAATAAATTAAAAAAAAATGCATTTTTTGAATAAAATTTGCCTTAACATTTTTTAAAAAAAAAAAAACCTTACCACCTAAAATAAAACCCAAAAACTCTTTATAAAAACTCAAAAATCAACATACCCTTAAAATTTTCAATTCAAGTGATGCCAACAGGATGAGCCTCAAGGAGAATAGGCAAAGAATCATTTCAAACCGAGAGGGGAACCCAAATATTCCCAGTGAGTCATCGACCCAAAGGCGGCTCCTTTGCCATAAATAAAACAAAATGCACACCCTCTGGAAGTCCTTGTCTCCTACTCTGCGGGTCCCGATGAAAATTAGTTTCAATGAACCCTCTGGAGGCGACTGACTTATACGACTCTTTTGGCCACTTGGCTCTCTGACTTGGCTTTCTGGCCGAATCAGTTCAGTGCACGCACATTGACCCAATAATTGGCTTGGGTCCTGACCATCTTTAAATAGAGCATTGCTTAAGTCTGATATTGAAATGTCGTTAGTTTGGGAGTCGGACTATGGAAACTTTGTTAACCTCTGATTCACTGTAATTGGCTCAGACAATTGGTAATTAGCACAGACAATAAATTGTGTATAAAATAAATAACAAAACTTTAAGTCGACATCACTTACTGTGGACTGAACTTGAATACCTCTAATTTTTTTTCGTAAACATATTAACACTCGAATTTTCGTAACTCGAACTTATGTACCTAACTCAAGTCTTTATTACTAAAATAGTTTTCTTTGACAGATATAAGTTGGAGTTTTGAAAGTTCGACTGTATAAATAAAACATTTACCACAGCTAAAAAAAAGCCCAAGACTAGAGCTAGTGCCTCTGAAAGGATATTACCCGTAGATTGCTAAATTAGAACTAAAAACTTTCCATCCTGTACAAATTCTGAGAAAACTGAGGTCAAGGTATCAACAATTCAACTATTTGGAACCTTTCCAGGCCAAGTTAAATATAAAATAATAATTACTGAAGTATGAACTGATTAAAAATTTGTTTTTAACATTGGTTTATCTACAAAAAAGACAAAAAAAGTATATTTATTATATAAAGAAAAGTGCAATAGTAACAAAAAATTTTAACCAAAGAACCAAAGAAATTTTTATGAAAAATAATAACTTGACCAACTAGTAAAATGTTCTACTGATGCCTGTAATCTTGCCCCTGCAAGCTTAGTCCACATCTGGACAAGGACTTGTGTGTGTGCTGACCTTTTAATGGCCATCGGGGCAATGTCGAATTTCAGTGCTCACGAAGTGTGGGCGACACGTGTGTGTCATATGTATATCCTTGTACTGCAATGGACGAATTTCGTTAAGCAGTTGTCAAGGAAATGCAAAACAACTGCAAAGGGGTATCCCTGAAATTAATGTGCGTCCCCTCGTTCTTTTACAAATTTCCCCTTCTGTCTGCCACCCACTCAATGTCATTTGCAGGAGTTTGGCGGCTGCATCATCGAATAGAGTCCGCCTTCTGTTTTTTTGAGATACCATTTTAGCTTTTTTTATAGTGGACTTTTTCTTAAAAAATCTAAATTATAATATTTTTGTTCTAATATTTTAAAAGTTATTTTAAAAGTTTTCCCTATAAAATACCCTTAGACTATGTTTATAATCATATATTAGGACTTCAATAATATTTTATTTAAATCAAATCCAATTAAATTAGGCTTAAACTAAAAAAACCTTATATGCTAAAATATTTTTGGGCTAATGCTTCTTTTAAACTATTTATAATGATAAACATTAGTTTCATTTGTTTATCTTTTAAATGTTTACTACAAGTTAGTTGTTTAATTTATTAAATATCACATCATAAAGTAAAAACATATTTTAAGGGTGATTTAATTGTTTAATTTAAAAAAATTCGTTTTGAGCTTAGAAACTTATTTAGTAGCTTGTATTTTTTTCCTTTCTTTTTACTATCTTAAAAAAAAGATAATATATTTATTATATACTGTGTATTTTTATCCCTTAAATAAATAAATAATATCCAATTTTCAAGCTACTATTTGCACTCTATAAATGGTCAACACTGTCTCTCCCACGTCCAGGACCTTGGCAATGAGGCACTTTGAGCCAAGGATCCGAGTGCGAAACGGAATCCAAATCCGAGACCGAGCCAAGGACCCGACTTCGGATGCGGAAATGCGCATGCCTGCGTGTCCTTGCCCTTGGTCCTTGGTTCGTGGTCCTTGGCCGTCGCCGGGTGGAGCAGTTGTAAGTCTCGTAGTGCCCCTGAAAACGCTTTTAACCTTCGTGCAGCCGCGTGGCATGTGCAACGTTGCAGCTCCCAAACATGCGCTTTTGCACCTCCGCTCTTTTTGCAGGACGAGAGAGAGGGATATATATAGCTCTGGGCTCAGGTTGGGCCAAAGGTGGCATCGGCACCCCCATCCCACGAATATTTTCGGGGTGGTGTCTGGTTGCCCCTGCCACGTGTCGCCAGTTGCAAATTTCACGACGCTGTCATTGACCATGATATTTGGTCACTACATTCTATATATCGGTACCAGGGCCAGTGTCTCAATGCAATGGCCTCGTTGCATTTGGAGGTCCTCAATGGTGAAGATTCGGTCCCAAAATGCAAATACTTACAGATGCAATGGTCTGTGAAAGGGGTTCAGCGAGGTTGAAAGAGATTATTTTGTTTTAACTTAATGACCAAAGTGTCATTAAAACTGATGACTTCATTTATATTTTAAGAAAAACTCCCTACTGTTGCTTTTCGTTGAATTTAATATTATTTTGCTTGCAAAAATCCTTCAAATCAAATTTTTTAAATCAGAAATACTATTTAGAAAAGTTTTTTTCAATTTAAAATACATTTATAACCATTTCTACTGGCCTGTTTGAAAAAATTCCTGGCTCATATGATCAATACTAAAATAAATTCATAGATTAAACTCGAAATGAGTGAAGCTAATAGTGTAAGAAATCATTAAAAAGGCTTTATAATGGAACCAAATATTGGACTTAGTTTTTTTAGAGGCTACATTTTTCAATGTTTTCGTTTCCTTATGAAAAAAATAATTTAATTCAAGTGTGATAAATAATTTTCAATTAATTCTGGAAGGTTCTATAAGACTTTCATCAAATCAGGTATAATAAGTAATTGAAAGCTTAAGCTGCTCTTGCGACAACGACAATGGCAAATAAGAAAATCAAGGTTACAAGGCGCTATCCCCTTGAAAAGTAACCCCACAGAGCGAAAGACAAAGGAAGCCAACTCCATTAGAGTGCAACCCCCGGAGTTGGCTAAAATCGAAGCTCATGGAGGAAGTATCTCTGGCTCGGCCCGACCTTACCAAACAAAATGTAGCCCAGTACGAGTGTCTAGAGGAAACCGCTTTCCGCTTTTTCCGCCTCGTACTCCAATTTATTCCCCGCTTGTTTTCCACACCCCAAGTGAAAGAGTCTGAAGTTTGCTTTCATTTTGTCGCCCGAAGGGTTGCAACTCCAGACAGACCACCGAAACCCAAAGAAGCGAAGAAATCCACCCACTCGCCGACTTTACTTTTTTGCAATTATTTTTAATTTCTGTGCTACGACAACTCCCGGAATGCCAAAAACTTTGCAACCCCAAAAGAAGCACGCAAAAGGGGCAAACAACTCCAGTTGAGCACCACGATATCTGCAGAACAGTCCTGGAACAAGGATATTGGCTACGGACGACAAGTACAGTGTTACAATGTTATAACTTTTAGGTATCAGATTTTTTTGGTTTGAGGTAGGGTTTGGTAGTTCATGTTGTGGGCTCTCATTACGTTTACATTTTAATTAAAATTTCGTTAAAATTATGTGATCAAAAAAAAAAATTTTTTAATATTCAAAATTTGTGTTTCAGAAAGAAGGAAAATTGTAGATGGACTTGGATAATGTACAACGTTTTTAAGGTGGGTCTTGGAAAAGATATTGTGCAAAGGATTCCATAAAATTGTAAGGATACGGATTTTTGTTGAGAATTGATGGGCTTAAAATAACCCCTAATTAAAAATGTTTTGGGAAAGAACAAAGGGGGAACCATATGCGAATATGTTTCAAATGAAGACTTCGAATTCTTAAGAGCATTATTTTTGATGTGTTTTTAAAAAGCTACATTTCCGTCTTATCTTATTAGTAATTTTTAAAAATGAACGCCTAAATAAAAGTTTAATTAAGACACATAAAAGTTTAATTAAGACAAAAAAAAGAACAAACTAAGTCGCGGATGCTTTGAAAATTTGTAATAAAAAAAAATAGAGGCATAAATTTTACACTTCTAGTGCAATGATAATTTAAATAATAAGTTATATATGTTAATTAATATCGATACTCAAACATATCGTTGCAAAGTTGCAGCCAAACACGGTCTCACCAAACGTTAAATATGTAGTATTTTAGGGATATAAAGAAAAGGGCCACTTTGGATACGGAACGAGCACGAGGAGACGTCTCTTGTAAGCGTAACTTAATTTTATTTCGAAATAAAAAGGTAATTTTCCTGTGATTTGGCTTTATCGAGCACCCACTGTAGCGACGTCCATTGCACCCCCAATCTGCTTTGTACATTGACTTCTCTGCCTCGCTTTGTTTTCTGCATTCGCTGCAAGTTCTGCTACTCTCTCTCATGGGCACTCTCTCTCTCTCGCTTATTGTAAGTTCTCTCTCTTTGCCTTTGCCCACCGTGCATTCCCATACCACGACCTACCTTACCCACACCCACAGTGGGCTGCTTGCCATTGCTGCTGCTTCTTCTTCTTTCTTCTCGCATGCACAACTCCCGGCCGGGCAGCGCAGTCAGCGTCGACGGCGGCAGCGGCAGCGCAGCTCGTTTTCATATTGAAAGTAGAATTTTTCACTTTTGCGAAAATTCGCAGTTGAGTCTCAGTTCTCAGTCATTTTTCGACGTCATGTGGAAACGCACCGTCGCGTTCCGTCTTCAGTCGCGCTCTTCCTCTTCTGCGCAATCGTCTTACCAACCGGCGGTCAACTTTCGTTTGTTAACAAAACCATTCTAATCGCATTCTAATCGGGCCCACATCGAATCCCCTGGATGCGGATGCAAAAACTATCTTACGGATGCACGGGATCAAGTGGACTCTTTGTAGGTGAAAATTTGTTTGGATTAAGTGCAGTGTTGTGCGAGCTTTGTGTGTGTGCCAAAAAATAACAAATGTTTGTGTAAACAAAAATGGGATACAATATTTCAAAATTACATCACAAATTCTAATAAATTAATATTTATACTTTTTTTCAAAAAAAGATAAAACCAGGATCTGACTTAAAAAATGTATGTGTTTATAGTGACAGCATTGGTTATAAAAATTAAATTAAAATAAAGGTTAATGTTAAATTAAAAAAGGTTGTAAAACAAAAGAAGTGTTTAGTGACAACATTTGCAAATTATTTCATAAAAGTCCACTTACATGTGTGAAATTAAAACTCCATACCATGGATTTTATTTTTATAAAAGCTTAGATTTGATCATGCTATCAGAAAACTTAAAGGAATCGAAAAAATTAGGTTGTATTATTTCAAAACAAAAAACATATTTTCAATATCCTAAAAGCAGTGGCTAAAAAACATAAAATAATCCCTAAAGGACTTGAAGAAGAGTGATATAACTATTTCTATTAATAAAAGTCTTAAAAAGATATAAAAAGTTAAAATATATAAAGCTAATCAAAATTTATAGGGTAAATCTATAAACTTAACAACACTCTTAATAACAATTAACGTGAAAAATTAAAAAAAAAGAGAATAGCCTGTGTTTAAATTTAATTTGCAAAACGAAAAACAAAACAAAAAACTTGTGAAGTTTGGTGATAAAGCTCAAAACTAAATATCCTAAAAAAAATTAAAGGAATTAAAAATACGAAAAGTAGCCCGCTTGACCTTTAACTCTTGGTATCTGCTCGTTACTAAGCCCTCAATTAGCTGCTTAAGTTTATTCACTATTCAAATACAAATCGAACTCAAGAGCACTCATCCTTTTGGCTGAATAAGCCCTATTTTGGCCCCATGCCACGACTGTCTGACTCATTCCACTTGGCTTAGACTGCGTCTGGAGTTGCAACCCTCATTAGAGGCGAGCCACACCCCCTGCACATGCCGCCCAGCGCCACCCACCACCCAATACCACCCACCGCCCCCTGCAACTCCACAAAAATGCAGAGACCCCAAAAACCAGAGAACGGAAATGTAACAGCGCGATAACAGTGCGCTGCTTGCTCAACTGTAGACGTTCTGTTAGCCTTGCCTTGGTGTGGGTGAACTTGAATATTTCTCTCGCTCTCGCTCTCTTTTTATTTGCACTGCTCTCACACTCGATTTATTCTATTTCAAGTTCTTATTTTGCAACACAAGTGTTTGTGTGATGTCGTTCAGTGTTAAGGTCAATACATTTGCCGCCTCTGCATGCGTGTGCGCTTTTTTCTAGCTGCCTTTGTGTGTGTTTGCACTTGGAGAAAAAATTAGATCAATGTCCTCGTGGGTTGCTTATTTAAAAATGTTTGAATATCGAAAAGGTATTAACAATTTTGAAAGCTTCTTAAGTTACAATATTTGATTTTTAATGAAAATTAAAAAGTAAAGAAAAAGTAGTTTTAAAGTAAAATCTTTGAGGGTCATATAAATTTTCAAAAAAAAAATTAAAAAATTTGCAAGCCAATCAACAATTTTTGTAAATTTTGTAAATCTTTCGTTGTTACATTTGTTTATAATTTATAATTGTTAAATTATCTTTTAAACTTTGTAGAAAATAAAATGTTTGAGTTTTAGTTCCCATAAAGTAAGAAAGTTGTAATAAAATATAACTTTTTTGTTCACCTCCTTACTTAATGATTATAAAAAAATTTTAAAAAACATTTTTTTTAATTAAAAACCCTTAAGAATTGATTCAGTTATTTAAAGCTATCCCATGAAAGTTTTCTTTAATTAAATTGTAAGTCACAGAATCTAAACCTTGTATTGATACATTTTCAATTTAAATTTACAAGTCAATCCATATTTTTTTTCTGTAGATTTCCACATGGTTGCAGCTCGTGAGGTTGCATTTTGTTTGTTGATTAGTCTGCTATTGAATGTTGCCATGCAAACGCGAGTGCAACATTCGCACACTGAATGTCATCGCCTTTGCTCGTTTTGTAAATAGCGGTTTATTCGTTGCATGGCATTTGTGTGTTTTTTTTTTTTATTATTTTTTTTTGGAGGTCTTACCCACTGACGTTTGCGGAAGCTTCCGCTAAGTGTGGCCGCCATCGAATCGACGGGAAATTGTGGGGCACGATGCATCATCATCACCATCATCTCATGGCGCTTCGAAAATATATGACCGCTTTTCTTTTGACAATGTCACATGATTGCACTGATTTGCTTTTAATAGGCAGGTGACTGAGTGAAAGTAATTATCGTAAATGTTTAATCGTGTTTATATACCGGAATTAAAAAAGGTTAGAACAGGTGGAGAGAGAGCACAAGGATGTTTTAAATTTGATTTTTGTTTGTTCTGATATTGTATTAAAATTTTGAGTGTTCACTTATAATCATTTCTAAGAAAATTCATACAAAATAAAATTTTCCCACCATAATTTGTGTGCTAAACTTTCTTCTTCATTCATCAATTACAGAAAGTCTTTGAACCTACCTCAATGCGTAACCCTGCCCTAACCCAGAGAAAATCAACCCAAACCCATGAAAATCTCACCGCACACGCATATTACGCATACGCAACCGAAACACGCAAAAACTCCAAATAAAGGGAAACCACCCCCAAAAAAAAGGAGCAACCCTTATGTACTGCATAAAAACTCCAAAAACTGCCCCAGTCCAAATTTTGTTAACCCCCTAAAAAACACAAAAAAAAAGCTAAACATTTTCGTGTGCGTCTTTCGCTTTTGCCTGGCTCATTCGCATTTATTTTTGTTTATTTATGTTTTGCTTGTTGTATTCTTCGCTTTAGCTTCCTCGTACGCAGTCGCTCTCGCTCTCTCTTGTTCTCGCTCTCAGCCAACTCTGCTCATTTTTCCCATGGTTTTCACTTTCATTGTGCAGCTTTTTCTCTCTCGCTGTTTATGCGCTCTCTTTTCTGGTTCTGTTCTGGCCCACGAGCTTTTGCGATTTCAGTCAGAGAAAGTACGGCCAACGCAACGGTTGCGAATCTATATAATTCCTTGCCAGCCGCGATTCTAGCAAATAAACAAAACACAACCGAACAAAAGAGAGTAAATGAATTTATACAAAAAATCTCCAAAGGAGAAATATAGCAACAAAAAAAATATAGAGTGTATATAGTTCGGGGAAATGTGCAATAATTATGGGACTACGTCAAGGTCCCGGTCCCTTATATAAGCGAGAGCCCATTGTCAAGGGCGCCAAGTGTTAGCCGTGTTTTCCGTGTATCGTTTGTCGAATTACGATTCGTATATCGCGAGCGTCCTTGTCCTTGTGCAGGCCGAACAGCTGCTTGGGTCCTTCTCCACCGCCCCCCCGACCTTCGTTTCGTCCTTGTTCTTGAACCGTCGTCGTCGTCGTCCTCGTCGTCCTCCTCCAACACAAAAATATATATCTGCTACTCCGCCCTGAAAATCCAGCTGTTGCTACCGAAAAAAACCACCCACTCAGCTGTTGGCTAGAAGGAAAAACGGGATACAAATTACCAGCGAAAAATGCCCGAAAATCGGGGCTATCGCTAAAACAGCTGTAAAATTTTCGTTGCTTAAATAATTTTATTGGTCATCTCGTTGCAATGTGCTTCAATAAGTTGTTCCTAATAAACAAATTCGGCCAGCATTTGCCAGGCACAAAGGTCAAAAGTCAAGAGCAGCAGAGACAAGTGTAAGACAAAAACAAAACACAAGAAAATCAAATTATAATCAAAGTGAAAATTACCTTTAAACGAGCTTAAATCGGTTAATAAAAGGTGGCACCTAAAAATCTATCAAAGCTCACACAACGCTCCCCCGTAAAAAATAAAAACAAAACCAATTCAACTATATTTTTCTAGAGGTGTTTAAAAAACAACAAATAACTAAACTATTTCACGGAAGTGGAAAAAACAAAGCGAAAAAAATTTACTGCTCAGGTTTAAAAAGTTTATAACAACAAAATATAAAAGCAACTTAAGCGTTGTGTTTCATGTGCAAAATCTTAATAAATATCTATACAAATACACTCATATATTTTTGGAATACAATTACTAAAATCTTGTGAATCGTGTAACTTGTATCAAATATAATATATTGTAAGCAGTGAATATATATTACTATAAAAATCAATTTGTAAACATACAAATAAAAAAGATTAAACCTTATACACACCTAAATACGATCATCAAATATATATTCTTATACATATTATTCAACGATTTTAATCAATCAATACATCAATCAATTCAACAATCAATCGAGCGATATTCTTCAATTTGCAAAAAAGTAAGATGGGGTTATATTATTAAAAATATTTTTAAGATGCTTGAGATATTATAGTATACATTTTTTTTTGTGGTAATGTTTGATATACTAGTATAATATTTATTGGTTTATTTATGGCTTGTTTTCTTTACTTTTTTTGAAAATACTGCTAAAATTATCCTTTAAATATATTTAACTTTTGCTCTTATTTTTATCCTTTGCAGCTACTTCAAAGGAATACCTACAAACATACTCAGACGCTGCTGTGGATCGGGCGAAGCATAAATCAGCAAACAATAAACCATCAAGTATTATTAGCAACTAAAACGAACTCAGACTCGGAATCAGCCTCAGAACTCTCACCACGAGATCATCCAACTTAACTCAACTTAAACTCAGTCGAACTCATCTCATCGTCAACGGAAGAAGCCTCAACCAGAATACAGAAACGTATATATTTAGACATATGGTAATGATCAAGCAACTGTGGGCAGGTATAGGAACAACGCTAAGCTAAACGTAAGGACTAAGGACTACAAACAAACAAATTCTCTAGGATACAATAGCATACAACAAAACAAGAACATGCAACTTTGAAGGCTGACAAATACTAATTTTTTGATAATCCAAAAGCAGAAGAAACAAACAAATTACAAATTACAAATTACCACAAATATAAAAAACAGCGACAACAAAAAGCGTTAAGAAGAAGAGACTGATTTTTAAAAAAATTAAGCAGAGCAAAAAGAGCTAAAAGGACAAAAGGCAGCAGAAGTGAGGCAAAAGTGATTTAGGATCAAATCCAAAACAAGCAACAAAACCAACTTTCCATACAACATATTTAGATCTTAATATCTAAGACAGATTGATATTTTTGAGCGACAAACCATATTTTGATATACATATATCATGTTGAAGAAACTCAAGTGCATGGAGGCGGCACAAGCGGCAGCTGCAGCAGCAACAATCTGCAACATCAGGTGGCAAGCTGATCAAAACCGAACCGATTGACTTTGAAATGCTGCATCTGGAGGAGAATGAGAGGCAGCGGGAGTTGGAGAGGGAGCCTAGTAGCAGTGGCTTGACCCACCAGCGATACACTCATGTCCAGGTGCAGACTGTGCCACCCAGGCAGCCCACTGGATTGACCACACCTGGTGGCACGCAGAAGGTCATCCTGACTCCTCGCGTGGAGTACGTCCAGCAGAGAGCCACTAGTTCCACCTCTAGTGGTGCGGTCAAGCACATTTACAGCGGTGCCTCGCGATCTGCACCACCCGAAACCACTACCCTGCTGACCACCACCACTTCCGGGTCTCCCCAGATCATTATCACCCGAACCTTGCCCTCCAATCAGCACTTGTCGCGTCGTCATTCAGCCAGTCCCTCTTCGCTGCACCACTACCAACAGCAGCAGCAGCAGCAGCAACAGCAGCAGCAGCAACCACTGCAGCAGCGACAGCAACAGCAGTCGCCACCACCGCTGCACCACCAACAGCAGCAGCAGCAACATGTGCGTGTGATTCGCGACGGTCGGCTGTACGATGAAACCACAGTGGTGGTGGCTGCACGTCGCCACTCGGTGTCCCCACCGCCACTGCACCACCACTCCAGATCGGCTCCCGTTTCCCCGGTGATTGCTAGAAGAAGTGGTGCCTATATAGATCAGCAGTATCAGCAAAGGCAGACGCCTCCGTTGGCTCCACCGCCGCCTCCTCCGCCGCCACCACCACCACCGCCGCCACCACAACAACAGCAGCAGCAACAGCAACAATACATCTCCACTGGTGTTGCACCACCCACAGCAGCAGCTCGGAAATTTGTGGTCAGCACCAGCACGCGACATGTGAACGTGATTGCCTCCAATCACTTCCAGCAGCAGCAGCAGCAGCAGCAGCAGCAACATCAGCAACATGTGATTGCCAGCGTTAGCTCTAGTAGCAACTCTAATAGTAGCTCCTCTGCAACATCGCACATCTTTCGCACACCAGTTGTATCGAGTAGCAGCAGCAGCAGCAGCAACATGCACCACCAGCAGCAACAGCAGCAGCAACAATCGAACCTGGGCAACTCGGTGATGCGGCCACCACCGCCTCCTCCACCACCCAAGGTCAAACACGCCTCCAGTTCCAACAGCAACAACAGCAACAACAGCAACAACAGCAACAGCAGCAGCAGCAGCAATGGCGAGGAGCCTTCTAGCTCGATTCCTGATCTAGGTAAGTCGCTTTTTTAAGACTAGCCACTAGCCACAGCAACCCGTTGACCCTGACGGCACTTGTCGATCGCTTTATGGTTGGATAAGTCGGTTGACAGGTTCCTACAATACAAAGTATACGAGGCACTGGACTGCACAATTATAATTGTTTTTAAATTAAGATTTCTAAATTATTACATTACCAAACCAAATAAATGTGGATTAAGGAGGAAATTACATACGTAATGGTTTACCTACCTTTATTTAATAACATTTATTTTATAAATTTATTGGTTAACAATGGAAACTGATATAAATATTGCTCAGGGAGAAAATTAAAAAGAATGTTTTAACGGATCTATTTAAATGAATTCAGAACCTTAAATTACTTTTATTAATAGGAAATAATAACAGCCCTTTTTTTATAAACTTTATGAAAATAGTTTCCGGATTGATTTGCTCAGCGATTTTTACACGATCAGTTTTATAAAATAAAATCTCTGAATCTCATTTCTTCGTGAATGCCAAACCCTATCAATTAACTTCAATTTAATTTCACCTTAGTATTTAGTTTTTTATGATTTAAAAACTTAATTAATTCCCTTCAAAAACTGTAGCTTAGTGTTAAAACTGTGCCAGACAAACTTGGCATGTAGGAAATCAAAATGAATTCGCATGTGAGTCAACGGTTAATAGAGTTGTTTGTACAGTTAGTCGTCGCACATGAGACACATACTTAAATATATGTACATATATTCTATGGAATGAATTGAAATAACGGTAATGCTGCAACCACCAAAAGGTCAAACTAAATATGAGTAATTTTACTTTCTACGACGACTGTGCAAAAAAAATCGAGAATAGAATAATGACTAAAGCACGTTTTGAAAGTGGAATGCAACTTGGGGATTGGGTCAATGGATTTTTATATCTAGAAATTTAAGTCAAAGTCTGTTTTTCAATTAAAATTATATGGGAGTTATCTGATTTAAGATTTCAGTTTCAGAGCCACAAACATTTTATCACAAAATAAATTCAATTCATCATTGGATTACCTCATAATTTAGGATTGCTTTTCGGGAATAATATATAAACTCATTTATGTGTATATACTACATCCAATCCAATCGGCTGCTGCACCTCAAAAGCAGAATTTTTATTTAAATTTAATTATCAATTTAAATTGAAATTGTTTTCGGGGTTGGTCAACAATCTCCCCCTCCCTCTTTTTTTATTTCCATTCTCGACACACTTTTTAGCACTGTCAAGGTTGTGAGAGATATATGCTATATATTCCTCTATATATTTGTGTTAATTTTTGTGTGTATACAACAATTGCTCCACTCGCAATCTCACCTTGAACTTCAACTGGAATAAACTTGCCGCTCTGTCTGCTTTTTAGCTTTTCTCTGACGTGATGTCTGACTTTTGTTGGTGTCGTATCCAAATTGAAATCGAAAATAGATATATATGGGTGAAATTGCGTATAAATAAAATATATACGAAATCTACAATTGTTTTTTTTTATTTATTTATGAATAACTTGGTTAGTTGCATTTGCATTGCTGATTTTACTTCCACACTTCCGTTTTGTCTGTCGCAATTGTTTTTTTAGGTCTGTTAAAAATATGCACAGGTAATTGTTCCAAATATAACACAAGGGTAGATTTACATTTTAAATATAAACACATATACATTTTTTTGTTTAAGTGAAGACTTATAATTTTAAAAGTTGCTTAGAATAATCCATTATGTAATCCATATATTTTTAGTGTCATATTATGCTAACCTTTTTTTTTTAGATTTACTGGCATGTTTGATTGTCATTCTTATGCAAATCTCCTTTAAATTGATTACTTTAATTGTCAGTTAATTATAACTGAAATGTTCTTTTGTTTTTTCCCAACTTCCACACTTTTTTGGGAATTCCTTAAAACATTTTTTAAAAATATTTTTGCTAATAAATATTCCCATGAATTATTCACTTTCAATTTTGTTTTGTTTGGCTTCCCTCAAAGCTTTAATTAATCAAAATGTTGTTTATTTTTCCACAAAAACAAGCGACGTAGTGCGTTGGTTATTTTTTTTTTAGCACAGGTTAAATCATATGGTTGGATCGGTATTTCCAGCTAACCAGTTAACCTGTTCTACGAAAGAGATACGGATGAAAGTGACAGTTGAGAATGATTTTGGGTTGGTATTCTAATGATTTCATTCGGCCGAGCTGTGGGTTTTTATTTTTTTTTTTTTTTTTCGCTTTGATTTTATTTATTTATTTTTCACATGTCTCAAGATACGCTTAGTTATACAATATACTTATGTGAGAGTGTGTGCTTATATGGAGAGTCGGTTCTTGCCGTTCTCCTTTGTTGCTTGGCCAATAAATAAACGAGTCTGCGAGTTGAGCAAATAAAAGTCAAGGCCAACCGGACCAACTCGATAGATTTATTTGCCTTTTTCCGTAGCAAGCCATCGGCTGAGAAAGTTATTTATTTATTTAAAAAAGGTTCCCCGGCTACCTGTTTTTTTTTTAATTTTTTCCCTGTGTCTCATATGCCCGATTGTAGGGCACTAGAGTTTTCAATGTCAATGCCAAAACAAATTCGAGACCTTAAGCTCCACGCATTATATATAGTAGTATAGGTATACATATCAGCAATGGGTCAACACAGAGTGCTTGGGTTTGTGTGTATTTGAAGCACTCACGAACGTCCATATTCCCCATGAAATTTATTTTTATTCCATTGTTATCATTTTGCGCAAGTGACAGGCAGCAATTGTCGCACATAAACAAACAAGGGATAATAAAACACGCAGAATGAAGAGCATAAGGGGAATATCTATAGGAAATGTGTGCAGA
This sequence comes from Drosophila oshimai, assembly GCA_018150695.1. Taxonomy (NCBI): domain Eukaryota; kingdom Metazoa; phylum Arthropoda; class Insecta; order Diptera; family Drosophilidae; genus Drosophila; species Drosophila oshimai. The sequence continues at coordinate 394,046 of JAECWM010000317.1, read as the reverse complement.
AATCATTGAATAACTCCAAAATAAAATAAATTAACGTCTAATTTACTCAAATTTTATATTTAATTTAAATGATTCAAAAAAATATTAAACATACTTTGTTTTGCTATTAAGAAAAGTAAAGTTTTTAATAACAATTTGAACACTTCTAAAAGTTGATAATGATAAATTAAAAAGAATAAAATTAGGCTTTTAAAACTTAATAATAATATTACCGATCCTCTGCAGAAAATAAATCAAAATTATAATTAAGCAGCTCTGCATCTTATATGAAAAAAGTTTAAATTCCTAGCTTTCTTTAATAATAATTTTAGTTCCTTAAAATGTGTTTACTTAATGATTTATTTTTATTTGGTACCTACTGTTTTATTACTTATTTAAAAAAAAAAAAAATTAAGGGATTCTTTATTCCCATTTAAACAAAAGACTCTTTAAAGTTGTAGTAAACATTTTTCGCGACAGGCTATGGCCTTAAATTCTCATAATTTTATATTTTGTACCCTTTAGTAATTTTTAACTAAATTTAATATTTAAACAATCATTTTCCTATAAAATAGTTTTTAAACATCTTTATTTAATTTGTCTTCAAGTCAAACCATTTTCGATCATTCCTATTACAAAACACCTGACCTTACCTTATTTTAAGGGCGAATATGACTTGTTTATTTTCATTTTGCACTTTGACAAACTACTCTTTGTAGTGAAAAAAAAGGTTTTAAAAAAGGGGCAAGCTTAAGCTCAGTGGTGAAATCAATTTGCATACGCTCGAGTTAGCCAACTGTTGTGTAAACTGTTCTATTAACTAGTAGACAGTGTTATGCAAACAGTTATTCAAAGTGTCAGCTCAAACATTGCGGTAAACTACTTACTAACTAAGTTCTTTTCAAACTTTTAAATAACTGCTTTTGATTGCGGGGATAATGAACAAACTTGTATGTTACAGAAAGCACTCATTAAATAAAACTTGATTAGATTTACATAGCAATTAAACATTAAAAACAATATAAAAGTTAATAAAATATTCTATTTATGTAATAAAAAAATTTAAAAACATTTAAGTTCTTAAAATTCAATCAAGTTGAAATCCAATTTCGCTTTTCAATAAATTTAATTCAGCAGCTATAATTTGATTAGCAGTCTGTAGAGCAAATGCATTTGCCTAATTGCGTTCTGGCCAACTTTCAATTGAGTCATTTGCGTTTTTGACTTATTTTTCCGGATTGCCTGGCCTAGTCCCAGTCATCCGACGACCTTGCCAGTGGAAAAGCGCTCCCTCCCCCCCCCTTACTTGCGTAACACCCATCAAGAGCAATACTAAATGCAATTGGTTGCTGATTTTTTGCTCAGAACGCCAGCACTTGTATTATTCAACGGAATAAAAGGCAAACGCGTAATTTGTTAAGGTTTCAGTTTGAACTGTGTGCCATTGAAAAACAGATTATGGCCTATAAAAACTGATCAAAGATCGAGAGAGTGGGCACCTTTGGAGGGGGTGGTGCGTTGCTGGTTTTTCGACCTTGGGGTAAACTCATGTACTTGTTGATAATTTCCGTTAAATCACAAGTGTGATTGCAAACGTTTTATAACCGAATTGAATATTAATAGAAATGCAAATGCACACCTTTAACAACAATGTAAAAAGTAATGTTTGTATTATGCCACTAGAATCTTGGAAATAGATAAAGTTTCATAAGTTCCATTAATTCAATTGCAACGATTAAAATCAATTAACTTACGAAGTAAAATGTAACAGAAAATTGTCGCAAATAATATAAACAAATTGCTAGAAAGATAAACTGATGCTATAACTAAAGATATAATAGCATTATAGCTTAGATAATGTTGTAGAACGTTATTTTATACGAAAATATATTTATTTAATTTTTAAATGCTGCTTTAAACTTTTTTTACTTTTTAATTTTGCTTTGATTTCTAAACTAGATATGACCAATACCTTGTAATATTATATGTTACCTTTTAGCTCACAGAAATCAAAACCTGATTTATGTTCAATGTTTTTCGCGTAATTTACACAACAGTTGATTGATTTATAACTGTTGTACTAACTGAACTATGCTTAGTTTAACCTAAACCCCACTCCCCAAACGATTTTAATTTTAATTAAATTCTAAATCAGCAAAACATTGACACAAAGTCACGCCAAGTTTAGTCTGGTTATAGAAATTTGTTCAGTTACTTAACCAAATACAGATAAACGGACTACGACAAAATAGAAAAACAGTTAACAAAAGTATCTAGCGGATAAAAATGCCCCACAAAGCAAAACAAAACCTGTTCTAATAGCAACAAAAAAATCAAAACACAAAAAAAAAAAGCAAAGTCAAAGGCAAATAAAATAAAAATAATATATGTACAATGTGCAATTGTATAAAAATGCGAATTACAAGTGGGCGAGCGCAATAAAAATGTTAGAAAAAAAAAGAAAAAAACAACAATAACACAAGGTCACTTAGAAGCGGAAGAAAATAACAAAAGGCAAAAAGCAATAGCGAATAGCAATAGAAACAAAAACAACAAAAATGTGACACACTGAAAGCGAGAACACAATAATTACACAAACACATGTTGGGGTGTGTGTGTGTGTGTGTAAGAGAGCGGGAGGTGCGGGGGAGAGGGAGGGAGTCAAGTGCAGGCGTAACGTAAATCTAGAACACTTCCTCAATGAGCGAGCGAGACGGCAGACAAACAATTAGCGAAAAGTGAATTTGATTACAGTTGCAACGGGGCGTATGAGTGACGTACTTGAGCGCTAGCTATCTCCCTCCCTCGCGCTGCCCTCGCCATTGCAACCGTTACAATCGCATTGAGACTGAGGCTGCGTAACGGTACCGCACTAGGCCAAGTCACAAGGTCCCGTTGGTAATCCCAAACCCAAGCGATATGTGTAGTACATGTGTGTCCTCCCAGCGATGCGCCTATGACTGCTAACTGATATTGCATTCCACGACTCGAATAACGGCAATTGCAAATACAGTTAACGATCATTGTTGTATGTGTACAGTCAGTACAGCATTTATTGGAACTTTTATTAATTTCTAAAGAACTTTGCTAAAATAAAATATAAGAGATATTCTTAACATAATTCCATAAAAAACAGTTTATTTTCTTACAAATGAATGTAAAAAACATTTATTTATTTATTTATTCAGACATTTTTCGTCAATTTGGTTTGTTCGGATAGCCGATAAGAATATTTAACTCAGAAGAAATAACATTTAAGCTGCTTTTTAAATTATCCCCAGGTTTCTCTGATATCAGCCAGTTAACGGACAAATGTACCAGGGGTGGGATTTGGGGGTATAATAACTTAAAAATTATTTTGCCAATTTTAAATTTATTTTTTAGAATTTGTTTGTACATAAGCATCATTAATTGGGTTTAGAATAAAATTTCACCCAATTACATTAAACTCGATCCTCATAGTTTGATTTGAAAGGTGGAATTTCTTATAGGTATGAAATATTAAGTAGCGATTAGACATGGCTAAAAAATGTTGCCCATTTTAAATTTAAAAGCGTCCAAACGATAGCGCAACCACAAAAAATAAAATACCTGCCTAAAAAGTTTTCTTAAATAATACTGTCTTATTTTGCGTAAAAAATGTCCCAATTGGTTTATCCTGGTGAAAGTAAATGGGTTAATTTATTGCACTTATAATATGAGAGAAATCCCATTGGTAGAAATATAAGAATCATAATTACTTAGGTTTATATAACTTTCTTAACCTCGCTTTGAAATCCATTGTTTTCCGTTATACTGCTGGCCCCGCTCTTGAAATGTGACTCTGACATTATTTCCATTCTGATTTATTTTTACATTGACACGTGCCGCGCTTGTCGCGATGGTTACAAAGTCTGATTCAGTGAAAAGCTTTCAATTTCTTTTAGCTGGCACCGATCTGAATCATCTCTGTTCGGATTAGATGACGATTTGATGGAAAAACATAAGGGCAAGCAAATTCTCAGACGTTAAAACGAGTGGTGTTTCAAGGTGGCATCAAAGTGAAGGTCGTTTTTTTTGAGTTTTTTTTTGGAAAAGTATTCTTAGCGTGATTCATGTTTTTAAATTTGGTCTTATAATTTATTAGATCCTTTTGGAAAAGGTTTAGAATTTTTAAGTAACCAAATTAGCAGAAGTCCTTTTTAATAATTATCTAAGTTGGGGATAAATAGCTAAAGTTTTTCAGGAATGAACTTAAAATGTTTTTAAAAGTTTATATTTTATCTGACTTTTTACTTTATAATTAAAATAAACATTTTTAAAGGCAACTTTTAAATAACAAAGCTTAACGTTTTCCATAACTTAAGATATAATATCCTGAAACTTCAACCCATAATTATGCGAAACTTTGTTGCACTAAAGGATCGTCCCAAGCAAATTTCAGAAACTTGTGCAATTGCTGCAAACTTTTAATTCCCCCTGAGTCATAACCAGACACAATGACTTGCAGTCTCCAGTGTTTATGCAAATATCAACACCAGCCCTATAAAAGAACCCCCCCTTCCGTCCCTTTGCCACCCTGAATTTGCCCTAAATTGCACATTTAGGTCATGAACCGGAAACGTCTTAATTACATGAAATAAGTGAAGCTCAAAGTCAATTTAAATGCACCACAAAAGTGAAAAATGCAGAATGAACAAGAAAATCAAAAGTGCAAAAAAAAAAAAAAAAAAAAAAGGAGGAGGAGAAAAGGCGCAGACAGAAGAGAATTGCATACATATAAAACTCGAATCAAGTTAAATAATTAAGCTGGCCAGCAAAGCAGAACAACAGGAAAATAAAAAAAAATGGGAAAGAGTGAGACAGAAAAGCGAGAGTGAAAGAGACAAGAAATCGGCTAACAAAGGGCCTGACTGGACTCTTAAAAAAATATATATGTATACAAAACAATTTGGTACGAAATCTCTGCCGCCAAAATGCAGACAACAGTCAACAAAAACAAATAAAAATATCAACCAAAATTAAAGAATAGAAAAATTGTTTAAATTTTTTATTAAATTATTAAAATTTAAATTGTTCATTTTTAATATCTACAATTTCTGACATTATTTAAAAAAAACTAAAAATGTGTAACTGTAGAAAAAGTAACGATGGTAATATAAAGCCAGGACTCAGATATTTTTGTAATATTTGTATGCTGTATTTCACCTTAAAATAAACAAAAATCCTGAACTACAAAATATATGAGTCGCTGCCTCCGAATCAGCACTGTATCAAGAATAAGTATCTCAAAAATAAGAACAGAGGCAGGGACGATAAATGGAAGACCTTGAACTTTGGTAACAAACAACATCACAACAACAACAGCAGCCTGCAGAAACAGTTCAAAAAGCGACGAAGAAATGAGCCTGGAAAAAATCAGAACCAAGATGAAGAAGGGGCAACAGTACCAGCATTAAATCAAGCAGACCAAAGGTCCAATGTAGGGCAGACAGAAGAGAGCGGCAACAGCGGAGGGAAAGGGAGGGAAACAGGGGAGGGATATGTCTGGTTATTAGCAGGATCGGCGAAAAATAAAACTGGTTGCGGAGGGAGCGCGTAAAGAACCTCCTTCTCGGTTTCTTAGGCAAGTGCCATTGACCTACAAGCAAAAGTCGTTGGCTTCTTGTGGATCGCAAAGAACGCAGCCAAGAAAGAGAGAGAGAGAGAGGGAGATAGGGGAGTAGAAAGAGACAGCACATGGGACAGGAAAGGGAGAAGAAGAAGTGCACCGAAAGAACTTATCTTATTGGTAAAACAAAATAAAAGTTAAGATGGTTTTTGCTCAATATATATTTTTATGTAGCTTCAAAAATTGTAAGTTTGTCTTTTTTATTTTTACTATAAAAACAAGCTGATTTTTTTTTATTTATATTATCTGGTTTCATTTTAATATTCTTGTGTTTCATAAAAGTGAATTTTGGGGATCATGATCATCAGAAAAGTATGCTACTAACGGTTTGATCATTAAGCGCTTTAGGTTATTTATTTAAGTTATTTATTTTAAAGTCCCACACTGTTTTAATAAGTAAAAAAATAATCGTGATCATTATGCTATGATCAAAGGTTATGATTAAGAATTGGAATCGGGAAATGTGTAAATGGGTAAGCACAAAACATATGAATTGATTTCTGATACATTTTCTGATAATGAAAAAGTTACGTAAATAGTGTAAAATTTGTATGAAACAAATTTAGAGTTTTTAAATGGATCAAGTTCGAAATAAAAACACTTAAACACCTCCGAATAAACTTTAATAGTTTTGTTTTCTGTTCAGTGGCACTGAGGGTTGGTAGGTAGGTGGGCTGGCCTTGATATTGTCAACGACATGACTTCACCCAAACAACAAAAACAACAAAAACAACATCAACAACAACGATAACAACAACAAAATTTAAAAATACAATATCAAAAGAGGGAGATGGCCCGAAGTTGCGTGAAAGAGAAGGCAATAGAGCGTCACGCTTGGGACTTGGGGGCGCTATTTATACATTTTTCCTCTTGCGCTGTTTTTTTTGTTGTTGTTGTTGTGATCTGCTTTTTGTTTATTTGCGCGCCTAAAAACGTTCGCAGTTTCCCCCCTTTTTCCCCACAAACTTCAACTTCAACTCGCTGCGATTCGAATCGCGGCTGTACTCCGATCTGCAATCTGCATTCCCTTCTATATGCTATTGCCATCCCGCTCTTACCAGTGGGATATAGCCCAAGTGCAGTGCCCTTGACTTAGGTCAATAACACGATTTGTTTTCGTTGTTCACGATGTTTGGCTAGCTTTTGGGTTTTGGTTTTATCGGGATGAATTGTACTTTAAAGAGGCTAACTAGGTATATTTTACTTGTTTTAGAAGGTGTTATTAGGGGTACAAACACAGGAACAACATAAGGCTTACCTGGAAAATTGTATTTAAATTTAAGGAAATAGCTTAAGTTTATGAACTGGTACCAAAAAAAAATGATATATAAAAATGTAAATAATCCATATCTCCCATGTTCAAATTAATTAAAGAAAACCTTTTCTAAGTATTTTAGTTTGTATAAAAAGATTTTTAGTATATAGAAGATATCTACAATTTCGGCCAACAACATTTATCAGTCATCAAAATTGGGCTACTGAATTTTTCCATTTTCCATTAAGCTTAAATTTTAAACAAACCTAATTTAGAAGTCATTAACGATTTTCAAGCCTTAAGTTTGTTTCTGAACAATTTTATAAATACTAGTTACGTAAAAAGAAAAAAACAAACACCTCAATTCAAACTGTCAAAGCATTATAAAAGCGATTTATTAACAACAGTAATTTGCATATTGTTGAAGAGGTCATTTAAAAACCGATTACCCAGTGAAGTTGACATAAATTAGTTTAAGAACCGCAGTCACCACTTAATATTGAATGACTTTGTGTATACAGACAGAGAACACTATCACAAAACCACAGACATCCTGCCGGCCAGGACCTTATTAACCCAAACAAATGCGGAAAGTATGCGCACACGTCGCCACTTAAATTGCATATCCTTGGACATGCCATTGCCACTTGACAGTGACCTTATATACCGCCACCCAGTGGCCATCACCACCCCCAAAAAAAGGGGGGATAAATTGGGGGTGGGGTGGTGGGGCTGGGGGTGCCCTTCATTGAGCTGCAACTGCTGCTGCATAACCTTTGCCTTGCATTTCGAGGCGATGCGCATGAACCTGACATTGAACGTGATGGCAATGAAATTTTCTTACCCACTTCCGAGTGCGAAAGAGAGAGGAAGAGGGCAGCAAAAGTACACAGAAAGAGAGGGGTTATATGGGGGGTTTTTTTTTTGGGCAGGAGAAAGGGAAGTTAAAACTTCTCCCATCCCCTAGGTATTCTACATTGTTGCTTTGGTTGGGTTGATGGGGTTATAGCGTGTGTATCGGAGGTCAGGTCAGGGCCAAAGCACTTGACATTTCTCCCCCAGCCCCAGGCTCATAAATAATCAAGTTCCCCAACGCCTTCCCCCCACACAACACATATGGGTTAGTGTGTCAGGCAAATGTTCGATTGGATATTTCTTATAAACAACATGGATCGGTTTCGGTTGGTTCCTGGTGTTGGGCTACCTGGTGTCATTGACCCATTAGTGCACAGAATACAACTGTGAAATGGGATTCAATTAGCTTGATTTGATTACAATTATGTAATTTCAGCGGAATAGTTTGATATTTACTCAGTTCTTAGGGGGAATTTTCGTGTATGGTGATTTTACACCTGATGTTCACTGGCTGTTTTTTTAACCTTAATTACCTTAAAACAACAACCGGTAATTCCACTTAAAAGTATATTGAATGTTTTATTTTTATTAGTTTTAGTTACGTTTTTTTTTTTTGAAAAAATAACGAACTATTGAAACATTCTTATCTTTATAATATTCAACTTAATTTTTAAATACCGCATACGATTTATTTTATTTTTGTTGACGAAGCTACTTTATATTTATAAGTACATTACCCACAATGTTTACATTTCCTCTACCACATTTTCCCTTTATAAAAATTTTTAAACATTTTCTTTGTATTTTTATTAAAAAACACTGTTGTTGATTTAATACCTCAATACTTCGACATTATTTTGTTGTTGGATCCTACTTAACAATTATCGGTGACTTAAAAAGTTATCCTTTCCTAACTTATTTTAATTCAAATTGTATCGTTAATAAACTCGGCCAAGAGACACCAAAACTTTTGTTTTGTCTAATGCAATTGCGCTTAAGAAACTTTTCAGTTTGCAAAAGGATGGGAAAAAAGTAATGCAAGATGTGTGTTCATAACACAAAATTAAGTTAAGATGGCTATTCTCACGTAACAAAAATGTTCCCGCAGTTTTGCCTCCTTCTATCTCAACCTCATCCTTTCTCGCTCTTCAGAAGTTTTTCAAGACTGTTTGGGCTCTGGTGCACTTAGAAAAAATTAACATTTAATATCTTAACCTAAGTTATGCCCTGTAATTTATGGTCAGAATTATAGTTATGTAATATAACATTACTCATACGCAATGTGGCCTTTGCTGATATATTTTATTAAAAAGGAAACATGATCAAATTTGAATTTGTAACAATATAAGTTTCTGGATACAAAAATATAATATTCTAAGAAATTGTGCACTTTATTCATTTGGTTTTTTTTTTTTTTTTATTTACATATTTGTATTTGTGTCTTACATTTTTTTTTGGTGTATATTGCTTTTGCGGCTGCTGAAATTGACAAGTCCTCGTTCATGGTCAGGGCCGTGCTGTGGGCTGTTTGTGAGTGTGTATGTGTGTGTGTGGTTTTCTGAGAATGTGTTTGTGTTTCCAGGGATGTGTGTGTGTGTGTGTGTATGTGTGGATTGTGTGGACTGCGAGATGGCAATGAAATGTGCATGCGTTGACAGCTACAAAAACAGCAAGAAAAGCAACAACAGGATAGATTGTATAATGAACGCACAAGGACACAAGGACACAAGGACACTCTCTCTACATCTAAATCTCATTCGCGTGTCTTTTGTGTGATAAGCAATGTCAATGTCTACTTATAATTGCCATTTTTCCTTCAATAACCAACACTTGAAGTAATGAACATTGATTTTTTCTCTGTTATACTAACCCAATTTTCTTTTGTCTTTTGACATTCAATCCTTCTCAGTTTCTTACTCATTTTTTTTTTTGCTTCTATATTTGGCTTTCATAAGTTCTCTCCCCCGAAATTTATTGTGGCAAAATCTCGCTTGGGGGAAATATTCGATGAGAAGCCTTGGCTCACTTCCGTGCCTTGAGTTATTTCCTTGGCATTTTGCCCACTGTGCTGCCAGAGTTGCCACCAAATTGTGCTTTGACGTAGCTCACGGGTCTGTATTGACCTCACCCACATTACTCTATTTCATGTATAATATAATACATACTATATGTGTATAAAGATTTCCCCACTCGTCTGTTTTGTGACATTGAAAATATATATTTTTGTGTCTGGGTGCGAGGCATATTGAACGATTCGATGTCGGTTAGTCGACCGCCAGTTTCCGCATTAAGTTTTCTAATGAACTTGGACGATTTGAGGAACGGGGAAAGGTGGACAGGTGGATTTACAGGTGTACGTTTAGAGGAAGCAAAATCTAAATAAAACTAACTAACCCAGTGCGAATTATATAAATTATTGATAGACATTTAATGATTTGAATTGATTTGTAATGAGGAAATACTTTATACTATTTTATTTAAATTATTAGAATAATCTAATATGCCAGCTGCGTTTCTATATTTGTAAATATAAGCACAAAGTAATTATAAAAGAGTTAATTTCTTTGATAAAATTGAAAATCAACGATTATTATTTTGTTTACATTAAACAATTAAGTTTTTAATTAATAATTTAATGTAAAGGGTACAATTTTAGTTAAGTTCTTTTTTAGAAATTGATCGTTATTCCATCATTTTATTTTATTATGCAAAAGGAAGAGCTATTTTTAAAGCAAAATAATTTTAATTTTATTTGTAAGCCATTTAAAAATAAAAACAAAATTTTTAATGTTGAAATATGTTAATGAATAGTAACCCTAGAAAAGTAGTTGTTAAAAATTTTAGGAACTTATTTAGAAGCAATTAAAAAGTCTCTTAGTTTTCATTTTTTATTTATTTTTATCTTAACGCTACTAGTTTCCTGCTTTTACCTAAAAAAAGACATATTTCCTTTAAAATTAATGCAGGTACATTATAAATACATTTATTTAACTAGGCACCTAAAAATAGTTTTAAACAATCAACTTAGATATTCTCGATAATTATTTGCACAATGCAAAATCACATTTAAACTTGTGCTACTCACAGAAACACACACACACACACACACACTTGAGTGTATAATACAAAAATTATAATAATAACAAAACAGCCACAAAAAGGGGCTGGGAGAGAAAGATAGGGAAGTGCAGGGAAGGAGGAAGAGAAAGCAAAGAGAGAGAGGAGAGAGGCTGGCCTTGCCTGAGGTCTTGTGTAAGCGACTAAATGGGCAAACGTACGTATACGTAATGTGTGTCACTTGCTTCACACTCACACTCACACACACACACGTATGCACGGGGAGGGAGGCAAAAAAGTAAAATGAAAATAAATTGTGATGGTCAAGGTCGTTGGCATGTGCGCTTTGCGCAATAAAAACACAAAAACTAAGCAAAGAAATAAGCGAAAAAAGCGGATAAATGTTGGGGAACTCTCGTCGCGATGTCTGCAAATCTTAGAGGTAAATTAAGAGGACCGAAGAACACAAACCCAACTGACACCCCACAAAAATCTGACCCACATTTTATACTCATTATTAATTCCACCTTTTTCTTCTTCTTTCTTTGCAGGTATGTACCAAAAAATTCGTCATGTTTCGACTGTCAGGTCCAATTAAATGTAAGTCACTTTTACGGATGCCAGTTAATGCCACTCAAAGTCAATTAACTGGCAATTAAGCCAGGACTTACCTTTACCAAATACCCCCGTGAAGTCCAAGGACCCGACTCGACTCGGTGTCCATGTCCTTGTCCTTGCCGCCCCCTTCCGCATTTGTTTTTGCCGCAGATTTCTGTTTGCTTTGGGAGAGCGAAAGCTTTCGCCTGCGCTGAAGGTTACTCGCGATCAAGGGCAGCTCAATGTCGGATCCTTGGTGCAGGATGTGCACTGCAATGCACGGGGGAAAAAGTGGGTGGAATGGGACACTTGACCAGTCAAACATTTTGTAAAAATTATAAAATAATAGTTTAAAAAGAGGCTAACCGTGCTGAACAGCGAAATTTAAGTAAGATTGTTGAATTTATTTATTTACTTAAGCTAAGTAAACTTATTATAATATTATTTAAAGACTGTTTTAAATAACATTTCCGCACAATTTCCAATTGAGCAATATAAATTAACCTCAAGATTCTACAAAAATAATACAAAAACACAATTAAAATCACAAAAAAACAATATATTTAAAAACTATAAAAAAAGGTTATCAAGATAAAAAGTATGCAGAATATTTAAGTAAATTGATTAAACGACCAGGTGCAATCTAAGTTACATTTGTTTTATTGTTTTTAATAAAAATAAGAAAGAAATCAGTATTTAAAAAAATTAAAAATAAATCAAATATTATTTTTTGTAACAATTTTAAGTATTTAATTTTAATATAGATCAAATTTTATTTTTTGTAATATTTTAAGTATTTTAAAATCCATAGCTATAAAATGCTAACCTTTTTTTTTTCACTCTTGCCCATTAATTGTTTTTCCTTCTCTCTCAACAGCTGTTTGCCTTTTGCAACTGTTGCACTTCCTGGCGGCAACTTGTGGCTTTTCACCTGCACACAAGTGCAGAAAGCTTTCCTCTCAAATTCTCTGACTGCACTCTCTCTATTTCCATTCCTAGGGTTGTCAATGGATTGCACTATAACTCTTCAATAGTTTGCACCTATTTTGTAAAGCTTTTATCAGCGACTTTTAGCTGTGGATGCAACCAAAGTGCATTTCCCAAAGCTTTTGGATGCAGTCGCAGCTTTTGAAATTTTCCTGCCGGAAAAACTTTTGTCTAATGCAAGTGGAAAATTTTAGAGAAAGCTTTTTTACGCTGCAGTTGATGCATTTATTGAGGTTCATCAGCATGACAGTAGATGGCGATACGTATTTTGATTTGAAAAAGAAAAAACATCTTTTGATTTTAATTTTTTATATTTTTTTTCGAAGAAATTCTTGTTGTTTAATTAATTTTGTGTATCATGTTACTTTATTTTAATAAGAAATTATTTACAAATTCATCTTTACACTATTTTTAGTCTTGGAGTATTGCATTAATTTGGCAATGATTTTAGCTGCGTTTTTAGTTTGTTATATATAAAAAACGGGTACTCCAAGCTAATACATAAATTAATTAAAAAGTTCAGTTCAGTTCATTGGGTTTAAAATAGGAAAAAATCACTTTGAAAAAAGTGCTTAAATATTAAAGGAGCTTAGAAATAAACTAAAATGGATTCACTCTTTTTACTTACAACAAATGTGTAGTCTTTTAGTTTGGTAACCTTTAGTACATTTCGTTAGACATCATTAGGTGTTTCTATAATCCGACATAATCCTAAACAAATATCACCTAAAATACATAAATACACAGACACATTTGTTTAATAGCAAAAGCGACCTTAACCTTGGGCAAACGAAACCATTAGTTTCTGTTGTTGTTTATTTTTGGCTTCTCTCCTTTTATTTTATTTTTCGAGAATTTGCGGACAGCAACAAATTTAATTAAGCGTTTCACCCAGCTGGAGAAAAAGCATTTCAAATATTTCTCATGAACATTGCTCGTTTTTCCTCGGGCTTTTCCTTTCGTTTACTGCCCCGAAATGTTTCCTCACAACCATTAAGTTCGGTTTTTGGGGTTTTTAGGGGTTGGGAGCTGTTAACCGAGTTGATTGCTACCACCTTCAATAGGGAAAGAGGCCTATAAATTTGGCACATAACTCTCACACGCATTAGCACTTTGTCACTCTGCCAGCTTGCCGTCTCTATCGCACTCACTGCTCCAAATACATCAGTCCCTCTCTTTCTTGGCTTGTGTTGCTTTTCGTTTCGGGGCATGTGTCGAATTTCTTTGGTGGCCTTGACTTTTAGTAACCTTTCGGTTAATTCTAGTGTTATTAATGAAGCAATTCGTGGAAATTGCTCGCTGTGCTGTCTTTCTCTCTCTTTTCCGCACTGTTTACTCATTGTTTGGGCTCACTTTTCATGGCTTTAATTGAATTTGCTGTTCGTATTGACAAGTCTTTAGGTTCTTTGCTCTGCTTCAAAATTATGACAAATGATTTTAAGCCACGTTCTCAGTTAAAATGCTGAAGTGCGGAAAACTTTTCCAAGCTGACAGGATATACACAAATTTTGTGTTGTGCCCACGTGCAAAGTTTAAGCACCTAGATTTGCACTGTAGAAATTCAAGTTTTGTTTTTTTTATTTAAAAAATAAAATGAACAACTTTTATAAAAGGGTGTTATTTAAAAACATTAAATTTATTTTTTAATTTAATACAGATTTGACTCAACAGCATTGAAAACGTATTTGTTTGAATTATAACAGAAATTAAAAGAAAATTAAAAATAGTTTTGGGTAAATTCGGGTTAAAAAACTGTTATAAAGTAATAAAATTAGCTTTAATCACCTCCTTAATAAATGTTATTTGTATGTCCTTTAAGTTTAGGAAGAAAAGTTAAATACATTAAAACTATTTATAATTTTATGATCCTCAACATTTAACATTGTATATTTAATATTTTTGGCAATATATACATAGTTCTGATTGATCCCTAATAAATTTTTTAAAAATAATGATGAACCGCAACTTTTATACTTTTATATTAATTTATCTATTTTATGTAGCTTATCTTTACTTATAATAGTAAGCAAAATTAACAAGAAATAAATAACAATTTTTAAAGTTATAAGTAAAAATTTCTCTCTTTTAAGTTCTGTAAAAAGGTACAATACATTATTGTTACAACATTGTTGCAAAAAAACAACTGTTATATGCTTACCTTTTTTTAGAGTGTATCGTTCCTAGTCATTCTCTCCTTCCAACAGCTTCATCTGCTGGTAAAAGCAAATTCATGGTCAATGTGTCAAACCCCCTCAGGCAAATGCAAAGCCCCCAACATAAGCAGCTTTTGTGGGCTGACCTGCAAACTCAAACCTCACAATGCTCCTCATTCTGTAACCACCCCTATAACCACCCCCTTTAACCACCCCCTAAAATCTCCTTCCCATGATTCTCTTACAGCCTCAAGTTCGAGCCTGTTGTGCTAGGCCTTTTGCCTTTTCTCTCTTGGCTTGTGCTAAAAATAACTCATACGCCTCTTTGGCCCACTGAGCATTTTTTCTCGAATTTAGTTTGTTTTCTCTCTCTCTTGGCTCTGATGGAACATTAGATTTAAGCTGAGGGGCTGTTTAAATTTAGCTAGGGCCCACATTTTCTTGGAATGTTTGCTCGTGTCTTTTGGGAATTTGTATGTGCATGTATTTTTCAACATTTCATGATTATTTGCGTCGTACTTTTGGTTTGAAAGATGTATGAGTTGGCTTTAAGTAAGGAATTTGGTGCCTTAAAGATGTTTACTTTGTTGTTGAAACGATATGCATAACTAAAAACATCATTATCTAAATGTTATTTAAATTATCCCCTTTTTAAGCAAGTAAAAGTGCTTTTTTACACATTTTCAACTGATTTATTATCACCAGAGATTTTCTATTTCATTGTTTTTTTTATATAATATGAAGTTTAAAGCAAGTATCTTGTTAATATGAAATAATATTATAAAAGTTAATCCTTTAAAGTAAAGAAAATTATTTTTAAATTTTTTCTACATTAAATGCGATACTTCCTGATAATATTTATGCCAGCTTCCCGCTCTCCTTACTTTTGTAAGCCTGTCATCTCTCTTACACAGTCGTGACCTAATGACCTAACTGTATACAAGCTTTCGTCGGCCTACTTTGCAAACGAAAGATACATAACCTCCCTCACTGTCATGTTGTAGCCACCCACCCATTACACTCAAAATTGAATGTGCCACATATGTTTTAGCTTATTGAAAACCAAGAATGTGCCGCCCCTTTTTTCGGTTAACACCCCTGTGTTTATTAACCTCTTAAGTGTATTAGTATTTGTAAAGCGTTTTGTTTATTTTTTTCGCTGGCTCACCTAATGCGCATTAGCGAAAGTAAGGAAAACCTTTGGTTCACTTCTTCGTGTGAGTGTTTTGAATGTTTGCGGACTGCCTCAATACTTCCTCGAAAAGCTTTTCCGCATAATTTTCCCGCCTCCTTTGCTGAGAGCTTTCCCAATAAACACGGCAACAAATGTCGCACGCGCTGCAGCAACAATAAAAGCAACAAAAGTTGTGGAAACTGCTGATTAAATATACACCTAATGTCAAAACAGTGGCTACAAACATATTTTTGTACGTACAGATAAACTCATATACATAAACCAAACCAAAATATTTACAGTGGGCGCTCAAAAAATTTTGAAAGAAAACATTATTATTTTTAAACTAAAAAAATAAAAGAAAAGTTTAAAGAAATGTTAAGTTACCTACAAAATAAATCAATTATAAAATAAACTTTATCAATTAAATTAACGTTATTATCATTTTAAATCAAAAATCACATCAGAGGGTTTTTTTGTGTTGTAACTTTTATTAAAACATTATTTAAAAAAAGGGTAAAGGAAAGCAAAAAAACTTGTAATACATTTTTAAAATTTTTTAAAATAAGAGCTCAAAAACTTATATTTAAAAAAAAAAAAATCTTTTATAAAATTAAAAAGTCATAAAAATAAAAACAACTTTTTTCAGTTTGTTTGTTGTTTTTAAAGGAAACTAGGAAATTATGTATTATTTAATTTTATTTTTTTGAGGGCAAAAAAAAAGCTTGTATTTATTTGTTTATCTAAATATCCAAAGAATATTTAAGGAAATTACCATGTAAATGCTAGATTTTTATAAAAAGCTGCGCCTTGAAGTAGGCAATTTATTATGTTACAGAAAAGTTTTGACGAAGGAATCAATTAAAATGTTCGAGTGTTATATTTTTGTTTGAAAAAACACTAAAAAATATTTAATGTGTGGTATGGTTATTCTCTCCTAGAACTTACTGTATGTACGATAACATTTAATAATTTACATACACACGAGCATTGAATACATAAAAAAAATACAGACGCAGAAAAAAGCAAAAGCCCACCCTCAGTTGGCGTCGACGTCGACGTCTGCGTCGCAGTGGCTGTTGTATTTGTTGCTTTTGTTGTTTGCTGAGTAAATAGGTGGGCCAAGTGCTGTCCCAGTGTGCGTTGGTATGTGTCAGTGTGCGTGTGTTTGTGTGTGTATGCGAGAGTGCCGAGCATTATTCACGCACTCTCACTCACACTCTCTCCCGCTGCCACCCCCTATTTCTCCCTCTATTTCATTGTATGCTTTTGCTCACTCTCTCTCTCTTTCCCTCTCTCTTTTTGTGTGAATTACTTTTGTTGGCTGGCTTTTGTTGTCTTTGTCTGCTGATTGGAGAATACAAATTATATTTATGCGCTTCCTATCACAACTTTTGCAATGAATACCAACCCACAGACTCGATTTGTCCATATTAATATTTACGATGTGAGAGAAGGTGAAATGGGCATCGCCAAAACCATTTATTTAAATCTTTATTTATTTGTAATTGTAATCATTGGGGTGAAGTATTTATTTTTGGATTGGAGGATTGATTAATAAATTTCATGTGAATTTTGGTGTGTAGTTTTTCTTAATTGTTAATAATTGTAACTTTTTCGTTTGAGGCTTTTTATTATATTTTGGAGACTTATGAATATATTTAATCTGAATATATTAAAATAAATTCTAATAATTTAATTAAAACATCTTAATATGAGTTTGTATTACATTGCAAATCGTTTAAGCGACTTACAAGAAAAAGAAGAAAATTAATAAATATTTTAACAAGTAATTTTCTTTACTTTTTCAAAATACTTAAAGCTTACTTTTACCTTCTCATATGAGGCTTCAAAATGTACAGTATTTTCCAAAGATAAATTTTTTTAATAATTCATTTTATTTATATTTTTAAAAACTTTTTATTGACAACATTGCACTCATTGTCAAACAAAATAATTAAGCTTTTATTGTAGAAAGCCCAGCTCAAAGCTTTTCCAAGCTTTTCACGCACTTTTCGTGACGTTTTGAAGGTCCAAAGTCGTTGCACTCTTTCCAGGACAATGACATGACACACATACAGAAGACTCACTCACTCTCACACAAACACAAGCAACACAAAGTACCGTTAGGTGGCCATTTGTCGAGGAATTTCAACTGCAAAGCCGTTATTTTCGGTTTTAATTAAAATTTCAAAATTTATATTGTCTTTCTTTCAGTCTTTTTTTTCTACATAATTTTATGAGCAGCGAAGGTTTTCAGGGGGATTTTAGTTGGGTCACCACTTATCGGCGCCTTATAATCCATTTGCATGGACTCAAATCGCTATTGGGGGTGAGCAAAGTTCATGTCCTTGGACGAATTTATCCGAGAGTTGAATAGACACTGAAGATTATCCACACTATAAATGTATATGTGTGTTTAAATGAGCCTAGCGAGTGTGTGTAACAACGTCAGCAGATCAAGCGATTTATATAAAGTTGTATTACTCTAATTGTATCTGGACAATAAGGGAAAGCTATGTTTAAGTATAGTTTACCTGCCGCTAATTGTTTGGTTGACATAAATATTAATTTGTATTTGTTAGGTTAAATTACTATAAAATGTAACTAATTTTGAATTCAAAAAAAAAAATTATTCGATTTGGCTATTTCATAGGGAATTATTTATAATGATTTGTTGAATTTAAGCATTAATTTTTATTGAAAACTGTCATTTCCCTGCTCCACAATTATCCGTGGTCATTTTACAATGGCTGCAACCTTCCGTTTTTTTAACAAAAGTGTGTTTCTCCATTAGTTTGGACCCCTTCCCCTCACAGCTTCTCAGTTTCCAGCGGTGTTTGTCTAATCGAATCAGCCGCGAATCGCTGGTGGGTTAAGTGCTTTTTATTTTCACACCGTTTGGCGCCTAACACGTTTAATGGAGCACTAGTGGCAGTGACAGTGGCAGCAACACAAGCAATATTGCACAGAGAGAAATATATATTATATATCTTTTGCTAAAAACATTAAATTACAAAAAAACCATTACAAAATTTTATTTTAAAAATTAATAAAATTTATAAACAACCTAGAGATTTGATGTCCTTTTACCAAAAGTATGCAATGATATATTTTGTGGAGAAAATTTTTTATAGCATACTTTTGAGGGATATTTTCAATGGTTTAAAATCGCTTTTGATTTTTATTTTTATTAGTAAAAAAATAAATTCTTAAGGTTATTCATTTCAATATATGCACTATTAGATATCCTATAAAAAAATTAAGAATATTTTATAAACTAAATATTTTTAAAATATGTACAGTAAAATAAACCATTCTTTTAAAATTAAAAAAAAAACCTTCTAGTTTCTTTTTAAAAAGCTTAAACATTAAGATGCACTTTTTAAGTTATTATTATGTTTTTCTCTGAGTGCAGCTGCCCAAGTGGTTCAACCCACACCCAGATGTTGCTGCTGGGCGCTGAGTGCCACGTTGAGTGACCCTGAACCCGTGCAACGACACAGAATCAGAAACGCTGGCTGCGACTTGTGGCCGGGATTGTGCAACATGGCAGTCGAATCTGTATCCGAATCCGAACTAAAAATTGAGGGCAGACCCAGAGGCACGGCCTCTCAGTGGGCGGCGATAACCGCCCACTCACTCCCAAATCCCCTGCCGCTGCACGTGGAGAGTGGCAGTTGCAGTTGCAATGAAAAGTTCAAATGCGTTCGCTGACATTTTGCCACAGTTCTCAATGTCGCTCTTGGGTGACTGCAACATTTTGGGGCGGAAGGGAGGGGGTTGTGGGAGACGAGAAGGTGGCTTAGTTGCTCGCTAGGACAATCCCTATGTAGCTCAAGGATTCTGTCGCATTCGCGTTGCACAAAACCCACAGACGTTTACTTAACGTTGAGTTGTTGGTCTGCTGTTTGGTCTTAAATGCAGCTGATATTGCTGGAGTTTTGTATACATTTTATTTTATTTTATTGTACATTTTAATATATATTTTTAAATCTTTTAGGTCTTGTTTATAATGGATCATGGGAAGAGTTTTGTTTTGTTTTTGTCGCTGGTTTGCTGTAAAGGTTTGAAAGCATCTTATATCTTTTCATTCTAAAATCGGATTTTGAAATGGCTCTTATAGATTAAATTTCTTTTAATATTTTACAGTAGTTAATTGATAGAATTAAATAATGGTTTAGTTCTTATTAAAAATTTCATAATGGTCATTAAAAAAGCTTTAAAAATTAGGTAGGCTTTTTTTTACTAGCTTTTTAAACGATTTTTAAAACCCTAATCCTTAAAAAGGATCCTTTTGGCCAATTATGACCTCAAATAAAGTCTTTTTTTATTCATTACCTAAATGTTTCAGAAATTTTTAATTGGAATTCCTTTTGTTGCTGGTTTTGTTTCTGGGATTTCTGTTGTGGCTCTTTTTTTTCAAACTTTTTGAGAGGTTTCTGCTGTAGCCTTTTGTTTCTGTTATTATTTTTTTTTATGTCTACTGGCCCTCGCCGAAGCCTTTCTCACGCCTCGTTTTTTGTTCGTCTCGATGTTCGTCAGTTCGGCCTTGAATAATTCTTCTGTCATTGGCATTTTCACAGTTCATTTAACTTTGGCCCGCTCTGCTTTTGTTTCTGTTTCGGTTTCGGCTTTTTGGCCCTCGGCTCGCAGGACAACGCTTTCGTTTTCGCTTTTGCTGAGCTTCTGTTGCCAACCGAACTGGCAATCAGATTTTGGCTTAGGATTTTTTCTGCTGCGGTCTCTAATCCTCTTGTTGGGTTTTTGGTGGCCACAATTTTGATAGTTTCCCATTTGGTTAAATGTTTCGTCATCAAACTGGGCCAATTAGTTCTGTCTGGGCCAAGATCGAGCAAATTGGGTTTAAGTTAGTGATGATTGGTGAAAGGGGAGAACAACTTTTTGATTTCTAATAATTGAGTTTATTGAAAGTATAAATTGTATACAGTATATTTATAAAATATAAAAAATATTTTAAAAATTGATCTGTTTTAGTACTAAAATAAAATTATCTTCCCCAAAATTAATATAAAAAATATACTATTTTTGTTTAACATTAAACTTAAGCATATTAAGTTCTAAAATGAAGGACAATTAAAGACAAACAACATAAACAATATTATTATTATATAAGATATATAAAAATAGGTTCCAAATATTGGCTTGTAATCCTCTTTTTTTTTTTTAGATCTAGCATTTTGTTAAGGTAACAAGTAATATGTTGACTGCTTTTGTTCTTCTATTCTAGTAATGTTCAACATGATGATGAATGTCTTGATTTTATTCAGTTTATTTAAATTGAAATTTTTAATTGATTTTCTTAAAAACAAAAAAAGTAGATTATCACGTACTTTAATTCAATATTTTTAGACAACAGATTCTATATTGTTTTTAGCTTCTCCACTTGTTTTATATTATTATGACTGTATTATTTAAATTAAAAACAAAAACCAAACAAATATTTTAAAATCCACGCGCCAACTCTAGCCATCCCCCTCGCACTCCCACACGAAACCATACGAAAAGCTTGTCCCCCCAGAACCTCTTGCAAGCAGTGCAAAGCTCCCACCAAGCAGTTCAACGTGTAGCCACATGGCCCCAAAAACAAAACAACAACAACATTTCAAGCAGAACAGCTGACGGAAACTTGCGATTTTTCTGCTTCTGCATTTCGGCTTTGGCGCCCCGCGTTTGTTGTTTTGCTTATTATTCTGCGTTCTTCGCTCGCAGCGCGAATACTGAAATTCAGACAGTGCCCGGCGCTCAAAAAATAATTCCCCCAAATTGTTCGGCATTTTCACGTAAATCCCAAAAACGGCCAAAGCTCAAATAAAAAATAACACAAAAAAATAGAAATATTTTTTGAGAATTCCCCAAGTGTCATAACGTGAGAGTTAAAAGTCTTTCTAAATGTTAAATAGTTAAAACCAATGCATAAACAAATTGTGGCATTTATTAGATGAAAATGCATAAAGACTTGTCCAAAAATAAAACACGAAAAAAATCCTACATCATCGCTGCTCTGGTTGCTATTTTGTGATATATTCTGTGCACACACAATTATTAAATAGGAAATCAAATAAAATTTAACTTAAATAATTAGCCAAAACTAGCCTAGTTAGCTAAACAAATTGTAAACACTCACAAAAGGTGCCATACGAAAAGCCTTAAATCAATAATTAATTAAAATAAAAAACAAAGACTAGTACAAATCGTAGCAAATTTATAGATCAATCAATCAATTCCAATAAAATCTAATTAATTAAAAATCTAATTAAATCAAATTAAATATAAAAGTCGAGCGACTGAATAATTCCACATATATAAATACCTCGTGCCACGCCCCCTTTTTTGAAAGTAAATCAAACATAATGACAGTGGGCAGTCGGGAGGATCTTTTTGCCCAGGCGAAACATATAGACGATACCGAACGTCTGATTGGACGTGTTTTAGCTGGTGAGTTCAATGAATCACCGGAATAAATATATATTTTAACTGCGTAAATTTATATAGGATAGGTACATATTGCAATTGAATGGGAATGGAAATCCATCGAAATGTGGTCCATATTTGTATTTAAAGAATAAAAAAAAAGCGAATATAATTGGTGTGCAATTATTGAACTAAGATTTTGATTTAATGGAATAATTTTTGTTTTTAAAGCTTTATTATTATATTTTCAAATAAAAAAAATGTGTACCCTACTTACTCTTTTAATATTAGATAAAAGGTATTTTAAATTATTTGTTCCCATTTCATTAAATTGCTTTATTTTTAAACATATATCTGCGTAAAGGTATTAAATATAAAGAGAGAACTAGTTCCAAATGTTACTTTACCATTGTTTTTCTTAGGTTATATATTTATTATTAGTTAAAAAGTTTATTTTAAATATTTTCTTTTTCGCTTTAAACTATTATTTTATAAATAAATCAGCCATCTAAGGAAGTAGTTAAATATAGTAATTAATGATAAATAAATAACTTTTTAAATGCTTACCATTTTTTTCTGAATTTATATTTTTAACAAACCTGACTTTTTAATGCTACTTATTATACCTTAGACTTCCCCAAATATTCACACGTGTCCTATATTAACCCACGCTAATTTTTTAGCATCCACAAGCGCCAACGAATTTCCCCGTCTCGTTCAAAATGATTTCACTTTCTTTCTATCTTTTCTATTGGCTCCATGTACTGCGTGTATTTTTGGCTCTTCCTCGTCGGTCGTTGAACTCATTAACCTAAATTTTTCCTTTTTTGCAAAAACAAGTAGCAAACGCAACAAGCCAAAAAGATGGGGGAAAAGGGGGAGGCATTTCATGACGATAGCAAGTCGTGTGTTTGTGTGTTTTTGTTATCTTTGCAGAGGGATAAGAATTTTATAAGCACATCGAAGGGGCACATCCTGTTCTGAATATTTTATAGATGTGGAAATTAGGATTAATAACTGCCGCATAATTGAATTACGTATTTATGTTTGACAGTCAAAATGCGTAGAATAGAATGTTTGGGGATGATAAAGCGTTTATGCGATGCTCAGATTAATGTAAGATTATGAAATTAGGAAATTTAAAAAAAAATAAATGTTTTCTGAAATTGGTTCTTATCTTGTTCCTAATACAAAATATTCGTTTTTTTCGTAAGACAAATAAATGTTAAAAAAAGCTGCACTGTTAAAAATTCAATAATTTTAAGTAAGAATATAACTATTAATTAATTAACTTGTTTTTATAATGACAAAGCATTTTTATTGGTTTGGTAACACTTATAAAATATATTTTAAAAGCATCTAAAATATCTTTTATTTTATAATGTTAATTTTTCTCACTTTTGAATTACTTTTTAAGTTAATGTGAATAATTGTTTATAAAATATCCTGTCTTTTTAATATATTTAACTATTTTTAACTTTTATATATTAACTAATTATATTATACATTAAATAATGTTGGTTAATTTTGTATGTTAAATCATAAATTTTAAGTTAATTTTTTTTAAATTAGTTAGGCAATTTATATAATCTTAGGAAAATAATTTTTAAACATAGTTCTTTAACAAAAATTCCCATTTATTTTTTTAAATTGGTGGAATATATTTTATCAATTTTTGACTAAGTTCCCCATTATCTTAAATTCGCAAAGCATGAACATTTGAAGGGAGGGAGCCGATTTTCAAAGCACCAATCAAACTGAAGCCGAAAGCAGCGCAAAAAGCGAAGGCAGCCGAAGTTGAACGAAAGTAAAAGCACGACGGCAGTGTCAGTATAGCAAAAGCAATAGCAATATCATATCAGCAATAGCAAAAGCAATGTCTGTGTGGGAAAATCTAGGCCAGGGACTCGTGCGGTCGTTGAACTTGGCCAAATGTACGTCCCGTTTGTCGTGGGTGAAAGGGGGGGTAAAGGGGGGAAAAGCGGGGAGAAAGGGAAACGAAATTTCGCTCTCAATTGATAGCGTTCATAGAATTAAGATTGTGGCTACCATTTAGTTTTCAGCCTCATGGATATTGCTTATTTTATTTTCTGTACATAATAACTGCTGCAAGTGACTGGCTTCGGTCATTTGTACGAATACATGCACGTGCCACAAGTATTTGGGGCATTTGTTGACATTTTGTGGCATTTATTCTCTTGTATTTATATATTTTTTTGTCGATTTTTTTTTGTGTGCTGCCAGTTAGAGATTTATGACTGACAATATTAGGTTTTTGCGTTCGAACAAAACGCTCGGGTGACATTTCTTGTGTGGATAAATGGGCTTGTCTTTTGATGTCTGATATTTATTTGAATCTGTGCTAATATGTGGACTTTGGAAATTAAATTTGGAACAAATTTGGTTAATTAGGTATTTAAGTTTTTTATTTTTAGGGATTATAATTTTTTTTTAAATGGTAATAAAATTTAATATTTTACTAGATTAGTATTATTTCTAATTTTAATACGTAGTTTTGTTTCCTAATAACTATACATTTTGTTGAAAATTTCTTTCATTGAACTATTTAATTTAAACTATTTTACGAAGTAAGTAAATTGATTAAAAATTTTTTAAATTGATCATTAAAAAATTAAAACATAAACTCAATTAGAAAACATTTGTCCCTTACTTAAGATTTCATTCGCAATATCATTACTCACATCTAACATTAATTTTGATAGTTCTCATAATTATTTTTCCTTTTTTATGGAATCAGAGAATGTTTGTTGTTTTTTATTCATATTATTTTTGCAATTTGTCTTAGTTTTTTTTTGCTAAGCTGACTACCAGGCGATTAGATAAGCGAACCGACAGTCGCCGGCATTATAAAAGAATCCGATAGCGATTCGGTTTATTCGCCCTCTTTATAGAGCTGCCTCTCCATTAAAAACTATTTAAAAGTTTCGAAAAATTAAGAACGAGTTTAAGTTTATTTTAATAATATATTTTTTGTGTGTGTGATATTTGTAATCCTTGTAACCTGAGCTGGGGAAAACCTATAAGTTATGTTTCTCCCCTTTCACCGATTTCCTCCGAACTTCCTCTCGCATTTCCTCCATTTTACTCTCTATAATTTTCTGTTATCACACTGCCTCTCTCTATTTTTCCCATTTTACTCTCATTGGGGTTCTAGGCACAGAGTGGCTTTGGCCTTGGAATTGCCACAACGTTCATTGACCTGCCTTTCAGCTCGGGTTTGTTTTTTCATTGCTGCCCCTATCTGCTGTTGCACTAGTATTAGTATTTGTATTAGTAGTAGTGATGTGTGTGTGTGATTGTTGTGCGACTGTGTGTTTATTTCTATTATCGCCACAGTCGATGTACGCGGCGATATGATGCCACCAGCCATATGACCTAATAAAGTTTTTTTGTTTTGCTTTATTTTTCACTCGGCCAACATTTGCGTTTGCGTTTTGCTGGGGGAATCAGAGGGGTTTTTTTTAGAGGGATGTCGAGGGTTTTTCATTTTCCGTTTGAGATTCTATTTGGTTTGAGTTTTTTGAAATCGCGTTGAAAACAGTGCGTATACTTGATCTGGATCAGACTTTTGGGTTTTTATTTTATTTTTGGAGTAAAAAAATCCATGTTTGAGTAAAGATTTCTAAGTTATTAAATACATGTCTGAATAAAGATTTCTTAATTATAAAATACAGGGCGTATACTTGATTATACATTTAAACTTTTATAACTCGATTATACCTAACTTAGTAGTAGTAGTAAAACTTTTATAATCGCTTTGGTTATATCTTAATCAGTCTTGTACAAATTAAAAATGTAGCTATTTGTGATGTTAACATACAAAAAAAATTCAAATTAAGTGATTTAGATAAAGTTTAAATTTATAATTTACTAAAAAACTATTTTAGAAAGGAATTTTTATTTATTTTCCCAATTTTGAAGAGGTTTAGTTAAGCCAGTCGTTTTGGAAGGACTTACTTTATTCGTTTTAAGCGACATTAAAGTGTTTTTAAACCACTAAAATTTTCAGTTAATTAAATAAAATTAAAACAAATGTTTTTTCATAAAATAAAACAGAATTTTGGTATTCAAAAATGAAAACCTTTTCATTCAATAAACTTAAACATAAAATTGCATAAAATGTTACATTAGCTCTAATTTAATATCCTTCCAAAACGCATACGCTTGCTTACGTCTGGTGAGAAATCGCATTTGCTTGTCAACTGCAGTAGACATATCAACATTTGCTGCTGACACAGACAGAAATACTAAAAAAATGAGTGGGACAAAAACATATATTACTCATACGCAACGTGGCCGATACAACGAAAGAGAGAGGGCAAAAACTCTGATTCTCGCTCTCCAAGTGCAGTTTTTTTTTCTGGGTTAAATGCATCAGTCGCTTTGGGCCAATGTCCGACCTTCAATTTGGCCCGGTTCTGGCGCCCATTTGTGGGCTCTGTTGCAACATGGATGCTGCCCCCGTTTCGCCTTGATCCGCTCCTGCGTTCGAGTTGGATTTCTGCCTCTCCGAGTTGTGCTCCCATTGTGCGACTGTATGAAATGCCCCTGAATGAAAATTTGTTCAACTGTTGTTTTTATCGCTGGCCAGAAGAGTGAGCGGATGGCTTAAAAAGTTTGCAGCTTGCCGGAGCGAAGGCTGAAAAGGTTGGGAAATGCTTGATTTATGCGGCTGTTGTATTGAAGATTAAAGATTAATTGGATTGGAAAAGTTGTAAGAACGGTTTTTGGGTGTCACTCTTAAAGGATTTTAGTCAGTGAAAGCTGTAAAAAGTTGTGCTGGCTAATTTTTAGAGTAATGAACAGACATTCTGTACTTTTTAATTAAGTTTTTATTAAGTTAGGTTTAAAAATGTTTCTGTTTTAATTTGGTTTTTTAAATAATTTGTTTGTACGATATTTTGTATTCCCTATTTTGTAAAAAAATCATTTAAAAATATTTTAGAACATGTGAAGTAAATAGTCAAAAATTGTATCTAAAAATAAAACTTAACAAAAACTTCAAATATTCTACCTATGAAGATTTTTAATGAACCATTTTGAAAACTTAAATAAGTCTTAAAAATATGAAGAATTTATTCTAAAAACATTTTTATAAGTTTTATTTTGAATTTTGAAATTAAGGGCATTTTGGAAAGTGGTTTCTCAAAATGTATTTCTTAACACATTTTTTCATTCATACAATATACGAAACCCCGTTGTCCCCTTGAATGATATTTAAACAATTTTCAATTACTTATCAAACACATTTTTTTTACTTTCAGGTAAGTCAATTGCGATCGATCAATCACGCGTCTAATCCCTCGATTCCCGCCACGTATGTAAGTTGTAGCAAATTAGCTAAGAAAAATTCAAAATCTCAAGCTGAGAATATCAGCTCAGCTCGATCGCTAGAGTCGAGTCGAATGTCATCGGAGGTTCTTCACCTGGCCCCAGTGTTGCTAGTGGGCCACAACCTTGCCACCGCTGAAACTGAGTCAAATAACTCATAAAAATAAATGTGCGGTCCCATGTCCGATGTGTATTTGTTGGTAGCTTCTGTCCCACACACGATTTGATTTGCATTTTGCAATTGAAACGATAGAGAGAGAGAGCCGTCGTTCTATGCAATAAATAAATTCAACATAATTTTTCTTAATGTCATTTTTTGCGTTTGCTTTGTCTGAACCGAACTGAACTAAACTAAACTCCGAGTTGAATGCACCAGCAGCATTGTAAAGCAATAGCCTCGATCTAAATTTACACACAGATACACACGCACACACACGTAAGCAGCAGTTGCACTTACGGATTTTGTCACACTTTTTGCCTGTGTGTGCGTCTGTGTGATGAACTTGCACTCAATTTGCACACAAACACACACACACATACTCAAGTAGCAAAGCTTTGAGCGGAAAGCTTTTAGTCGGGCGATATTAAGATAAAACTCACAAACACATACAAACACACACCAGCGGAAATGGATAAAAAAGTGAGAGAGCAAGAGCAAAAGTCTCCATCTTTTTAAACAAAAACTAAAGGATTTATTTAAAAAGATAATTTTCAAACAGTTTCCCTTATTTGAAAATTTTAAATTAATTTTTTTTTAATGGGAAAATGCTGTTTGGCAATTCACTCAAATTTATATTATCTTGGTTACAAAGTATTCCTTCTATGCACCTTAAAAGTGTGTTTCAACTTAATTTAAATGTTTAAAAATGTGTTTGTTTAAAATTGTAGATTTAAATAAATTTAAATTAAAACTTCTCTGCAACAAAAACATATAAAACTAATTTTAAAAACACAAAAATAATTTGATTTTAAATGCTGTCAAAAAAACGAAAATAGAAAAAAATGTTTAAACAAAACAAAAGTATAGCTAAAATCATTTTACAAAAATTGTATTAAAAGAATTCTCTACTAAAGGATAAAGGAATTACACAAGTTATTCTTTTTAAACCAACATAATACTACAAGACTCCCTCAAATAAAATCAAATTCAATGCACACCTAAAGGTTTTGATTTTGATATAACCAGTGTCTTAAAATATTTACCAATACTTATTTTAATTAGGACAAGCCAAAGCCGACCACCCACTGACTTGACTCTTTGAATAGAATTTCAAAAATAGTAGACAAAAAAAAAGATTGCACAAATGCGCAGAGAGCGATTTTAGAGGTTACTGCGAAGCGGGTCAGTTCAGTTCATTCGCCCTGTCTCACAATGAGGTGGAAAAAGGGGGGAAGAAAAGGGGGTGCAACCTTGCAGTGCATTTTCATAGAGCCGCTCGCTATCGCTTTGTGTATATTGGTGGGTATTTGTGTGAGTCTAGAGCGCCATATTGCCATGCAAACTGCACGTGACCTCGTTGCATGTGGCGACTATTTGATGCAGCCGTCTCTTTCTCCCTCTCTTTCCTTCTCCCTCCATGTGCATTGCATATTATATATATATTTTTTTTTTGTTCGCCCAGCCTAGCACACAAATTGAAGTCGACAAACGTTCATGAACTCAATTTCGGTTTTTCCTTCAAATTCTGCTATGACGTCAAAGTGCAACTGTAAATTTGCAGGCGAGCTTTTGCGGTGGCTTTTATTTTAGCCAGAAAAATAGCACTTTTTAATGGCTTTTTCTCAAATTTATAACTTATTTTTCGTATTATGGAATTATAAATCTTCATGAAAAATTAAACAATTGCCTTTTGAATTTAACGCAAATCGTTGACTACCTTGCAGCGCCATCTGGCGGTTGTTGGCGGCAACATGTCGATTGGGCAAAGCTCTGTGTTGTTGATGCTGGCCGCTGGGAGCGCCAGTGGTTGTCTTCTTAAGAGCTTTACAAAATGTTTGTTTATTTAATTTTTTAAATTGTACTATTTCTTTTAAATAGAGTGATTTTATTTAATTAAATAATAACACTTTGTTTTTAAATTTTTATTGATACAAATGTGATATGACCTTAGTGTTGAACCATTGCTTAAGTGCATGTTGATTTTTCCTTTATAATGTTGTTCAAGTCAATTTTGTCATTTACTTTCCTTTTTCTAATATAAGCTATAAAGTTACATATGGTAAATGGTGTTTAAAATTTACAACACAAATCTTTTAAAAATATTTTTTTACTTTTAAGTGAAGTTAGTGTTTCTTATTCTTTCAAAATGAACAATTGGGTTGCTTATGTTCGAGATTTGTTACATTTTTTACACTTATGATTTTATTACCATTATTTCTATTCCTATTTAAAGATCATTGATCTTGGAGAACTGTGTGTATATTAATACACCTAGACCTTCCCTTATAAATTTATTTTAGTAGGTGAATTTTTCCCTTTAGAACTTAAACTATCACCATTTGATATGCTTAACTTTTCCATTCAACTGCGCAGCGATCAATCTAAGCGATCTCAAATTCAAATCGCCACAATCGAAAGGCGATGCAAAACCCTTTATTTGGATTGGATTTTTTTCAATTAATTTTTTGAGGGTTGGATGAGAACTTTATGCGCATTGCAAATTCGGTTTCTGTTTTTTTTTTTTTTTTTTTTTTTGGCCCTTACACTTAAGTGATTCTCAATGCGAAGCGCTCTGCCTTTTTGGCTCTCCTTCCACCCTTCTTCTCCTTACTTTTCTCCTGCCTTCAGCTTTTCTCCTTTGGCTTCTTTCAAGGTTGTTCGGACATTGACATTTTCATTATTTGGTGTGTGTGGTGCGTTCGATGATTTTTTTTGTATTCTGCCAAAAAAAAAAAGTTTGGTTTTCGGTGTTCGCTTTTTGGTGCGTGTGTTCTTCTCCCTTCTTTGTATTTTTTTGGTAGAATTTTTTTTGTTAATGTTGCCCGCATAAAATTTGAGTTGATCCAAAGCGGTTTATTCAGTGGTCTTTCATTTCTCTTTCGTTCTTATGGAGCTTCCTACAAAATGGCGCCCAATTTGTGCCACGAGCCACGTAACTCCCCTGGTTTTCTAGGGCACCATTTTTATTTTATTTTTTTTTATTTTTTTTTTGGGACTTATCTATGTAGGGTAATTTGGCATTTTGAACACGTTCGTTACTCAGCCCTTGACTTTGAAATCGAGTTGGGTTTTGGGTTTTGGATTTAGGGTTTCGGTTGGTTTACGCTTAGGTAGATACATGTGTATTTCGTAGATATTTCGGGCCGACTTCCTTCTTCTTTTGTGCTGAAGTTCAAGTTCGTTTTACGCATTTTAAATGCTGCCTACGTTCGCGCCCGTGTACACATAATCATTTAAATTCTCGCATTTTGCGCCCCTGAGGCAATTGTAATTGACACTTGAATATGCCAGACGCACAGAGGAGTTTTCATTTTTTTTTTCGTATTTTTTTGGCCCCTTGGCAACTGAGCCATGACTTGGCCAAAAACTAAACACTAAACAAAAGTTACTTGAACTCGCCTAATTACGCGAATTACGATTGTCTAAGTTCGACACAACCAAGAGCCCCAAATGTGACTCTGCGAAAATTCTCATAATTTTTAATAGGCTTTTGCCTGCTTTTTTGGAACCTTTAGCAACTTTAGCAACCAAAATGGGCTGTTGGCCCAAGTGACATCACCAGTCATCAGTTGAGATTCTCTTAATCATATTAATCATGGCCAGGCACACGCACTCGCATAATTAGCAATATTTTTTAAATTCTAACAACTATCATTAGAACAATACTTTAAATTAGATCCGCCAGCACTTTTTTGCTGTTCATTTATTATTTTCTTAGAAAGGTGCGTCGATTTTAAGGTTTTGCCTTCTAGTTTTAAAATGTATCTTTCAAAAAACACATTTTAAAACATATGTACCTTTTATTTAAATAAATTTTATATTTTGTCTTTTTTGTATTATTATTAAGGTAAATATTTTTTATTAATAAAAATATTCCTTTGATCTTAAAGATTTTAATAGTTTTGTATTTGATCAAAAAAATACCCTCTAAATGAATAAGTAAAAAATATTAAAAAAAGCCACTTATATTGGGACTTTGGTGATAAATTAACTAAAATAAATAATAAATAAATTAATCTAAACAATATCCCTATTTTTCTCTTAAATAATGATTTAACAAATTCCCTTAAAAAACACAACAAACAATCTTTAAACCAGTTCCAAAAATGCACTTGAAATTATTCTTTCTCATCTAAAAAAAAGAACTCGTTAAAACAAAAAGCAAAACAAACAAAGTCAGTGAAATGCCGACGCCCATTAACCCATTTCACTTGACCAAAGAAAGGCGCAGGCCAAATAAAGAAAGCAGGCCATGGCCACGTTACATAACTCGAAGTGAGTGAGAGACGAAGAAAGTAGTAAAGAGGAAGAACACAAGAGAGTAGAACCCGGAGAAAGCAGCGACTGGAGAAAGAAAGCGGGGGGAAAAGAGAGCACTTGCTGCGATCTCAACTTTTGATTTCAG
This sequence comes from Drosophila oshimai, assembly GCA_018150695.1. Lineage (NCBI taxonomy): Eukaryota > Metazoa > Arthropoda > Insecta > Diptera > Drosophilidae > Drosophila > Drosophila oshimai. The sequence continues at coordinate 361,987 of JAECWM010000317.1, read as the reverse complement.
CCTCAGCTAAGAAGAACGCGTAGTATTATTTGTTTTGTTATTTAGTTTTAAGGTGTTACTTCTGTTGTTGTTGTTGTTCAGGGGTGTAAAAAGGGGGATGAGGTAACCAAATAAAAACAGAAAAAGTTGCCCAACAACTTTCCGTTTTTTGTGCTAGTAAACATTATAAACATAATTCAAATTGGAATTGGAAAAGAATGTGACTTCCAACTGGAATGAAAAAGAGATCGTGATAGGAAACAATTCCAGCCACCATTTAACTTTGACCTTCCCAGCGAGTTTTGACCCTTCCCGTTGCCAAAAATTGTGTGTTTTGTGTTTGGCCTTTGGGCTCTGCGCTTCGATCATCGACAGAAGTTTTTTTGTTTGAACAAGTTTCCAGCAGATTATTTCGTTAATTAACGAGACTCGAAACTGGTTCTCCCAGCATAAGATCATCGCAGATCATTTCGAGCCTAAAACAAATCAAGTTGATATCGTTTTTACACCCGCACAAGTCTCAAATCGTTTCCAACTATTTCCCTTACAAATGGGAATTTAATACCCTGGGTGGGGTATACGAATTTTAGAGGACAGTTTGCTGTAACTAAGAAAAAGGTTTAAAATAAGTTTGGTAGTTCATTTTAAAGATTTTTATAATTTTTATTAATGTTTTATATGTTCAAACTTGTTTTATCAATTAAAAAAAATGTTGCATACTTATTTGGTCAACTTAAAATAAACGGAAATACAATACAAACTAAATTGTTCAATACAAAATAACGCACTATACTAAAACTGAAAGCTTTAAACTTAAATTTTTATTAAAAAAATAAGGATATTATTTAAAATGTGTTTAAATTACCATTAACATTTTATTTAAAGAATAATTTTAAAGGTTACTTTTAAAAATAATATTTTAAGATAAAAATATAGAGTAAAAACATAATAAGAAACATTGGTAGGGAGTTTTCAGAACTTTAACAGAATAGATCTGTTAAAAAAAGAGTATTGAAATTTCGAAGATAAATTTAGGGTCTTAGTTTATTTTACCTTCCTTTCCATTTGGTCCCCTTTTTGGGCTCTCTCTTCTTCCCTTCCCATCTCGCTTCCACTGAGCGCTTCCACAAAGCGGCTCTTTCCAAAATCGTTCTAGTTTCATTAAAATGCCACAAAAAGAGAGAAAGAGAGAGAGAGAGAGAGAGAGAGAAAAGAGCAAGCGAGAGAGCAATCGCTGCGTGTGTGTGAGTGATCGTTTATCGTCTCGTTTTTTTTTTTGTTTTATTTTATTTTTCGTTTTTCATTGTGCGTGTGCGTGTGCGTAGCAAGTTTACTGACCTTGAACTTCGAAATAATTTTCTGTGTATGTACACCGAAAATGAGACCAGCATACACACTCACACACACACTTGTGTATGCACCCAAAAAAAACATAAAAAACTCACATACGCATTTTAAAATAGAGAGGTAAATGTTTTTTGGCCTGCTCGAAATAATTTGTAGTACTCGCATTTGAAAGCAGAACTTTGTACGTCTGAAAATTTTCATTGTTTTTCTAGTGAAGTGAACTCGGCACAAACGCACACACGCAACTTGTATCCAAGTTGCTAAAAATACATAAGCAAATGTATCTCACGGATACGCAATTAGCCGTTTGCCCCCGCAGCGCCATCTGTTGGAGGACAAGTTCAATGAAGTTCAGTTGATTTTTGAAAAACCTTGGAATTATCTAAATTTCATTGATTTGAGAGATTGAGCTCTAAATTTTGAGCACAATTATAGCACTCACTACACAAAATGTAAATGAGTCCTTTGAAAAATCAAAACAAAATTTATTTATAAATTCTTTTAAATTTTACATTTATAATCGTTTATTAATTTGTCATTAAAAGCAAACCCTATATTTTTATTTATTTTAAGTTTTTTTAATTTTGTCCTTTAAAACATTTTTCACAGAAATTTGTAGAAATTTGAAATCAGTTCCAAATGTGTTTAAAAGTATGCTACAATATATTTTAAATCTTTACTAAGCTCTTCATTTAAATTGGGAATCATTTCTGTGTCTGACAATAATTTTTAAAAATAAATATTTTTCTTTAGAACAATCTTTTTAAAATGGTTCAAACACCTTAAACGCAGACATGCATGTCCGATAAATATTAGCCTCTATGCTAACGATTATGTTTGCTCATTTCGTGCACGTGCATTTCAATGATAAGATAAGCAAAGGTTTATTTTACCTGTTGGCAGTTCGCTGGGCTCGCTGAACTCTGGCAAGGGCTTTTTGCGCACTTGGCTATATTTTATTTTGGCCCTGGATCGGTCATAAACCCAAACAGAATTAGACGCAAAAAAACCATACACGGAAGTGATCTAATATAGGGAGTGGGGGTAAGCCCTTCGAGTATGTTTGATTAGAGCGTGTTTTTTTATTACCCTTATATAATTGTATACGCTATTCATAGACTAATTTTACTGATAATTTATTCTCCGCTTCTTCTCTTTCCAGGTGAGTGTTACGAACCCCAAAACTGAACGCTAACCCTTGAGGTGAATCGAGGAACTCATTTGGTATGCCAAAGAAACCGAGGAGTGACCGGTGGTGGGAATCATTAATTTCTTTTGCCACAGGTGTCTTCTGTGGGCCAGTTACCGTTCTATTCTGATTGGAAATACCTGAGCCTGTTTTTCTAAGTGCGTTAGGTTATGGTTTTTGTGGCAGGTAGAAAAGACAGTAGACAGTAGATGGTAGAGCCCTCAAAAAAGGTTCTTTATGGGCTGGGTTGATGAATGAACTGTCAGTCGAATAGCCTTGCCTTAATTTACCCTTCTGCATTATTTTTGTATTTTTATAGGTACCTGTTGTACGAGTTGAAGTCTTATTGCTCAACAGAATTTAAAGTGTTTTTCTGGGTTGAATTTCATTTTGTATAGAAATTGGGATAGTTGTTTAAAATTGTATTATCTTCTTCCTGTAGAAATTTATCAGAATAAGGAAATTTAAATAAAATATATTAAAACGCAAATAAATTAACTGAAGCATTATTAAAGTAATTAAATAAAACATATTAAAAACACAACAAAATGAACTAAATCATACATTAAAGTAATTATTAGGAAATTTAAAACATTTGAAATTTATTCGTAATAATATACCCTTCTAAATGAATCTCTAGGTCATTTTTCTTAAATATTTATTGTTAAAAAAATTTATTTAAAATATTTACGTCTTAGGAACATTTTTTCTTCTCCCTTCAAGAACAAAGTATTTTTAGGAAATTTTCTTAAATGAAGTGGTTAATGATTTAACTTTAAAAAAATACTTTCAACTTACGCAACCCCAAAAGAGAAATCAAATCAAAAAAAATACCTAAAAAATTTTATTACGCAGTACTTAAAAATGAAAAAAAATAAAATAAAATAAAAAAAATCTATAAAAGAAAACAAAATAAGAAAATGGCGCTGGGCAGAAAATCAGAAGCGCAAAAAATCAGATAGAATCCAGAAACCAGAAAAAGAAAAGGTAAAGTGAAGAAAAACAAGCATAATGGAAGGGAAAAGGTAGAAATTATATGACCAAGTGACTTGGAATTGGACTCGGACTCCATTTTGAAAACAACGATTTGGACTTGGTTTCGGTCGATGCCACGAATCTAGGTTATTACGCCGAAAATAATTAAAAATACAACAAACCCGGGGAAGCAAAAAAAAAAAAAAGAAAAAGAAAAAATATATATGAATAAAGAACGAAAAGGGGGCCGAAAGAGACTCCCAGAAAATTTCGTAAATCATGCAAAAATATTACAAAAGAAGTTCTTCCCTTCGTGAATTCCCCCCTCCAACATCTGAATCCAAAGTCTTGGCCAATCCAACGCTTTCTTGGCTGCCTCGTCTTTGTCTTGGCCAAAATTATTCATACCCCTTCTGCCCCTTACACGTGTTTCAAGTTCATTGCCAAATTTCGGGCACGACCACAAGAAAGAGATAGCCACGCTGTGAAATATAGAGAGGGAGATATATCTTTGTACAGAAATATTTGTTCGGCGGTTTCTTTTCTGCCCGGTTTTCGCTTTTCTGGTTTCTGGCTTACAACAATTCCGTCGAGCTGAGTTGGCCAAAAGCGTTTTGCTGCCTGGCTGACTGACTGACCGAGCTAGGGAAACTGCTGATCTGGCAAGAAGATGTGTACATATTTATGTCTCTACATTAGTGGGTTTATGTAAATTCGGCCCTTTCAGAATTGGTTGCTGCTCCAAGGTGAAAGCGATTGGGTTAGGCAATATCTGGAAGTCTTTGTGTAGGAGATTCAAGATCAAGATCACAGTAAAATCAGTTTGATTTCGATTAAAATTTAAGAAAAAAGGTAAAGAGAACTAAAGCGATATTAATACCATTTTAGATATTGGAAAAGCTTGGATTATTTCTTGGTGCAGCGAATATTTGATGAGTATTTATTAAAATACCATAAATAAAATAACATAGCTTTCCCTACGGATTAGTATTTAGTTTAGTTGGTAAAAAAAATGTAAGGTAACTGCATATGGTATTTTATAGAAAACTTATTACTTAAGGGAATTTTTTTAATATTTATTATTAGTTTTGCTAAGGTTTTACATTTTCTTTAGCAAAACAATATAGCAATTTCCTTTTAACATAATTATTCAATTAGTGACCAAATGAAAAAAACATAATTTTAAAAAATTGTTTGTGGCTAAATGATTATTTAAAGTGCCTTACCACTTTACCCAGAATATTTCCCACACTTTCTGCATTAAAATAAAATTTTCAAATACTTTCTTTAAAAATATAAAAGTTCTGTTCTTAAAATAAATTAACAAATATAGTGATTTTTTGCTGCTCATTGATCCCTGAAAGTGTCTCAAAAATGTAGTTACAACTTCTCCCACACTTTCTACAACAAAACACAAATACCACTTCCTTTCTGCAGTCTGTGGTGATCTCTTTAAGCCACATTTGACTATTTAAAGGCTTGTGTGTGTCTGGGCTGTGAAAACCACACACAGAATCCCACGCCTCGAGTTGAGAGTGACGCATATTATATCGCCCGTTTGTTTGTTTGTCGTCATCGTCATCATCATCATCATCATCATCATTGCCACTGCCCACCGAATCCGGCATTCACATTGGATACCCATACCCCCTACTTACATATATGTATATTTAATATAAAACCACTCGATCTGCAGCCTCGTTGCGATCATTGCACTTTGCGTCTGCGGTCGTCGTGTTGCAAATTGTGTGTTGACTGCGAAACCAGTTTCTTTTTTTGTGAACTCGACAAACTGGAAACGACGAGCGGTCTTCGTGTTGCACGTTGCAACGAATCGGATCGGATCGGATCGACATCGTCTGTCTTTCTCTCTGGTCGGTCAATGGTTCTCTGGTTCATTGCCATTGAGCTGGGGGTAACTAACCCAGCAAACGAGGCATACCACATACCATACACCATACATATCACATCCACAAAACAAACAGCAAGTTTTGCAGCGTCATTTTTGCCAACAACGTTGTCGTCGTCGTTGTTTCATCGCATCTCTTGTTAACTGAAGCAAGGACGTTGTCGTCGTCGTTTAAGTTGGTGTAAAAAGTGTGGGTACTCTGTGGTTACTGTGGGCCATTCACTCTTTATAAGAAAATCAAATAATATGATGACTAAACGATAGATAAATGCTCCTTGGCTCAGGCCTATCCACTTGGTTCGTTGACTTACAAATGGTTGTTGTTGTGGCTTGTGACATGTTGATTGCAGTTAGCTGTTTGTGTCTTTTTCTTTTTTTTTTGGTTTTGAGCATAGAGAAAACACAGTTTTAGCCGCAGGGAAAAATTGGGAGTTGGAAAAACGTAGAGGGAAAATGGCTTAAATTAGAGAAGTAAAATATTTTATTAAAAAAAAGTTTCTTCGATTAGAAACTGATTACAGAGGTTGGTTATTTTTGTAAAATTCATTGTTGTGTTTTAGGAACATTATTTTTGTGATTTTTTTAGAATTGCGCTTAGATTTTAATTTAAAGGACTGGAAAATAAAGACAATTACAAAAAATATAAAAAAATATAGTATATAAAGAGTCACTATAAAAAAGGCTTTTAAAAAACTACCTCAAACAAATACCTTAACTCAAATAAAATTTGCATTATTGATTAATTTCAACTAATTTTGATTGTATACTTCTTTAAAGAAAAGAAAGCTTTACACATCCTTATTAAGCATTCAAAAATGTACGTTTGTTAAATATTTCATTTACTTTAAATTGTTAAATTAGGCAGTTCTCATATCCAACTATATAAACCGTGTTTTTAAATATATGTATGTTTAAACAATCTTCGCAATCACTTTCAGTTGAAGCTGAACTCAAAACAATGTCAACAACCTGCTCGACTTCCCATTGTGACTCAATGCAAGATCGGTTCATGAACTTCTCCAGACACAAACTGTGTCGATCGATTCACTTAATTCCTTCCATTTGTCATCAAACTTGCTAAACATTTAATAAGATCTTCCCAGAACCAAATAATTTTGCCAGCGAAATTCAATCCAATTAATCAGGGCAAAATACCCCCCACAAATCCATATAATTATCGCTCTGGCTTACATTCGTTCTCGATTCAAATTGTGTCCCGTCACGATTATACAATCAGCCATATGTCATTACCCAATATACACATTAATGTCTGTATTATTTGGATCGGCATTCGTTAGCAAAGTTTCAACTGACGAATGAAATTTCACGAGTTACCCAAGAGGCAGTTGACCCGGCCCGGGAAAATATGTACCATCACAATCGCAATCGCAATCCTGATGACATTCACCCCGTTTGCGAATCCGCAACATGTGCAAAACAGGCGAAAGAGAAAGAGAGCACTGCTCAAAAGCAAACAACAATCGCCGAGTGCAATTGGAAAACAAACAGAGAAAGTCCAGGGGCGGAGATTTTTAGAAGGGGGACTTTAAGAAGGGAAAACTTCTCAAGGAAAATGTTTACAAGATGAGGAAAATTAAATATCAGTATAAAGTTTTTTTTACAACTTAAAATCATGTAAATTTATAAATATAATAAGACTTTAACGACCTACAGTTTTTAAACTCTTTTCAAATATTTTTTAAACAAATATTTTGGAAACATTGTTGCAGTGAATTGTTAATAAATGTTATAGATTTTTATTCAAAAAAATTGATCAAATTACTTAAAGTATATTTTTAATATAAATAGGTATACTAAAAATATTCATTAGTTTTTGGAGTGCAACTAAAATATTTTTTTGCCTAAGGTAACTTAACTAAAATATTATTGCTCCTACATTTTTTGTATAAATTTTAAGTTATGAAAATCAATGCATTTTCAATGAGGAATAATAACGATTTTAATCAACTGAAAATCGGAAAATCAGACAATTATGTTTATATTATTTTTTAATTAAATAAATAAAAATAATTTAATAGATCCCCTAATGAACTTCAACCACACCACTGTTTCTCTGCCCCCACGAGATTGCAATTCTCACTTTTTTTTTTGCTTTATCTGGTGTATTCGTCACTTTTTTAGCTGTGACGTTTTGCAATACAAATTTTGTCGGTTACTTAAACGCTTCCCGTGTTGTTCTGAATGCAAAAGAGCGAGCGGGAGGGAGATTAAATTAAGAGTCCGAAAAAAAAGGAAACAAAAGATTCTTTTGAACTTGTTGCGTCGACTTTTGAGATCATTGTTATTGGGGCTTTTTTTTTTGTTGCGTTGATGATAATGATATATAAAGCATATAAAGGAAGCAATATTTTGGGAATTAACTTGGGCTTTTTGTTTGTTTGTTACTCCTGGCCTCGTTTGTTCTTGAAGAAGGTTCTTATTTTTTTTTTGTGGGGAGGGGCAAAAGCAAGCGTCTTTAATTGGGTTGCCAAAAGCGCTGTCCCGGCGATAAGATCAAAATTGCATCCGTTTATATACATATATTTTTCAAATAATGCAGCTGTCTTCTTTAAGCTGAAAAAAATAATTTGAAAATATTTAATAAGTAATTGAGTTTGCAAAAGGTGCAAACAAATAATTTAAAAATAGTATTGAATTCTGCATTTTTCCAAAGGTGCGTATACTTATTTTCCGCATGTAATTAAAGCTTCGAGGCTTAAAATAAAACTTCATTTTACTTTTCTTGTTTTTTATTGATTTATTTATTTTAAAATTAAATTCAAGCATTTAAGACTGGATTTGTGAATGAATATTGAATACTAACAATCTTGAATACAGAAAACTGTGACATAACTTGCAGCTAAAACATTAATTAACCAAATCTTAATTACGTGCCTCTGGGCAAAAGTTTCCCTCTAAATATTTTTTGCGCAGTTTTTTTTAAGCCTCTGCAGCTAAATACCGTTAATGGACAATTTCTTTTTTAGCCTCCCTTTTCGGGCCGAGTTTTGTTTACGAAAGAATCGAGCGTGGAATAACAACAACAGTCAACAATCAAGAACCCACCAGCCATAATAATTTCCAAATGCCGAAGACAGCGGCCGTCAAAACAACAATAAGGGAATAGACCACCATTACATAAGGCCCCATTCCCAAAACTATTCCCCAAATAAAAAAAAAAGTAGAAAGTCATTAAGTAAGCAAAGTGCTGCGAAAAGAGAAACAGAAACCGGAAAAAAAAAAGAACGAAAAAAATCAAAAGTTGTAAACAAATATGAGCGTAAAAGAAAACGAAAATCGAGAAGGGAGATGATGTAAAAGGGGTACTGCCCCCCGCCCCAGTCTTCCAGCCCCCCCTGTCTTCTCCGATTCTTTTGGATTCTTCTGACTGACGGTGAACTTGTCCCAAATAAACAAAATTCCAAACGGTCCAAACTCAGTTGGGCAACCATGTTTGTTCTTCTCTTTTTTGGCTTTTTGTCTTTCTTCCCCTTTCTTCTCTCACCTCTTTCTCTCTCCACTCTTTCTTCTTCGTTCCGCCATTTTCGTATTGCGTAGTTTTCATTTCTTTTGTTGTTCTCGTTGTTTATACGCCAAAAAGGTGTCGATGTCAATGGGAATGGCTTAAAAAGTGAGGGATAGTTGGGGGTTTTTGAGGGGGGTCTTTGTAGACCAAGTTTATGTTATTGTCATATGATTTTTCCTGGAATTTTTAAGTTCAGCAAGTTCTTTGACCAGATTGAGTCACTTGACCAGAGATACGACTCATAATGTGAAGTACCTCGTAAAATATCAGTCGCATTTAGTGATCGTAAACATGTTAGGAAAAGTACTAGAAACTATTGTAAGTCTAGCAACTTCGTAGGTTTAATTCTTAAAATGTTTCAAAATTTGTGTAGTATTATTTAAGCTGTGAACAGTTCTCAGATCTGAACTGTATTTTAGGAGATCAACACTTTAAAACTTATAGTTGTCTACATATTTAAATAATAAGTCACAAGTTTGTAACATTATTATTAACGGATGAATAATGGATCTTATCGATTCATTTCTTAAATTAAATCTTAAAGATTCATTTTTAAAATCATAAAATGTTAAATTCTGTTGAAAGCATTGTTAAGTATTCTTTTTTAAAGGTATTAGTTGACTTATTAAAATAATATTTCTCCATCTCCGCCAAAATTGTTCAATTAAAAGTGAATAAATTGAGTACAACCCATCATAAACCCAATAAAATGTAAATTTCCCTACTAATCAGCCTCTGCAGATCTCGCTTTCCTTTCCACACCCACTCGAACCTCCTCCACCCACCTGGAATTTCCCCAATTTCCTCCGCCTTTTAGGATCCCACACCAGTTGCATCTCTTTCTTTCACTCACTCGACAAGTCAGTCAACCCATCAATTCCTTTCCAGCTTTAGCCGACTTTCACTGCCACCCACGGCATTTAAATGACCTCAAAAAAAAACGAAACAACAAAAAAATACGCTAGAGACTGCCGAAGATTTTCCCAGATTTTCCTGCGCTCCCCCTTTGAATTTCCAGTCAATGCACTCGGTCCATAAAGTTAATAAACTATAAATTACTATCAAAAAGCCATCGAAGAAAATGCCGAAAAAAAAACTTTCACAAAAATGTAGCTGAGCCAATTTTGTGGCAATGTTCGTGCAACACGTGGAAAATGCACTTCTGCCTCTTTCCTTTCCCCAAATGATTTCAACTTCGACTCTGAGCAGCAATTTCACTTTGTTTGGGTTGCTGCTGTGGGTTAAAGTCCTGCCATCGAGGTGTCAGTCAACTTTCATGCCTCTTGTTGCATGCTGCATGTTGCTAGTTGCAAGTTGCAAGTTCCCAGTTGCAATTTGCTGCTATGTATCACTAGCATAGTTGCCCACCAAACTCACTCGAATGCTCCACTGAGTTTTAGCACACTGAAAATAATTTTTGAACTAAGAAAAGTCATAAAATATAATTTCTAACATTTTTTTTTTTTTGTAACTGACTAAAAAAAAAAGAAACTGTGTATTTACGCAAACAAATTTGCTAATTAAATCTCTAGAGACTTGAAATCGCTTGAAAAAGCGCTGAAAAGTATGCTTTAAAATTTATAAATTGAATTTTGAACTTTTAACAAAACGCAGTTTGTTTTTAATGATTTTGAGTTCCTATAAATTTCTATGGCATCTCTGATAATACCAATTTTATTCTTAAATTAGGAAAATAAATCTAAAAAGTCCTCTTATTTTTTTCGGTGCAGTGTAGAAAGAGAGGGGCTGAGTAAGAAGGAGAGGGAGAGAGTGCAGCGACCTGCGATCGTCGACCGAGTCAACAACACTCACCGCATACTGAATCATGGATGGGAATGGGAATTGGAATTGCCAAAGGGGTGCAGGTGGGGTGATCATGGAAGGGGGTTTTCTCTTTGACTTGGCAACGTCATCAGCTGACGGCCACCTCCCCCCCTTTACCACCACCCCTCCTTAGGCTTTTCCCGTCTGAATTGCAGTTGCATACCAGTTTTTTTTCGCGCTATTTTGCATGCGATCGCTGGATGAGAAGGGGGAGGCTAAAGGGGGGACCACATGTGGTAGAAAGCGCCAATGCACTGCAGTATAGTATAACGAACTCTCTGAACAATCTCGACACTGGTCGTCGGGGTGTTTGACTTCTGTGCCTGGCACCGAGCCGATTGAAAGTCCAGGGGGATATGGGGGAATCCAGGGGGATATACGACCTGGGGACTAGCCAGGTAATTGGTGGGGGAAGATCACCCATTCATGTGTACAGTTAGTGAATAGAAGAGATCAGTGCAAGCACTTGAAGTGTTGGATTGTTGGGGATCTCCTTGAATCAAATTTGGAGTTTAAGGATCTATTGTACCTTCCATATTTTTACCTTGATATGTAAATTTACCAATTAAAAATATTTCAAGAAAAAGGTTGAGGGAATATTTGAGATTTTTAAAAGTCCTTTCCCAATATTTTTCAAGTTTAAAAATTTCTACAGGAAGCTTTTTAGGTGTCCTACTCTTTCAATAACATCTTAAACATAAACAAAATATTAATTACAAAACTTAAGGGTTTCAATATTTTGTATTTTTTTTTTTTTGATTATAAATTAAACTAAATTTCACTACTTGACGGCATTCAAATTTTGTTATAACAGACCTTAAATAAAGTACTGATTATAATATTACAAAAATATACATTTTAACATGGTGATCATCTTTCTATAAAATTCTTCTAGCTTAAAGCCACATTTTTCTTCAACATTTGTGCTATGTTTTGCTGAAACATTTTTGTTAAGTGAATGTATCAAAAAATCAAAATTCTTCGCACTGCTGATCAAAACCCACTGCCTCAGTAATCGCCTGCTGACCAAGTTGTCACCCTTCTTTTTCTGCGATCAGCGAACTCCTTAGACTGCCTTGACTGTTTGTGATAATTGTCAGATTTCCAACCACTCGACCTCAAAAGCCCGAGGGTCTCTCGACCTCTCGCCTCTTCCTACTTGGCTTTGGATGTGGTGGCTCTAATCTAATCAGAAACCAGAAGAGCTCTGCGATTGATTTGCCACCTGATTTTCTCTATATATACATGGATGTTCTATGACCATCAGATCGTACATTAACTCCACTTCCTTGTGTTTTTTTTTGTTTTAAGGAGGGGATGGGGGCACTGGCGCTCATCGCTTCGCATTCATAAATTATCAGTCAGCAGGCGCAAAAAAAAAAAAAAAAACGAAAAAATTATGCTAAACACGTTTAAAAAGTGTATGTGCTTGTGCTCAAACAGGTTTCAAATTCCCCGACGGACAGCAGACCAATTTCGGGTCTTGTGCGTACTCTCTTCCAGGCCCCAGTTTCTTATTATATAGTATGTATATTTCTTTTTTTTGTCTCACTAATTATTATGCTAAGGCATCCCAGAGGGTTGCGAATTTTGCGAAAGAAAAGAGAAGTGAGAAGAACGCACAATTCTACAGAAGACAAGTCTTCGGTTAATGGAGGTCATTCACTTTCGCACGAATTGTTTCTCCAGCGGAGTCAAGTCCAAGTCCAAGTTTCATCTTACCCGCCATATATATATCGCATAATCTTATTACGTTGCCAAATATACTATATAGTATATCGGCTTATATACACTCTGTGTGCCTGTGCCTGACTTTTGATTTTCGTTGTTCTTCAGTTTGTTTTCTTTTCGCTTATTTTTTGTATGTTATTTTTATGGCTTTTCTGCACTTATTACCGACTGAGATATCAATCTGTGTGTGCGCTGTTTTTTAATGTCGTGGTCTGCGGCAGCTGTCAGCCTATTGACCAAAAAGTGGTTTGATCAAATAATGCGGTTTGATCAGTTTCCTTTCGACTCTTCCCTTTCGAGTCTCCCCGATTCGATTTGGTCAAGTGGCGAAAGCTTAGCGCCCAAAGAAGAAACAGGCAAAAGGTAAAGGTAACTTCAGTGATGAAATCTTTCCGTTCTAGATAGGAAGTTCCCTAGGGAAATTGATTGAAGACCTTAAAAAACAAACCAATTTACGTTGGTTTTATACAAATTTGAAATAGATTGTTAAAAAAGTTATAATGTAGTGCGTAAAGAAAGCTATTTATACGGGGTGGCAAAAAACCATTCCAACCAAATTCAATCAAAATCAACCAAATTCAACGAATGTCAACCCCTTCTATGTAAATAACCACGGTTGGAACGGTTTCTGTGTTTTCAAATACAATTGAAAACTTGATTAATTTAAACTGATTGGTTTATATATTCTTCGTGGGATCATAAAAAAACGTCTTAAAAAATACGAAGATATAATTGTAGATTTAATGCAACAATGTATAAAGTACTTGTGTTGTTATTTTCCTATACCTTCTTCTTAAATATATACAGAAAATTTATGTTTTGAACTATCTCAATTTAAGTATCTCTTCCTCAAAGCCAAGTTCATTCCCACCTGAGTTGATACATTGTGTAAAGTATCTTATTATCTCACACTCGATACCCGCAGAAATCTGTCGTTCCACCATTTTTGGGTCTAAGCCATTCATAAATCATCTGCTAAGAGCAGCACGTTCATATTTTAGCCCTCCGGTGTGGCATTAGGCATTCGTGTATATCAGTTGCCAAGTATCCAAGTATCTAATAGATAGATGCTAACTATCCCCAATCAACTACCGTTCGAATCTATCTGTCTATCGGATGCAAAGCCATAATTCATGGCCTGCTCAAGTGCTTATTACCACCACCGACCGATCGACCAGTCCAAGTGCAAATTGCCAATTAAACAGGAGTACTATTACTGCAAAAACACGGATAGAAGGAGACAGGGCGAATAAAAGAAAGAGAGGGAACGAGGGAGATACCCCGGGTTAAGGTTTTGTGTCTCTGGCGTAATCATAGAAAGCACGTGCGGCAATTACCAATTTTCACAAAACATGGCCAAAAGTGCATTCAACTTGGCCAACTGTGCACATGCGTGGCCCGCCAAAGAGATAGAGATAGAGGGAGAAGAGAGATAGGAGAGAGAGAGAGACAGCGAGACAAGTCAATAAACTGCAGAGCTTATCAGACAAACTAAGCACGATCGGAGAACTAAAACTGCAGCTGTGCAGTGCGAATTGAGAGCTGTTAACCTGGCTATTTTCCCACCAAAAGAGAGTTTTTAGCCAAAAAGGTTTGAAAATACATATATTTAAAATTTTATTTAGTTAAAATTTGTGTTACTTAATGCAAAAATTTTGCTCAAATCCAAAAAGAGACGTTTTTTAAAAAGGTGAAAACAATATTTTATTTAATAATTAAATACTCTGCAATAATAAAAAATTTTATTGATCTTCAAGCATTGTCACAGACTTTAATCCAAAAGATTTAAAAGTTTTATATTAAAAAAATGTTACTAATATTTTAAGCATCTACACAAAATTGTTTCGATTATAGTTTTAAATGCTTCTTTAAAATTCTTCTTTAAAATTTTAAAATTCTTCTTTAAAATTTTAATCTAAAATTCTTCAAAAGTTAAAATACTAAAATACTTTGTTATAACCTAAAGTTAAGCTTAGCATTACTAAGAAATAATAATAGTTAAAGTTAATATCTTCTTGTATATAACTTTTTTCGAAAAAACTATAAAATCTTCAATTAAAATATGTAGATTGACTTGACATTTCTTTTATCGAAATTGATAACATATCTAACTCCATAAGTTTGGCATTACTGAGTGCGAATAACCCTCAGTAACAGTTACAAAACTGTAAGCAGTCGTAAAGCCACCCCATCCACTCCCCCTTTTATTGGGTGTGTGCGTGTGTGTGTGTGTGTGCGTGTGCATCTGTGTGTAGAGTCAATGCACGCAACTAGGCATAGATACGAATGCGAATGCGAAAGCCACGACGACCAGAGAAGAATGTGCAAGAAGAAAACAAAAAATTGCACACAAGACGTTGGGGAAAAGAGAAGGGGAGAGAGAAAGAGAGGGGGACAGAGCCAGAGACAGACGGAGAGCGGAGTGCATTGCACTGCCCGAAGGGTTAAAGACCCTCAATGAGCGATCCGCTGCGAGTGGAAAAATCCAAAGATCCACACACACACACACACACACCAAGAAAAATCTGTGCAGCGGGAAAGCAAAAGTGCAGCCTCCCCATGGAAAGAAAAAGAGAGAAAGAAAAGAAAAACAAAAATAAAAGAAAAAGAAAAACAAAACGAAACGAACCTACATCAACATCGCAGGAAAGTGGATGGCATGGGGGGGGAAATGTGGAACGGGAATGGGGATCGTAGCAATCTCAGTTCCAGTGCAGTGGCTTTGAACTTCACACAGATTCAGCCCTCTCTTTCGCACCCACAGTGCTCTATCTCTTTCCCATGGCGCTCTTTGTGATGCTGACACCCTATAAATGTGGAGTACTTTTGATTTTAGTAGGTCTATGTTTTCCAATATTCACATTATATATTTGAAATATGCTATATTTTATTGTCAATATTTTTTTTGGGTATAATACCTACTAGCTAATACCTACTTTTAAGTATAAATAGCTATATTATTCAAAAGAGTTTCTGAAAGACCTTCGAATATTGTATTAGTCCAGTTTTTAAAAAATGGTTTATAACTAGAAAAATTTTAAACGATTTATCAGCTTAAGACCAACTTAAAAATGAACATGAAGACTGAAAAACAGGAACTTATATTCTCTTGTTTTTAGATCATGAACAGTATTTGTCTATTCAAAACTTTCTAGACCTAAAATGTTTTCACAAAAATCCCATAAATAGATCATATAATTATGAAAACCCTAATGTCTTAAAAATCATTTTAATTTCATCACATTACTAACTTTATTGGGCGTACTCTTAATATCATAAATCTAGGAATGTTAAAAAAATGGTCTCTAACTTCCCTAATATATTGAGATATTTATTTAACATAAACCACCTTCTTAAAGGGTATTAAAATTGTCGAATTTTTAAACACACAAATTTCCCTGTCTTGTTGGTAAGTCTAGCTATAGATGTTGCTCGTGTTGTGTGTGTGTGTGTCTGTTTTATATTTTTTTTCAATGTCGAGTTCACTTTTCAAAGCGGGGCATGAGCGTTGCTATTGGGATAGATCATTGAACGTTCAATGCGCCTTGATTGAAGCGAGTCGAGGTTTGAGTTTGAGTTTGAGTTGAGCTGAGTGATCATCATCATCGGATTGGATTGTTCAAGTGGAGGCGTCTGCTCCAAGGCACTTTTGATTTTGATTAATTCACACTGCACCCCAACTCCCCTCACTCGTCGATAAGGGAATGCGTTTCCTGCCCTTGCATGTCAGCGGATAATAACAATGGGAAATGGAGAATGGAAAATGGGAAAAGCTGAGGCGGCATTAGAAAATCCACCGAAAAGAACCAACTCGAAACGTTGGAGAAGCAGATAAACCAGAAGAAGTAGCAGAAGTCGGGGGTCTAGAAACGAGTTCAAGTACAATCCCAGAAAGAGACAGCAACAGAAAGAGGGAGTGAGAGATGGGACTTAATGGGGAAATGGAAAACGCTGTGGAGCATCAAGCTGTGGAAATTTTCTGGAAATTTCCTTGAAGCGACAACAAGGAAAACTCTGCGACGAGGCTAAAAAGAAAATTCGAGTTGGTTTTGGAAGATCTGTAGGAAATTCACTGAAACAGTTTTTTATTTTATTAAAAAAATTAATATATTGCATATCCCATTTCAAATAAATTTTCCTTTATACATACTTAGATAAATCACTAAAACAACTCTAAAAAATAGCCATAAGAAATAATGTGGGAGGATTAGATATTAATTAATTTCACTTCAAACCCCAAAAAAATTGCTTTCTTCTAGCAAACATTTTTATCTTTAGTTCAATATCCTCAAAAACTTGACCTTTCTTTCAGCCTTTGTACAATGTTTATAAGTAGTTATTGGATATTTTGCATATCCAAACACTTTTCGTTTCTTTGATGATAATTTTTTTGCCACTTCGCACTAATTGTTTATGCTGAAAACAAAAACTTATAACTATTGTTGGGTTGAAGCAAACACGAGGAAGTGGCAGCGATATGGAGGAAAGCAGTTCAATAGACTGAGACCGGGCCATGGTCAAGAGATGGTTGTTTGATTTAGAATTTAGCGGTTCACAACAGGCGATAAACAAAAAAAAAAAGAGCACATACGACGCATGGGCGAAAATTTCGACGACCTTGGCTAATAAAAAGAGTGGGCAGGGGAAAGCAGCTTTGCATAGATTATGTAACTCTGTACCCGAACTATCAGCTGTCGAGGACCTTGAAAACCCTTATCGAATCTTAACCTTTTGCGAAAACTACGAAAATACAGCGAGTCCGGAATAAATAGAAATCAAATGTTGATAAGCACACCTGCACACCCCCCAAAACCACCTGCAACCACCCACCCACATGCTCTCTGACTTGTTGTATTAGCTATTTTTGTCAGAAACAGCAGAGACAAGAAATGTTTAGGAAGAATTTTAGGAACTATAAATACTCTTAAGTAACAAGATTGTTTTTTTTTTAAATTAAAAAGTTAAATTATTAGTAGAGTTCCGATTAGTATTAGTTCTTAAAATATAAGACACATAACTTTAAACTCTTTAGTTTTTTTAAATTGACAGAGAAATCTAGTGGTTTTAAAATCTGTTTAAAAGGCGCTTAAAAGTAGACAATGCTTTTTTTAATTTTAAATATTTTATAGTTCTTTTAACTAAAACCAATTTTGAAATAAACTTGTTAAATCTACAATTTAAAATTATTTAAAAGAATTTATTTTTAGAAGGATCTCCAAAATTTAGTAAAAATCATAATACCCCTCCCCACAAGAGAAAGTCAAAAAAGTGACGCGGGGTAACAAAGCGCAGAGAAAGGGACGGGGATAGACAGTGCGAGAGAGAGAGGGGCACATATAGGAACAGAGATAAGCGAACTCTGGGCCGTGGAATTTGTGCTGCTGACCTTCATTTTGGTTTCGACGCTGATAACAAACACAAACGCTCACCGATAAGAGACTAACTGTCACCGTTTCGTGTGTGTGATGTGTGAGGGTTTATTATTATTATTTAAGTTTGCTGGCTGGTTACGTTGATAAGGCGCATGTTGTTCCACTGTACCCACAATTCTCACACACTTACGACCAGATTAAAGAGCCCCAAAACTATTATGTATTACGACTTTTATCTGTTTCACACGTGGGAGTGGGGGCTCTTCAGGGGGAAGTACTGTACTTACAGGGATTGCGGCGGGGTTTACCTGGTAAACTGTCTGGGAAAGCGAAATATTATGTGAGCAGTGCGATTAGTTTCTTTTTTTATTATTTAATGGTATTTTATACAGGGGCCTTAAAGAACCTTAAGGCAAAATGTTATAATTGTAATTGTAACCATAAAGGGTGAGAATGTTGTGCGCATCAAAGTTAATTTATATAAAATGTCAGGTGGTTCTTATTATTTTATGTGGTAATATATATTTCAGTATATTTTGTAAACAAGCTGCAAAGTGAATGTTTTTAATATTTTTTTGGTTAATCATTAAGGAACCTTTTGAAGAAGTGTTTGTTATTTTCTTTTCTAATATTAAGAGTTCCTAAATTAAATTTAAAACAAGAAAGAACGCTAAGTCGGGTTTCCCGACTATAAGATTGGATACATTGCTACTTTCAAGCGCAATCAATTTTTAGCGCCCTCTTCAAAAAAATGGTTAGCCTACTAATAAAAAATTTTTACGCACTTAATTTCTTAAAATGGCGATTTTCAAAATTTTTATATTTGAGTAGATATTTTCAATACAAATAACATTTATAAGGGCCACTTTCTCTATCATTAAAAATGTGGACACCACAGAGTTTCCGGTTTTGGGCGTAAAGGGGCAGGTTTTAAAACAAACTTGATCTGCGCTTTGCTAATACAAGTCTGGTGTCTGGTGGTTCTAGCTCTTAAGTTCCCGAGATCTCGACGTTTGTACGGACGGACAGACAGACGGACAGACAGACATTAACGTTTACAGTATTTGCTTACTCTTCGAGTATCGCAAAAACTATAAATATTTACAAATCTTGTTCTAAGTTTCAAAGAATTTTTTTAAAATCACCCCTTCCTTAAGTAATTTTCAAAAAGTGTTTGAAAGCCCAATTTTTTTTTTGCCAATTCCTATCGCAAAATGTCTGAAGTGGGGTTAACCTTCAGAACACATTCATTTCATACATTATTTCGGCTCGTTCTTGTACCGATCGCCCCCTTCGCCATGACATCATTAGCAGGCCCGAAAAATTATGCGTAATCAACGACACAATCCTACCAGAACAACAATGCCGGAAAAAAGGAAGGCACACAAAAAAATTAAATTGCTCGAGTACGAAAATCACTAAAACGAAAAATGAAAAAAAAAACACACACACTTTTTCAATGCGTAAGCCGCAAAATGGTTGGCCTTCAAATTGACCGAGTTCATGAACGCGGACAAACCGACAGACTCACGCACCTTCTCATTGTGCGTTAATTATATAGATACAGATTCAGATACAGATACAGATACTCAAACACATAGATAAACCGAAGAGCGATAGACAGACAGGGGAGTTACGCAATCCGAAACTGGTTTCGGAGTTCTAAAATCTACTTGCCCAAATTGTTAACAACTTATCGGGGAGTTTTTTTAGTCTACATTTTTTTACCCCCTAAATTTTTGGCAAAATTAAGTACACAAAGCCACAAGGAAAAATGTATAAAAGAGTCGTTCAACTTGATCGGCAGGAGAGTAGGAAAAAGCCTTCAACTGCTTGTCAACCGATTAACAATTGTCAATGATTATACCACAATAAAATAAGTAAAATAATATATATATAAATTTGATGCCATTTCTCTGACATGTGCGTGTGCTGCATGTGGCCCTCATTCTCAATTTATCGGTCAATTGTACGGGGAGTTGAAGGCGACCGACGACCGACTGCGTCAGGGACACTTCTTTATCGGAGTACTTTGATCCAGCTGTCGTGACTAAGTGACTCTGACTCCACCACATACACCATACTGATAAACGGAATGAAATTTTTTCGCAGCATAAAAAGCGGGGAGAGCGACGAGATACAAACTTGGGATTGGGCTTGGGAGGGGGAGAAAGCCAATGACATTTCCAAGGAGTTCACTCGCCCCATGATCGCGATCATGACATGGCGAAACTCTTTGGAAATGGCCACGAAAAATAAAGTTATAAAAAAGGCAGCAAGAAAGGCTCAAACAGCGGGCTTTAAGCTGGGAACAAGCCTTGTAATTTGAAGTATTTCGTTCTTGATCAAAGTGAAATATATTGTCTTATATAAAACCTTAGTAAAACTTTTAGTTAGGAAATCCAGATAATCATCAATAACCCTTAAATTCTCCAATTAAAAATGTTCATAAATGTTTAAGCCTAAAAAGAAAAACCTTTCTTGTCTTTAATTTAACATCTTCCAAAATAAATCTAAAAGACATACAAGAAATATGTATTTACTTTATGCTACCACCCAGTAAAAGTCATATCTCACAGAACATTATTAATAACCTCTTGAAGACTAATAAAAGAAAATACCATCTCCCAAATAATGATAATAATAAATTTTTTTTGGAGAGTTCACCCTGCTCATTGAACTTGACCCCCACTTGAACTGCGGGATGAGATCTCCTCAAAGGTTCCACTTTCGTTTTGTCTGCTCGTTTTTTTTTTATGTATGTATCTCCTGAGTTCCAGACTCGAACTCTCGGATCCGGGGACTTGACTTTCGAGATGCCTTGGACTGTTGTCATTATTGAAATTGCATTAATAAGGAAGTTCAATGTTTATTTTTGTTTGGGTCTGGCGGCTGAAAGAAAATGTGTTTTTATTATGCCGCTCGAGTTTCTGATTACGAGGTCCGGTGGACGATCGACGTCAGCAATTCAATGTGAAAGTGATCGAAGAGCAGTGGCTTTAAGGTAATACGAGATCAGCCCTTGATTTCAGAATGACGGAGGTGGGATGGTGGCATATCGATAAAAATATTAAACATATTTGGGTGTGGGAAACAAAGTTGGTCTTATGAGATCAGTGGAATAAGGTGAATATTTTATTGCAAATTAAAGCATATTTATGACTATAGAACCAAAGAAAAAACAAATCTACATAAGAAAATGTAAATTTCTAGGAGAAAGTCTTATCCAAGTTTTTAGAAAAGAAGAACTCTTCTTAACTACGTAACTTTCCTTATAAAAGTATTTTAGGAATCTATTAAAAATCAATTTCCTTCATCAACTAAAGAACCTATTAATATCATTGCATCCCCCACATAAAAACAGTGTTAAACACATTGTCAATTCCATTCAATAAACAGGAGTATTAACAGCTAATTTACCCAAAACATTTTCCTCACTTCCCACAAAAATACCCCCATAAAGACGAAGAGTATAAGAATATCTTTATGTTTTTGTTTGGAAAAAAACATGTCGTATTCGGAAAAGAAAAACAAAACCCTCCCGCCTGCCTAGGAAAATGTTTCTGAATTTTCCCCCACCGACAAATGTGCCGAAAAGTTAAGAAAAATGGAAACAAGGAAAACTCAGTCAAAGATTATTTTAAGAACGACCGAGAGAGAGAGAGAGACGGCGGATGTCTAGCCTTGAATGGGTCAAACGTGGGGGTGGTGGGCAGTGGTGGGTTATAGGGGGTTCAGGGGGGTCTCCTAATTTAGTAACCACACGTGGCTCACCCAGCGATCCAGGAAACAAATTTAGCATTGACCTAGGCGAAGTTTTTACAGCTTTTCGTGTGGGGTTTATTGGCTTTTGGCCGTGTAAATATTTGATTTACATGTTTTTTCCGCCCAGTGTCAACGACTGAGAGTCAACGATCCTACAGAGGCGGCGGTTCCGAATTCTTCATTACTGTGAGTGATATAATTTTTAATTGCATGTAATTTCATAAATTTTCACTCCACCGAAGTTTTATTGAACTCCGTAAAGGGGGTGGGGAGGGAGGTTGGGGGAGAGAATGAGAGAGAGAGCCTCTCTTTCTCCGACTCTCTGTCTCTGAATCGAGCGACATGTGTTTCGCTCTCACAGCTGTTATTTACCCTCGCTGTCTTTTACTCTTACTGATACTGTGTTTATGCGAAGTAAGTTCACGAAAAGTGTGCATAAACACACTGAACTTGTTAAATCATTTACACAGTTCGAGAATCAAGAATCTCTTGAATTTATAGCATACAGTTTTGCGATACAATTTTTGAGCTCTTCTGAATAAGAACGTGTATCAAACAATTACCAAGAAATCATTTAACTAACATAGGATCAGTATATGGTAAAAATTTTTAAACCGATATAGACAAATCTAGCTCATGAAAAGAGTTTTGTTTTGTCTGTGTTAATCAAAAACTATGTTTACTAAAAATAAATCGAAATGTAAAGAGTAGTGTTTTTTCTTTTTTACAAAAGTAGGCAAAACGAACAGGGAAATCAACATCCAATGTCGTCAAGTGCAATCTTTTTTCTCTACTTCATGAAATGATTTCCTGAAATGGCTTTCCCCATAAACACAGTATCTCATGGATCGCCCGCTCTCGCTCACACTCGCTAGGTAGTTAGTTACCAGCACATGTTTCAAGTGCGAGAGAGCGCTCTCAGCCGTCGCCGTCGACGTCGACGCTCGCTCTCAGGGTCGGCTGTTGGCTGGCCGAAAAAACTGAACAAGATCCGACGCGAATGTTGATTTTCCTTTCATTGACGGCCTGAAACTCGCACCGCGCAGATCGCTAAAGTCGGCTCTCCGATTCCGTTTATTCCGTACGATCCACCTCGAGTCGCGAGTTTTTAGCAGTGTAGTGAATCAAAAGCACCCTTGCAAAGGATACCCCAAGAGTGTTTTATAATTTGAAAAGTGTTAAAAAAAAACATGACAACATTTCCATGAAATATTATTTTACCAATTTTATAACAAGTGCTTCGAAAGAAGAAGAGAAATAAACCACAAACCAAAACTATGCCTAAGGCTGGAAATTTTTACTAAAAGATAAATTAAATAATAAATTCCAAAATATTTCCCCTGAAAAGTGTTTGAGAAAAGCGCAAACAAAATGTTAATGTCCGCGGACAGTTCAGATAGCGCCAAGACCTCTGTGATCTGCAGCACAGTGAGTGCTAGCATGATAGCACCACCGCCCCCAGAACAGCCCAGCACCACAGCACCACCCATTTTGGGGGTCACGGGTCGCTCGCACCTGGAGAATGCATTGAAACTGCCGCCAAACACAAGTGTTTCGGCGTACTATCAGCACAACAGCAAAATGGGCATTACCCAGAATTACAATCCGGAATTTAGGAGCCTGGTAGCACCTGTCACAGATCTGGATACTGTGCCACCCACAGGTGTGACCATGGCGAGTTCTTCAAATTCGAATTCGAATTCTCCCAATTCTTCTGTAAAGCTGCCCCACAGCAGTGTGATTTTTGTGAGCAAATCGAGTGCCGTAAGCACTTCAGATGGACCCACTGTTACAGTGGTGCAACAACAGCAGCAGCAACCACTGCAACAGCACTTTGAATCCCTGCCCCACCACCCACAACAACAGCAACAACAACAACAACATCACCTTCAACACCACCAACACCCGCATGCAATGTATCCACACGGATATCCGCAGGCGAATCTACACCACCCGGGTGGTATTGTCGTGGTTCCAGCGGATTCGCGTCCCCAAACCCCCGACTACATCAAATCCTACCCAGTTATGGATACAACTGTGGCCAGTTCGGTGAAGGGTGAACCAGAGCTCAATATAGGTGAGTATTACGGTATAGGAAAGTCCAGAAGTAATATGGAAGGAAAATGAGGAGTTTTTAAAATATTTTAAGTACACCTTTAAGATTAAATTCTTTTGTCATAAAGAAAAGGTAAAATTATAATAAACATTAGTAAAAAAAATATTAGCCTTTGAAGTTTACCTATGAAGTTACAAAAACACATCGAAATATATTAAAAATAACAGAAAAACAGATCAGTCAGATATTACTTTGAAAATATTGAAATCAACTAGCTATAAATATTAGTATTTTAAAAATGTAGTCCAAATGTTTTATATAAATCTAAAAAACTAGAAAGAAATTACTCTTAAAAAAAAAACTCATTCCAAAACAGAAATACATTCTAACTTGATCAGAATTGGCAATATATTCTTACCAATGAGAGACTAAAACCAAATAGAAAACCGTTTCAATATCAAAAATCATAAACCTTAACTAAAGCATTCTGAAGTTTTGCTTCCGTTTTAGCCAAAATCTAAACCTTGAAAACCGAATTTGGCAAACCATAAAACGTTTATATACAAATCTCGGTTATGATAGATACTGGCGGTCAGAGAGAGCAAGTCGGATATCATGCTGATCTGATTTGATTTCGACCTTCCCCCGCCAATTAGCAGATTAGCATTAGGCCCATTGGCGCTGGCAAGGCGGAAATTTCGCAAGGTGGCGCCCCGATTTAATTACTGTGACGTCACTGGGTACCGCAATCGTGTGACCATCATTATCAACGCAATTATCATTATCAGCGCGATGATCGCCGTTTAGTCAGTCAGTTTTCAGTCATCAAGGTCGTTCCGCATCCGAAATCATTTTCTGTTTTTGAGCTCCTGAGCCCCTGAGTTCAAGTGAGTTCAATTAACCTGAGTGCTTAACACATTTTATTTATTTATTTTTTTGTTTAGCCGAAAATATAACTGTACCAATGTCAGGCTTTTGTTTTATGACTAAAGGAAGTTAATGCACTTCATGAGCAACCGGTTCAAGTCCGCATAAAGACTTCAGATCGGTTCGGATTGGATAGGGGCAATTGCAGTTCAAGCGATAAGTCAAGGTAGTTCTTCCTATAGAGGGTAACTGGTTGATTGTAGTTTTTTTTTGTACGAGAAGTATGGGGGGTAATCTGTGGATTCCGATAAAACTAGTCGGGGGAACCTTGGACAACAGAAAGTGTCGTTTTGGGGTCTGGGATTTGCGGTTATCCAAGGTGTTTATGATAGTAGTCGGGAGATTGGGGATGTATTTTATTGGATTGTGTTATATGGTGAGGTTTGTACATTTTATTTTATGAATTTAAAGCTTAACTGGGACTTCAATAGTTTTTAAGTAAGTTTGTGTTGCTCTCTTGGAAATTTTCCATTTAATAAATATTTTGAAAAAGTTCTTCCAAACACTTTTCTTGCAATTTTCAAGTAAAATTTTGTTACTAATGATATATTTATTACTTATCATCTTAAACCCACTATCTAATAAAGATTTTATAGTCTTTACTTATTAGACAAGCCCCAATAAATTAGCTTAATTTACTATCTCCACATTCATGGCTTAAACAAAAATGTCTCTTTAATCAATCGCAGTCAAATCGAAAGTGAAAACCAAAATAATATTTATATGTGTCTCGATTATGTCTCCAATTTCTCACCCACTCTCTTTGCGATTATTTGCTTCACTTTGCAAAAAATGTGTTTTTCCCCATGCCGCCACCGATATTTATTTATGCGTTTTTGTGTGTTGGCATTGCATTTCACTGAGTGAAAAATGCAAGAAAAAAATGTGGATGACAAAGTCGGTTTCCAAGTTCATTGCTACCCCTGCGGATCGTTGGATTTCTTTTCGCATTTCGCAGTTGCAGTCGCAAATGAATTTCTTGTTGCTGTTTTGGTTTTGGCCGGGTCGATGTGCATCCGTTTGCCAAGTTTCGCATTTCAATTGCCGTCCAAACGAAAGTGAAAAGCCAACTGCAGCTTGACTTGGCCACAACAGTCACAGAGTCAAAGCCAAATTCACTTTTCACCGCGGCGACTGCGACTGCGCATGCGCAGCCAATTTACGGGTATAAAAAAAAATAAAATAAAAAACACAAACCGGGTCCAAAGCCTCTTTGACATTTTTACATAGCAGCGGGTTGTTGACTCCTCCAGGTGAGCAGTCCCACCCCCTCTTGTCCCCCCTTTTAAATGTCGGTGAAAGTCAAGCTGCAACGCTACAATTGTCCAAAAGAAAAGTTTGCCTTTGCCATTGCTCTCCGCAATTTATTTGTCTTTTGCTTCATTTTATATTTGCTTTCTTCGCTTTTCGCAGGCACTCTGGCGATTTTTCGTAGGCGGCGCCTGAACTTTTGCGAAAGTTAACTCTATTCGATTTTATTTTTATTTCTATTTTATTTTCCCCATTTTTATTTGATTTTCGTCCGATCGTGTTTATTTTTATTGGCACAATTATTTGTGCATTTTAGAAATTTATTAAGCGGCCAAAGACCTGAAAGTGAAAATCGAAAGTCAAAAACTTTGTGTTTCTTATTGCAATTTATTTGGGCATTATTTTTGTTCGGGGACTTTTACTTTTTGCTAATTGGTTTGGATGCGAATGATGGGAATTTTTTTTTAAGTTTTCAATTTTATAATTAAAGTAAAGATAAAACAAATTATAGAATAAAGCTATTCAGTTTAAGTACAAAATTTTTTAGGAATGCAAATATAAGTTTCTTCTCATAAATATCCTCAAATGTCCCATATTTCTTAAATTTTTCTTTAAAAAATATTTTCGAAATTGCATTTATTGCAAAACACTTACTGCAAAAAGTAAACGTTCCCACGCCTCGATCAGTAACCCCCGAAAAAGTTCAATAAATTAATGATCCTCAGAAAAGTGCAAGCACCCAAAAAACAAAACAGACTCGAAGATCAATGCACTCGACAACACCCCTTCCCCAATAAACAAAATACAAAATTCTGTTTCGTTGGGAGGTCGTTAATTTCCATTCCCCAAAAAAAAATAAGAAACCCCATTGCATAATCGAAATTTTAGGCGGCACTTCTTAATTCAATGAACTCTAAGTGAAGGTGACTAAAAACACGCCCTCTTTACAAGGTGTCTCCTCTCGCACTTCTTTTTTTGGTTATTTTTCGGCTGACCTCAGTTGCGTTTTTTGAACTTGACAAAAATGTTAAATAAAATTTTTTATTCTTGACTTGATTAAACGATACATTGAACTGGCGCTAAAATAAAATAAAAAAAAAAAGCAAATGAAAAAAAAACCTGTCTGAACATTTCCGCATTTTTCTCTCTCTCTCTCTCCCGCACGCGCAAAACTTTTATTGATTGAGCGAGAAAGAGAGGGATAGTGAGTGAGCAGCAAAAATTTCAATGTCAAATTTTAATTTAGTAGTCTTTATTTTTTTGACTCACACAGAACATTGCCAATATGGCAATATCTCGCTCTCCCTCTTTTCAGCGATCCTCTCTCTCATTCTGGCACTCGTATTAATAAATATTTTGAGTAGTCGAAATTTGATTGTGTGTGTTTTTTTTGGGTGTGTGGTGTGTGTGTGTGTGTGAGGGGAGCTGCCATTTGTTTGGTTTATTTCTAGTATTTCTGATAGTGCTCGTTCCACCTCTTCGCCACCCCCTGATTTCCATATCAGTGTGCGTGTGGAGTGAATGAAACTTTCAAGGTCGCCTGAGTGCTCATGTGTGCGTGAGCAGAGTGCGTATTAGATAATTCCCATAGATTTGGCAGCCAGATTATTCGGTTAGCTGAAATTTCACAGCAAAAGTGCGGCGAAATATTATTTGAAACAGATTTATAATGGCGTAGAAATAAAGAAAATTATTGGTACAATTTTTCCATTATAAATTACGAAATTTAAAAAAATATAGAATATAGAAGAACTTTAAAATACCTCTAGAAACACCTCACAGTAAAACATAAATTAAATTTAAAAATGTTACAAAGATAATTTTAAAAGTTGAATGATAAACATGTTTCACTTTTTAATGAAATTCTTATCTATTTGATTCACAACAAATTAAAAAAAAAACACTATGATACAGTACAGAATTACCATGAAATCTAAACCACAAACAAATAAATACTTTTAGCGTTTCCCAATCACTTCAAGTGTTTAATTTCAATCAGCCTGATTCACGACCTAGCTAAATTAATCCCTAAACAATAGCGATTTACCTTAGTGAATTTCGAGATACCTCGCAAAGTATCTTTATCAAGAAAAACTATCAACTATCGCCGGAAGCCACCTCCTCATGTGTTTTAATATTACATAAAAATAATAAACAGAATTTCATTTATCAGGCCATTACACGTGTCGCCGATTAGCGAATGCCACCAAACTCATTCCGAATTTCCAAGGTGATGAGACAGAGACAGAGATAGAGGATAAGAAAGAGATGGAGATAGGGAGGGGGAAGCAGACAGAGAGGCCTCTTCACTGACCTTGCTTTCTGCCTTTTGTTTATAGAACACATTTTTGGGTAATCCATGAGCGAATCTATTACAAAAAAAAAAAACACGATGTATTTATTTATATAAATCACAATGCCAATGACGTAAGCTTAACGATTCCGAATCGGTTTCCGAATTAGGAAAGAAAGAGCGAACAACGAGTGCAAAAGAGATGGAAACAGATCGTGGCATTCTTTTTCCTCTCGAACGCCCCCAAACGAAATATTTTTAAATGTGTGCCACGAAATTCCCCGAAAACAAATACAAAACAAAGGAAGACCGAAAAACAACCATAATATTTTATTAAATAAAGACAACTTGTGAATTTCTGTTGTTTTCTTTTTTTTTTTCAAGTTCAAATAAGCATGCCAGCTGGGATTGTTTTTCTTTTTTCGCTTGCTTTTACGATAAGAACTTCAATTAGGGCTGCTAGTTTTACAGATAGTTTTTTGTATCTTTATCTAAAAGGTGTTTATTAATAGAAGGTTTTGCTTCCGTGTTGTGAATCTGTCATGTTTTCATATGCTAGTGAATGATTAATAATCTTGGGAGACATGATTTTTGATGCTATGGAGATTGTTTTTTTAGTGTACAGCACTGATCTACAAGACACTTGATATTTTAAAGATCTTTTGGGATTATTAAAGAACCAGATATGAAAGAATTTTATTTTTAACTAATATACCCTAGTATGTATGGCTTAAATGAAATACTGATCCTAAGTGATCATGGAAACTCAATTTGTATAATTTAAGCTAACTTTAAAAGTAGATCACTAACTCTTAGTTGATCACTAGTTCGAGTATATCTGCTTACACTGATCTTTTTAGTCTGGAAACTCGAAGCGAATTCAGTCAGTGGCGTGTGCGAGAGATCAGTGCAAATCTCCTCCCCTTTTGCACAGCCTGTTTGTGTTGTTGTTCAATGCAAAAGTGCAACGATCTGCAGTGCGAAATGTCAGTGAACTTCACTTGAGTGCAGTCAGCGAAAGAGATAGATATAGATGCGGTTTAAGAGTGTGTGTGTTTGTGTGTGTGTCTGGCACAGAAATAGCAAAAAGCAGATACAGATACAAGTCGATCATGATGACAATGGTAATGGTAATGGTAATGATAATGATGTTGGCCATGGCAGCGTGAAGATCATGAACATTGTTTGCCATTTACAATTGTTTACAAAGCGTGGCGATGTCTGATTGTTGGAGAAAAAGAGGAAGTACAACAGAGATATGAAAAAAAGAGAAGAACCATTGAGAGAAAGACTTTCTTTGGAGCTTCCTCAACGTGAAGAAAGAACCAAAACAAAACCTGTCTGAAGAAAGTCTTTCACTCAGGTACAAAAACTTGTTTCCGCCCAAAAGAAAGTCTTTCTTTTCTGCTCTCTCTCTCTCTCTCTCTCGGGTTCTTGTGCTCTCTCTTGTTTACTTTCTTCTGGTTTTTTTTCTTGTTTACCTGGCGTGCCGGTGAAAGTTACGTAACATTTCTTCGGCCAAGAACGAGCTCAAGTTCAGCAACAAGTTTTTTTTTTATTGGTCGTCTCGCCCATTTCGTTTTGCTGCTTTCTTCGTATTTGGCATTGGCATTGCGCTGTCTTTATTTGAAGAAAATATTACGTCCACTTTGGGAAGACTTTCTTCTGATTGTTTTTGGTGTCTTTATAGCCGCTGGGAAGTGTTAATGAAAGTTGTTGATTGTCTTTTGGGAATTAATAATTACAATGTTACAGTTTAAAGTGTTTTTACTTTGTGTTAGGTCATTTAATTTAAAAAAATATGGATAGTTTATTCTAAACTATTAATAGCGATTGTGAAGTTAATTTTCCCACAGCTTACAACCTTAAATATTTCCCTAAATTTCTTTGATATCTTTTAATGTTTTTTTCTGGTAACTAATCTTGAAATTCGCATCTTTTCTTTTGCAGAATTCGATGGCACAACGGTGCTGTGCAGAGTTTGTGGTGACAAGGCCTCAGGTTTCCATTACGGCGTGCATTCCTGCGAGGGTTGCAAGGTAAGTTTTTTAACCATATGTATACACAAATATCCTTTAAGGATAAGGGATAAATAGAGGGGTTGTGGATGCTGCGGGGGTGGCAGAGCAAAAGTGTGCTCGCCACGTGCAACTTGATGCCCAACCACCAACTTTGTGTCTGACATTGAACTCGATTGACCTCCTTGGCAAGGCAACAAAAAAAGGAAAAAAAGGAATCAGGCTTTACTCGGGGTTGTTTTTACTCTTTTAGCAACAGGGTCTTGCCCTTCACAAAAACCTGCGTCGTCGTCTGGCGAATTGTCCTTGCATTAAATTGCGTCGCAATAAAATAAATCAAAATGTACAACAACACAATCCTGATCCTGAGCAAAACAAATGAGACACAACAAAAAAAATAAATACAAAAATAATATAAAGCAACCACCAAACCAGAACGAAACCTTCAATGCTGGCCTTTGTGGATGATTCTTATTATTCTGCACTGGAAAATTAAATAAGGGATCAATTATAATGCGATGATTAGGGTTTTTAAATACAAATAAATTACATTTTTAAAGTTTGTCACCTTTGATAATATGAGATCATACTTTTTTGGACTAAACCAGCTTAAAACTATTGTCAAAGGACTTCTAAAATATTCATAGCCCTGCTTGATTTTTTTAGATGTATTTATTTATTTTAAATATTTTGTTCAGTGCATTTCTTGGGCTCCTGCTGCTTTTGAAGCCTCTGTTGCCGCCCTTTGTCGTCTGTGACATTGAAAATGCCGGCAAGTTCATTCGCCCAAAGAGCTGAATCTCTGGACTCTGTCCAGTGATCGTTCCAGTGATTGCTCCCCTTGGCCAGAGATGAGTGCTGCCTTACTTAGTAAACTCGATCTTTACCCAAGGATCGTGTCACGCGATCATCGCTATATCCACTCTGCACAACCTTGGCAAAGTAGTTTGCCCTATTCCCTTATATTCGCCGTATATTCGCTGGGATTCTCGGGGTTTCGGAAAGCGAGTCGGGTTTAATGTCTCAATGACGTCCTTGAATTGGGTTAACAGCCAGTCGAGGTTCTCGTTCTCGCTCCCTCTTACCATCATCACCCGTCTCTGTCTTTTTGTCTGGCCCTTGGCGGTCCTTGTATTTGTTTTTGCATTCGAACAGTCTGCGCGTCTGAAATTTCAAACGTTGCTAAAATTTAAGCACAGTGATTGCTCGGAAATTGAAAACTTGTTAAAATTAGAAATCAATAAGAAAGGGACGCAAAAGTTAAATAATATTAAAGAAGGGCCTTTAAAAATGCTATTTAAGGAACATGGAGTTTAAAAAGGACTCTTAAAGAAATATATGTATAACATAAACTTTTTAAAACTAGAAGGTGGAAAGGAGGTCATCTAAAATAAATTAGGTTACAAAGGAAAAAGGTTTTAAAAGTATTTTAGTTCAATAATTAAATAAAATAAAAATAAAATAAAGCTAAAACTAATTTTTTAATCAAATTTCACCCTGTTTAAAGTGTTTTATAAACTCCTTATAAACCTCAGATGATTTAAAATTCCCGAATGACCACTGTGTATTGTCCACTTAAAACTCGAATTGATCTGCAAAAGGAAGAAGCAGAAGTTCATTGACTTTGGACCAGTTTTTATTTCGGCATTTCGGGTTTCTTGGAACTTCTTTTGTTGTGCGCTAATTTATATGATTATTATGTGAATGTAAATATATGTTTAACTGAATAGGTAGGCCTACCAAAAATTTGTGTGTTTCCTTCGCGCTTTTTTTAGTTTTTGAAGTTCAAGGTTAGGCCTATCTATCTGTCTCCCTCTCACTCACACTGTATAGGAAAACCCGTCTGAGCTCACGCACTGTTCCTGTCCCTTTCTCACCTTAGAGGAAGCAAGTTTTGCAAATTGCTCATACGCCGCGTGGCTCGTTTTTTTTTTTTTTTAGTTTGGTTGATATTTCCGCCCCAACCATTTGTGGCTACGATTTGTGACTGGATTGCCTACCTGATCTGCTCATTGGACCTTCGTCTTGTCTATTGACCTCTATTTCAGAGACAGATTCTTGGGGTTTATGTTGCTTTATGTTTTTTTAGATTTTTTTCTGCGTTTTGAGCTTGACGAATGACTTCATTCGCAGCCAACTGACTCATTTCGACACTTGGCAACTGAAACTCTATTTGGAACTCGTTTTATTGTTTTAGTGCCGCTTAAGGGTCTTCGTAGTGATTAATTATGGCGGAAAAGGTTTGACAACAAACATGTTGTTAGTAATTTTAGAACTTTTGAGCCTACTGTTTTTGGATAAAACATGGTGATAATGTTTTGTCTTCTGATCTTCTGGTCTAAAATAAAATAAACCATTAATTAATCAACCAAATAGGAAATAATTATTGTTGTTTTTTTTTCTTGATAAAAGAAAATTTATTGTATAAATGATCATTTTGTTTTAACATTCATAATTTAAAGTTGTCGAAGAAGTTTTAGAGAATTACCAGAAATTGTTCCAATGACTCATTTTCTTTATTTCCCCCCAATTCATTATCCTTAGTCTTACCAATCACACATTTATTGCCTGTTGGCTTAATGACCCAATTTCCAATTTCGTAACTACAAAAAGAAAAAAAACTGAAGAAGGCAGGTGATAATATTGTTATTTTTTTGAGGGACCAGAACGAAGGAGCGTGTGAAGCGGAGATCCAGAAGAATAGTCAAATAGATGTTAATTTCCAATAAAATGCCGAGGGATTCCTTTTTGTGGTCAGCTTTCTTTCTTCTGCCTCTGGGACTATTATCTAACGTGTTTGTTATTCTTTTCACATTATTTAGCATATTTATTTATTTACCCACACACGAGCACAAAGTTATTTTCTTTCTTTTTTGCTGCCGCTAAGGCAAAACCTCTCTCTCTCTCTCCATCTCTCTTTTATTTTCCATTTCGGTTCGGCAGTTGTTGTTTATGCTTCGTGTAGTTTTTCGTGACCAGTATCTGTGTGAGTGCGCACTGCAGTTGTGTGTGTGCAGCAAATGTGAATGAACTCGTTCAATGTCAAAGCAGAAACAGAAGCAGCGTACGCAGCATAGGCCGCAAGAAAGCAGTGGGGAGAGAGAGGAAGAGCATAAGTAGTGGGAGAGCCAGAGAGTAAAATGTAATTTTCTCACGTGCTCTCTTTTACTCTCAGCACCCTGGGGGATTTTTCAATGCATTTTATAAAGAGAGAGAGAGAGAGAAAAACGTATTTTGATGGGTTATAAAGAAATACTTTCTTTGATCAGCAAATAAGAAATAAAAACAAACTTAAATTCCCAAGTTTTTCTCCCCCTCCCATATTTTTACACTATTTTCTATCTCTCTCACTTTTCGTAGACCCTAACCTGCATCAATTTGAAAGCACTCATCAGATAATGTTTGCTACATGTGCAAACACAAAATGCACTTGATAATCTCAAGGAACAGAAAACAAAGATAGACAAAAATTTCTAAAATAAACAAGAAAATTAAATATGGTCTAGATTTATCAGTTAGTTATTGCGCCATTCCCAAGATTTTATCACAAGAGACCTCAATTCTCATTTTGCTTTCGAGGTTTTCCACTTGCCTGCACTTCAAATTGGAAACCCAAAAGGGAAAAGCCAAGGAAAACAAGAGAGAGCAAAAGATAGGGCGAGGGAAAGAGAGAGAGCGATAAAGAGAGCACTAAATGTTGGGCTAGGACACACACCCACACAGAGACAGAAAGGTTAACGCTCTGAGATGCACTTGAACGACTGACTGCAGTCGCTGTCCACGCTGGCAGCGACGTCGGCAGCGACGCAGCGTTGCATGAAATTGTCTAGGCGTGTGAAGTGTGTGTGTGTGTGAGTGAGCACGAGGTGTGGCAGAGGGGTGATAAACACGAGAAGAAGGAGAAAGGGGAGGAGAAGGTGCAGAAGGAGGGGTGGCGATTGGGGTGGGAGGCACAATTCATTCGTATTTAGGTTGTGTATCTCCGTGGAAAATTCTGGAAAATGCATTTCCGTTTTGGTTTGAACTTAAGTTTAAAAAAAACAAAGTCTGGGAAATTCCATTTTTAAAAATGTCTTCAGTTAGCAGCCAAATAAAAACATTTAATATGCTTTAATTGTTAAAATATACTTTTAATCATTGTAAAATTCATATGAATTTTTAAG
The DNA here is from genome assembly GCA_018150695.1 of Drosophila oshimai. Classification (NCBI taxonomy): domain Eukaryota; kingdom Metazoa; phylum Arthropoda; class Insecta; order Diptera; family Drosophilidae; genus Drosophila; species Drosophila oshimai. The sequence goes on along the minus strand of JAECWM010000317.1, from coordinate 327,662 downwards.
AAGTTATTCAAAAATGCATTTTAAAATTTTAGGAAAATTCAGTTCATTGCAAAAGCATAATGAAATGCATTTCCTTTTCAACCTGATAACTGTGCTTAATTTCAGCCCTAGATTTCTCACACATTTCCATTTTACATTCACATACACAGCCTCAAACAAACACACACACAATAGTCAGAATGCAAAACACTCTCCCACTCTCTTTTTGCGCTCTCTTCGCTTACGCATCGCTAGTGACGTTTTGTGCTCCGCTTTTCTGCCCACAAAAAGTTCAATGCACCTTGCAAATTTGGGTTACAGGCCTGAAAACTAAGATTACGTTTGTATCTAGTAGATAGAGATAGAGAAACATACATATTTGGATAAGCAATTTAAGATATTGGGGGTTTTCTATTTCTTAGAAAGCAATTATGAGAATAGGAATAATTTAATTAACTCATTTATGTTTTAGTTTTATTTTAAACTCTTATCTAAATTCCTCCTTCAGATCCCTATTATTTATTTTACATGGCACACACTCACACTTCTTACACAGTTTTCTACACAAACCATTTGGCGCCATCTAGCGGTAGGTGTCTTTCTTGCGATCAAACAGTGTGCTTTTTTCAAGCACAAAAGTATGCAACGAAAAAATTGTAGATTGCGAGGCATTGTAGCAGCGAGCTTTTGAGAGTTGGTGAGGTAGTATCAAAAAGCTTAAATTAAATTCAAAAACTATTTTAATTACTTTAAATTGAAATAAATTAATTTTAAATATAATTCAAGCATTTTGAACAATTTAAAAAACTTACAAAAACAGCTAAAATATTTTCAAATTATTCAGATTAACAAAAATTAATACAAGACTAACAAAAAAGGTTTTAATATAGTTTTTTGTTCGAAATATTAATAAACCTATTTTTAAAATGATGCAACTTAACCATAAAGCTACCAAGAACACAGAAGCCCATTGAAAATGGCCATTAAAATGCAAATGACTAATTATTCCACAAATAAATAAAGTAAATTTGCTCTCTGCTCAGCCAAGGCCAAATCGAATTGGCTTTTATTTGCTTCCAGCGAACGAGTAATTAATGCTGAAAACAAAATCAAATGGCGAGCAAATTAATGGCACTTGCCACGCCCACCAAGACGACGGCCTTTGAGTTTTGGGCAAAGAGAACGTGCAACTGCAGCTGCCAAATGCAAATGCAACTGCAACTACTACAATTTTTTTTGCCTTTCAACTGCCTTTACGATAGCGATAGTAAAATTTTGTACGAGTGTGGAGTTGGCATATATGTAAAATATATGTACAGAGGGTGTGTGTGTATTTACCTCAACCACCCCCAAAATGCTAAAAGACAGCAGCCACTTTTGCTGACCCAGTTAAAAGTCATTCGCCTCGACTTCTCGGGCCACGTGCCGTTTTTCCCCATTTTCCCCTTTGTAACCCCCTCGACTGAAGCCTTTGCTTTCATTCGAGGTTACTTACCCCTTTCTGCTTTCAGCTTTCTGGCTCTCTGGCTCTTTCAGTTGAGTGTTTGGGGGTGGTGTTTGGCTTGCGGCTTAGTTTGTTTCACTTTTCCACAGCTGCTACTCCTCCTCCTTCTGATTTTGTTTGTTTAGACTGCTGTTAGTGGAGCAGAAAGGGGGATGAGTGCAAAGGGTTGTAGTTGCGTGGGTTCAAGGGTTGTCTCATCTCAAACGGCTAATTGAAAAGATGAAATATTAGGCCAACAGTCTCAGGCATATTTTGGGTTTACAAGCTGTAAAATAATTTATATCTTCAAGTTTGAAGTGCTTGGCTATGATTAATGTGGACAACATTCATTTTAATGTTATTTTATAGTTTTTAAATTACTATTCAGGCTAAGTTAGAAAAGTTAACTATCTATTCAAGTAACTTTTGCAAGACATTTACTTTTGTAAAATTCATCATTAAATCATCTATCATGTTTAACAAATATTTCAACTGTAAAAACTATAATAACAAAAAGACTGATAACAAAAATATTCTTTTTACATTTTTCCATCATAAACTGACATATTTTGTCTTAAAATAAAATTAAATGTTGATACTTTGATTAAATTAACTAAAAAAAGAAGCTTTTATTTTAAAATATTAAAATTTATTTATTTTAATTTATAAACTTAACAAAACACCTTTATTTCTTTCAAATGGTATTGTCTAAAAATAGGTTTTTATAGTTCAAGGGTTTAATTTTTTATGCTTATAAATCTACCCAATTTATTTAGTTCTCTTAAATTGACACTTAAAATAAACCTCTGTTATGCAATCTCTTTCCATATTCCTATTCCGACTTTTCTCATTCCGCTCAACATGTTGCACATGTTGTTGCTTTCTCTTTCTCCGCTGCAATCTAGCTGGAAATTTCCCAGTTGGCTGGCAACATTCTAGAACACTCACACACACACACACACACACACAGAGAGAACAGAAATACAGAACGTCAACGAACTTGCAACAAAACGCAACGAGTTTTTTGCAGCTGCTTTGCTTTATTTTTGCTTGCCGTTCTTCGAGCAATGAAAGTACCGCAACTCACAGAGCGAGACAGAGAGATAGAGATAGAGAGCTGGAGAGCTAGAGAGAGAGGGGAAATAGTTGCAACAAAGTGCATTGACTCTGCTTTCAGCTTTCTTTGCCAAGCCAAAAACGTTGACGTCAGTCATCGCGGGTTGAATGCACTTTTTGTTAGCTGAGGAGGGGGTACAAACCCGAGACACGAACCGATCACATGTTGCAAGTTGCTATGAGTAGATGTTGCTAGTTGCTGCTGCTGCTGCTGCAACATCGCGTTGCAAGAGTTCAATGCGCCAATGCTCAACGGCTGCACCTTGGCTATAATTGTCTTATGTCATAAGTCAAAAAACCGTCTGACATTTTAGCCGTTGACAGTTTTATGTTGCCAGCTTTTCGCCTTGACTTGGCCAATAATTAAGAGCGAATTATTTATGTGGCCAAGTGTGTGTTGTTTTTGGTTTTTGGGGCGTGCCATCTCTTGGCCAGGATTGTGGCGTGGGAATGGCTCACGATTCGTTAATTGCCTGCCAAGGGAATCGTTCTTTTCGGTTGCAATTAACTTGAAAAGGGAGCACAAGATTGTTTGTACGAGTTAATTTGAACTTTTTCGGCTTGGGAAATTCGCCTCAAAATGATTGGTATTTAAGGTTTTAGGGTTTGGAGTTAATAAGGTTGAGCATTTTGCATGAGTTTTGGTTTTAATTAATTCGGTGGTCTAAATGTGGGAAAAATTATGTGGTCATTTACTTCTACATTTTATTTTGTTGCTATAGGAAAACTTCTGGAATTTTCAGGGATATAAAACTGGGATTAAATTAATTGATTTATATTATCTCTTATTTTTTTACTCCTTATATTGTTACTAAAATTGATCAGTTTAACTTAGGAATAGTTTTCAGTTTGAGTTCTTCCAGACGTAAAATATTACAATCTGTATTACTAACCCAAATTTAGTTAAATACCAAAAGTTTCTTCATTTTCCTAAACACATTTCTCCTCTCTATTGCAGGTAAGTTTTTTAATTTTGGATTCGCTCCACTCAATTCAAATCCCAAGCCACCCGTTCAATTTTCATTGTAAGTACCGCCTTTAAGCCAGCCTTCAATTATCCCTAGAAACAAAATGGAAGCCCTTCCTCCTCGAGACTAATTGATTTATGTGGGGGGCCCCGTGCATTTTGAGGCGCGATAAGCAACACGAAATATGCCCCAAAGCCAAAGCTAAGGAAAAACAAAAAAAAAAAAAGAAAAAGCCAACAATCCAATTCAATCGGCGGTAGTTAACAATGCAACTTTGTTGAGCACGCGAAGCGAATGGAGAATGAAGTTTACTACAGTTTGGTAGTCTCAAAAAAAAAAATCCAAGAACCACAAAGAAAAAAACCTTGCAAGTGGCCGGCAGGCGTTTAGCTTTAACTGATTTCGCTGCTGCCTCTTTTTTTTTGTATTTTTTGTATTTTTGTAGTGGCTTGTGCACTAACCTCGGACAAGCGGCCAAATGTTGCGGCCCGTAACTCGTAGCTCGTAATCCTTCTGGCTACCTAACGGTTACTTTCCGCGGTCAAAGACCGCTGAAAACTGCCTCCCAGTAGCGCAGCTGCCACCATGGGTTTACCTAACCCCTTTTGCCCCCTCTCCCCCTTCCAATTGCTTCCCACTCTCTGTTTTGGCCAGGTTTTGTGATAGCAATGGTCATGCCACGCACGTTTTACCGTGAGTTTGCTGAGTTGGTAGTTGAGTTGCCAGCTGAGTTGCCAGGCAGCAAAAGGCCCACAGGCAGACCACAAAATCAAAATAGATGGGAGTGAGGGGATTAAATGGGGGAATCAGTTAAGGAGACAGCGAGGGTGGATTGAGGAGTTCTTTTTTGAGAATCTTAACTTTGGGCCCGATAAAAAAATACTTTAGGTAGAAAAAGTCCATTTTACCCATATTTATGTTGATTTTTAATAATTATACTTTTTTTATACGATTAAATTAAATTCAAAATATTCATAATTTTAAATAGTTATAATTTATCTAGCCTCATTTAAAATAATAATAATTAAGAGCTACAAAAAGGCTTTAAAATTAAAAGTATTTACTGAAGTTTTAAGTAAAAAATAATTAAGAAAAATATAAAGCCACAATACAAAATTTAAAATATTGGAAAATAATATAAAATCAAATAATAATAACTTTTACATTATAATGTATAAAAATCGTAGTTATACTACATAACTTGAGGTCATTATTGGCTATGTATATTATTATAATATATACAATATCCCAACATTAATGTTTATATAAAATTTGTCTTCAAAAAATCTAGAGTTTTTGAAATCATTTGTATTTAAGTTTTACCAAAGAAATTAAGAAGTTTTATATATTTAGCAACGTTTAGTGTACAATACCTCAGCCAATATATTTATGTTATTTACCCCTCATAACGGCCCCACAATTCCTTAGTAAAATATTAGACATCTCCTTTGATTTATAGTCAGCTTAAACAAGCAACATGGGAATTTATTATACCTCACCTCTTACCATTCTTGATTTCCTCTTGAAACTCTTCACTCCAACCCAGTGAAAATTGTGCGTAAAGTGCGTGACTAAGCCTATCTCCCCTTCCCTTTCCCCCTTTCTCCCATTTCCCAAAAGGGGGTTAAAGGGGGAGGGAATGTAGAGGCTAAAACCCTCTCAGGCGTTAAACAACGTTTTGTTTTGGCCACAAATCTCAGACACTCCATGTCGACTGCCGCATGTTGCATGATAATTATGCAACCCGGCAATGCTGCAGGCCAAATAAAACACAAAAAAAAACGGGTCTGCATATAGTGCCCCGCCCCCTGTTGTTTTCCCCGCCTCTGATTTTTTGGTAGTCACTGCACGCGCTTTTCATTGCATGCGTGTGTGCATTTTCCACCCCCTTTCCCCAAATGTGTGTGTGTGTGTGGTTGGGGGCAAGCCAAATGGCACTAACTCATTTCCGTCACAAATTCTATGAATGCCCCTCCCACCTCCGAATTCGCCTCTATTTTTATGGCAATTAATGTGGAACAGGCTGTTTTTGTTTTTGTTTTTGGCCTGGTCAACGCTGCGTATGAGTAATCTAATATTTGCCCAACCCCGTATAGAATTTTAACGTTGCCTTGCATTGCTCACAATGTGGCTTTTGGGGACTGAAAAGGGGTTTTTGAGTGGCAAGTTAACTTAAGGCACACAGTGCGTATGAGTAATATTTGTGGGTGGGTAATAGAAAGCAGGCTGAAAAATTATGTTAAATTTACATGAAAATTAACAAGGTAATTGAAAGTTAAGACATAATCTTTAACTAATATATTTTGTATAAAAGTAAAATATTTAGAATTTAAATTTTAGCTGAAAAAAAACATTAAAGAGAGTTTTGTCATATATTTATTATTATTATAATATAAAATATCAAAATATTGTTTTTTTTCAATTTAAAGCTTTTAAATAAATATATAAAATTTATAGGTCTTAATTTAAAAGTTAATTTTGAATATATTTAATTTACAATATCCAAATTAAAAATTTTATAAATAATTAAATGCACAAGCCACAAAATGGTAAAAAAAAAAAATAAATGAAAACAAATAATCTCTATTTAAAAGCAATTTTAATCCATAACCTTTCTTTTACCCTTTTTTTAAATAATCACCATAAATAAAGGTAAAGCAATGCAATGTCCCCATTGTCCATACTCTTACCCAATCATTTATAAGCCATTTTTACCATCATTATATTTAAAGGGGCCCTCAAAGTCCTTAAACGATTAGCACGGCGACATCCTTACTTTTTTTTCCCACCAAAACCCCTTTAATAAATTAAAAAAAAGGGGGACCCTTAAGGTTTAGGGCTCGTTCTAAAAACTGAAAACTGAAAACAACACCTTGCCCTAAAATAAGTCCTTACTTACTATCGATTATGTCATCTCCAAGCGACATTTGACATTTTTTCGTGCGACTCTTTTAACAATCTCCAAGTTAACTTGCAAAACCCCTGTAAATAGATCCGCAAACATGTGGAGGCACCCAATTTAAAGTAAGCTTGAGTAGCTCGTCTCCATCTGAACCATACCTGAAAACAACACCTTGCCTCATTTAATGGTGTCGTGCAGTGTCGTGTCGAATTAAATTGAATCGAATTGAAGTCGCCTCATGTCAGTCAGTCAGTTGTTGTTGTTGCTGCTGTTGTCATAACCTCAAACATGCAACATGAAAAATACTAACGAAAATGTCAAACCGAGTGGAGTTTTGCAGCAGCTTTCGGTAGAATAAGATCAGGCCGCTTGTAATTTATGTTGACTCTGAAAAAATCGAATGTAAGACAATTTGAGATGGATTTTTTTGTTTCGTATGTTATGGTATGAAAAACTCGTTCGGCAGCCTTCAGAAATCCGCAGCACGTACCTTGTTAGCCAGCTAGTACAATCACCTCAACAGAGTTGTCCAAAAGCCCCACTAGAAAAAAAATCCAAACTAACTCTAGAAAACGTGACTCGATGGCGGACCCAAGTCAAGTAGATGGAATTGCATTTAATGGTCCTCTGCTCCACACAAAACAAGCCAAACTCAGGCATTAAGATCTCGTTGTTCTTTTACCATTTTACAATTTTACAATTCAAATTCGCAATTGATTTCGCGTCTGTTACGTTTGATATTTGAATTTAGCGAGCCACCACGACACCAATCCATAGGCATTACATGTATTTAGGGTCCAGCAAAATTTGTATTTTTCGACAACAAATTGAAAAATCAAACTGACAGATGCAACGAGTCATTCAACTTGAGCGCAATTAATTCATTGAAATCGATGCAAAAATAACACTTCAATTAATCGACTCTAGTAACTTGGCTTCTAGTTGAGTTATTAAAGTGTTTTAAGCATTGAATAAATACTAGAGAAGCGTTTGCCTACTTTGTATGCATTTCAAGTATTTAATTTGTTTAAATAACATGGTTGTTATTAAGGAATTTAACAATTAAATCTATTTTTTTAAAGAAATTGAAATAATAAAAAAATGCATATATTCAGTGCATTTTTGGTTCAAAACAATTTTAAAAAAACTGCATTCTAAAATTTCTAAAATACTTTATCCCTATTTTTCCGCCTCAGACACTTGCAAAACAATCAATTTGTCGCCTAACCCATTTCTTTGAAACACAAATAAATATACTCCGCCAAAAAAAAAAAGTTTGCCTCATTTTCTAGTTTTCCTCTGGCTTTTCCAACACAAAAAATTTAAATCTAATAATAAAATTGTTCGAGTGCGAGTGCGGCGGCGACAAATCGTTTTTCAAATGCTTAAAAATTCGTGTTTCCGTCAGAGAGCTGTCACAAAAAAATTAAAAATAAAAGAGCAGAACAAGGCGACGTTGTCAGGAATCCACTTGAGAGTCGAAGACTATTTTTAATTGCTTTTAATTAACAGAACCTACAAAATTTTAAGTGACAAGCATAATAATTCTTGCTGCTTGAGTGTGTGTTTGAGTGTGTGTTTGAGTGTGTGTCATTAATGCAATTATTTCGACAGCACAAATGTGCCAAAAAGCGAGGAAAATTCAAAGGAGGCAAAGGCATTTTCGCCTGTGTGTTGTGGGTCACACAGAAGAAGTAGATAAGAATACGACAGCCAAGTAAAAGGCAGTCGTCGCTAGAAGACTGAAACTGAAAAAAGAAAAAAATCACAGAGAGAGACGAATGCAAAATATGCCGCTATACCAAGTGCAATGAACTTTGGGTGGGCGCCGCTGCCAGCGGAAAACTCTGCTCAGAAAACGACGACAAAACAGGCAATGAAAAAACGACATCAACGAAAAGCAAGCAAGGCAGCCAGCAAAGCAAAGCAAAAGCAAAAGCAAAGCAAAATCAAAGTAAAAGCAAAGCAAAAGCAAAGACAAAGCAAAGTAAAAGCAAAGTAAAATCAAAGCAAAAGCAACGAAGTCAAGCAAGTTCTAGTTGAGGCAGGCACTGAAAACTGAAGACCGAAGACAGAAGACCGAAGAACTGCGGACAACTCGGGCCCAGAAAAGAGCAGAGCATGCATGTCATTATAAAAGTCTAGAAATATCGTTTGGACACTGGAAAAAAAATTAAGGGAATACCTATTAAATTTAATATAGATTATTCGAATTAAGTAAAAAAATTTTGTGAAATATAATATTACATCCACAGAAAATAAACTAAATTTTAGTCAACAGCTTTTAATTCAAAGATTGAATCATTAAATTCAAAAAATTTTTCGTATTACTTTAAATCAAAAATTTCTCATCAAAATGTAAAAATAAAAAAGCATATGCTTGCAACGACTTTTTAAGATTTTCTATAAAATATTAAATAGGAAAAACATGGTTATTTAAAACATTAACCTTTTCAATACTTCAGGAAGAAATTAAATAATGGACATTTATTGTTAAAACTTTTTTCACTTATTTATTTTATTAAGGCTATTCAAATAAATATTTTTGGTGTAATATACAAATGTGTATTTTTTCTTAAAGGTGTTCTGACCTCAATAAACCCTGTTTTTACATTAAAAACCTAACAAAACAGTGCCAAAAATATTTAATTTAATGTAAACATCGTAAATTGTCTTGCAACCTGGTTCATTTCTGTATTTTTATAAATACTAAATTAAAGGTAAAATCCTACAACATCTTAAATTAGTAATGAGTATCTCTCAAAAATATACTTGACATAATTCTTTCGGTACATTTGTGTTTGTATGCCCACTGATTAGGCCTGAAGATTTACAGCTAATCTATATTTTAGAATTGTATTAAAGAGGGGGGTGTAAGGGGGAATACCCTAATCCAAGAACCCCTCCACCCCAAAACCAGTATACCCCCCCTCCCTCCCCCCAAGTCAATTCTCAGAACGCCTTCTCTTCTCGTTTGCGGTGGTTGAGTTTATTGAACTCGGAGAATTGGGTTAGCGTAGGTTAGCTTAGGTTAGGTTAGTTACTCTACTCGCTGTGTTTTGCTGCCTGCTGCGTTTCTGTTCTCTGTTCACTGTGTTCTGCGTTCTCTTATAGTGTGAGTGCGTATCTGTGTGCCAGTTCTAAAATTGTGAAATGCGATAACGACGACGCCTGACTAACCCAACACCGTATGAAGTATGAAGTTGTTTGCTGCTTTGTGGGCTTTGATTCGGTTTAATTGCCCAAGAAGGAATCGGGGGTAAGGTAGTGTGTAGTGGCAGTGGCAAATGGGCAGGTGAAGTGGAGTCAGAGTCAGTCCTCCATATACATATATTCCATATGGGAGCAGTTCCATAGGGTTCCAGTGGCTTCTCACTTTTGATGGGGCTCCTGATAAGTGCTTTGGGGTCTCTATGATTGAGTGCTTCAAATGGTGCAAATGGTGGAAATTGTGGAAATTGTGGAAATGGTGGAAATGGCCTGGGCCTGAGATGGTGCAGATAAGATTGCCCCGCTGTTAATTGGGGTCTGTGTTTTGTATTTTTCAAGAGATCTTAACTGGGCTGTGCTTGCATATGAAGTGAGTTTAGCTGGAGATTGGAATTTATTTCGTTTAATTGGTGTAGAAACGGAGATATTTGGATTTTTCAGGGGCCTACATTTAGTTCTTATAAATTGTGGGAGTCTGAGAAAGCGTATGAGAGCCCTCTAAATATTTATTTATATACTATAAATATAAATAAATTTACCTTAAATTAAATTTCTTATATTGAATATTTCGTAATATTTATTAATATTTACAATTTATATTAATATCCTTCTTTTCTCTTTCTCTACTTTCAGGTATGTTTCACTCTTTCTCGCCCTTTGTGCATTGTGTTCCCCTTTTTTAAGTCACCTGAGTAAGTCATTGGAATACTGGGATTGCCTAGAACGCATTCTTTGGATTCCTTCCCACCTTCTTAAAATCTTCCCCCTTTTCTCTAACCCAACCCCCTATTACACCCCCTCCCACCCCCCGAAAGCAATTACCACGCAACGTCCGAAAGAGCGACGAAAACAGACGAACGGACTCTACCGATTAGTGTTACACATACATACATACGTACATATGAGTGTGTGCGTTGCCAAGCTCCTCGCACATCTTAGTGTGTGAGTGTTGTTGCCATGCTCGTTGACTTCGTTGGCTGCAATTGCAATTGCGTAGAGAGGCTCTCCTCTCCCTCTCCCTCTCTCCGCAGACACTCGAGGTTATTGAACGGCAACGACCTCACTTTGCATCACACACACACACACAGCCACACTACCACACTACCACATGCAACACACATTAGATTGCTGGGCAATTTTCTTGTTGCTCTTGTCGCGCAAATGCAATTTTGTAAATTAATCAAATAAATTATTGCTGTCAGCACTTGTGATAAACTTTTAGTTCAATATTTTGAATATTTTGCACTTAACCCACTCAAAAACTATTATGAAAAGTAGACTAGTCTTTAAAACACTATAAACTCATTGAGTTTAGCTAGTTTTGACAAAAATATTTAATTTTTTATTGCCCAACAAATTTGGGTCATTTAAGAGGCGCCGTCTGGCCTCAAATTTGTTTTAAGTATTTGACCAAGTTGTTTGCGTACAAGAAAAACTTGTGATGTAACTTTGTAATAAGTAATTTTACTTAAATTTGAAATGCTCTACAAATAATAAAATATTTTCCACCCATAAAAAAGTTCACTAACCATTCTCCCCAACCGAAATTCCTTTTCGATTGGTCAAATTTGATTAATACCATATAATTTAATCGAACACCGAAATATCGTCGATAAAGATCGAATCTTGATGGATGGCTATGCAGTAAATTAGTAAATTACTATATTCCCGATTGCCTAGAACTCTGAACTCAATATTTCAATTATAGACCGTAATCAACTCGAGCCACGCCCACTTCCTGCAGTGAGAATTTTTGTTGCTTTTGCATCAGCAGCCGCAGTCTCTCACATATATGACTCAATATTGAAAATAATTTGCAATGACTTTTGTCATAAATTGTTCAAAGCAGTTGCATAATACGAGTCAAAGCTGCAGCTGTGCACCAGTGCACTGAGAGAAAAATTAGACCAAAAGTGGTATTTAAAATGAATAAAGATATAGAAGGAATGGTAACCATTTATAGGAGCTCCATTAATAAATCCTTGTTAATTACACCTAGTATAATTTCAGCTCATGTTCTACCTGTTCCTGATTTAAATTATAAAAACTCAATGACGTAATTTAACTATTTATTGTTATTTAAACTATCATTATCAATATACTTTCCATTTACAAAATAATATGTCGATTAGTAAATGACTTTACAAATTACATCCTTATTTTTGAAGAAACTCTTAAGTTAGAAAAATAATAGGTTATGGACCCAGTTTTTTCTGGTTAGAATTTAAGTACATTTGAGGTTGTTTTTTTTTTGTAAGTGTAAGCATTTAAAGCGCCCACTTAGGCGAGCGAGATGGCGATAGAGATCTCAATGCGTTGCAACTGAAACAAAATCAAATCACACTCGAAAAACCCAGCAAAAAAAGCGACGAACGCCCAAATACAGCACGTGAGCTTGCGTTTTTTCTGCTGGTTTTGATCATTTTTGGAAGTCTGGCTTTTGGGAGGGTGAGTCATTAAAAGAGCCGCCAACAGCAATGAAGAATTTATATGACAGCAAAGGCAGCCGAAAAAGGTAAAAACAATGATTGAAATTACATTAATACCCGCCATTAACGAGGAGAGGGAGACAGAACGGGGGAGAGGGAGACGGAGCTTGAGTGGGAGTGGAGCAGAGAAAGAGAGGTAGCAGAGGAGAGAGGTAGAGAGGGAGAGGCTTCGTTCAGAGTTCACTGCACTTTGGTCAGCTTGAGGCCGTCATCACCTGCTCTCCCTCTCTCGCTTGCTAAGCCTATTGCTCTCTCTCCCTCTTGCTCTGCCAAATGGCAACGACCTGCGCAGAACTGCAGTTAGATTCGCACTGCTGCTGCTGATGTTGCTGTTGCACTCGCACGCAAAAGACCTTGCCTCTCTCTTTATCGTTTTTTTCGTGGGTCTCCCAAACGAGTTTAGTGCTCATGTGTGAGTGTTTGGTCAACTGTTTTAATATTTGCCGCAATTTCTGACGTTGTCTTGGATTAGATTTTAGATTTTAGACTTTAGATTTTAGTTGCTTTGGCATTATTATTTCTCCTTGTTGTACTACGTACAATGTGTGATTATCGCCGCCTACCAGACCCACATAACAAACGCGCAATAATGCTAGATAATTGCTTTCAGCGCCAAAAAGTGTTTCCACTTGCGTCAATTGCAGATGGTGAAAATTGGGTAATGAGGAAACTTAGTTGCGGTAAATTTCAATTCATTTGGTTAACAAAATGCTTAATAAGGCTCCCATTTAAATGTCATCACAATAATCGCCATAAACAGCTATACATTTGTTTACCTTTGTTATCGAAAGGAGTTTATCGAAAAGGTTAACGACTTTTTAGTACTTTTAATCGGGAAATAGGTTATCGAATTTATTTTGAACTAATGGTTCCTTTATTTATAATCGTTTTGCTAATCGAATATCATTTCAATGAAGATGTAACATCTGTGTTTGAAATGTTATCGAATGAAATGTATTGTTTATCGTAATATTTACAGATTACGAATTTTTAATTGAAATTGTAATATAATTTAGTTGGTTTAGTATTCCATGCAGAAATATGGTAACAGGATAATTGAGTTATTAAGTACAGATCGATTGCATTACATGTAAGTACATGTAACTACATGTAATTACAACGTATCACTAATGCGATACTTCCACCCAAAATAAATGTAATGCGAGCTTAACCAGGCGTGTTCTAATGCTTAAAAACTTATCTATCGATGGATCGGATCATAAGCCAAGCCACACACAACAGTAATTGCAAAATAATTGCCACAAAGTTCATTGAACTCGTCGCACTCACTCGTTCTGCCCCTCTCTTTTGCACGATGTGACGCACGACTGAAGGGGAACTGACAAATAGATGGGAGACAAGTACCAAAAAAATAACAAGTAGTGAAAAAAAAATAATACAAAACGAGCAGCATATGTGTGGTTATAAATATTCGGATATAAATATGAGACGGACTGAGAATGTGGAGCACTCGATGCTCGAAACTGATTTAACAAAAGATATAGATGGGGGGGATGCTCGTACTTCCTGTCCTGCATCTTTCCTCCATCTCACTCACTCTCCATTTATCCTTCAACTTTGGCCAGCTGCGGTCATTGCTCTGGAATCCTCTAGAACCCAGAGACCCCCAGAGCTAACAGAGCCACCCAGAGAATCGTCACATGACCAAAAGCAGGATGGTAAACACTTTCGTTGCACCCAGAGCGTAACCCCTAAAAATTTTCGTGTATTTCCACAATATCAACCCCCGAACCCATGCATCCGGTTCGGCTCTATTGCTTCTCCACTTCGGCCCTCGCTTCGTTTTTTGGGGCCCCAGCTATAGTTGGAGAGTTGAATGCACGGAAAGTGGGTCAAAGCAAAACCGAGACACCACTGAAACCACCACCCACTCAACCACCCCCAAAAAGCAACCAACCTCGGGAAAAGTGAAAAGCGGGGAGGGATATTGGGGGGGGGGGTGTCGTCGTCTGACAGGGCACAGGTGTCTTCTATACCATTCCATTTTACATCACATTTTCCCTGCTGAGAGTGCGCGCCAATTTTTCGCCTTGAGTTCATTGGCCTGGTTAAAGGACAGAGCTCCATTTATTTTTCCTCTTTTCCATTGCAACGAAAGTGTTTGAGTGGAAAACTAATCATTGCAGAAACGAGAAAATTATGTGGAGGGTATGAGCCGAGTTGGTAGAGAGTAATGGAATCCTTTGACTTTGCTTCTTTGTCGAGTTTTTAATCACGGAGTTGCAGAATCAACGAACCCTTTGGTATAGGCATATCTACGTGAAGTATAGTTTTAGTAAATCATATTTGTTAGTGGGTATTTCTTGATTTTATTTAGTTATCAAGAGGTTTAATCACCGAACCCTTTGGTATACACATATCTACAACTGCTAAACGCAAAGAATCACTATTATGTTTGTATAAATTAGCTTATTTTGTAAAGTTATCACTCAGAGGAACCAGAAATATTATCTGATAAGGTAATATCAGTCTTTTGGGTTCCTTAAAAGCACTTCAGCTTTGACTCATCTTCCTTTTGGCCAATTTCTATGGCAACCAGGTGGTCTTATAAAGCACCTGGCCATTTTGACCAATTAAATGCAATGCATTTCCTTCCTGAGGTCACTTCCTCTCCTCCTCCTCCTCCTCTTCGTAGACTGCTCTCCTCAACGAGCCAACTGTTCCTAGGCACACAAATAGAAACCCCCTCCCACATATTTTGCTTATGCAAAAAAAAAAAAAACCATTTTGCTGAGCGCCAAGTCAAGAGAGCGTGCTCTCTCTCTCTCTCGGGGTCTCTGTGTTGATACCATTTTCTTTAAGGTTATTGCAGTGCAATGTCCTCAATTGTCGGTCGCCTTGGTGTTTTGCTTTTGTTGTTGTTGCCTTTTTTTCGGGAGCTCAGATGCTGTCGCAATGTCCCTTGCACTCATTTCGCTGTCCCTGTCTCTCTCTGCACTCCACTGTGCACTATCTGCCTCTCTTTCTGCAGCAGTTGCCCTTCGCTGTGGCACAAAATGTGAAATGTGAAAGGTATTTCCGTTTTATTGTTGTGGCTCCGATTCCGGAGTTCCAATATTGGTTTATTTTGTTGCTGATTTCTGATTTGTCATCATTAGTGCTTTGTGGTTTATTTGCTCTGTGAGTGTGGGAACACATTAAATATGGTTAGTTGGTTAGCTGGAAATCAAAGTTAATCTCGGGCTTAGTTTTTGGTCACGCAAAATGCCTTCATTATGTTGATTTATCGGTGGATTATAATCTAAAGAAAATGAATAATTTACTGTTTTACTATTGTTTATTCTCTAATCTGAAAAACAGTATTTTTTAAAATTTAAATATTCCAAAGAACATTTCATTTTGGCCAATTTGACTTACTTTTTTTACTTACTTTTTAATTTGCATTTATTAAATAAATTAATATTTTATCATGTAAACAAAATCAATTTTTACCTTTTACCAAATAACCCTTAATAAACCTTTCTAAAACAAATGAATAATATTAAGGGTCCTAGAAATTACTACAATATTCCAATGATTGGCCATTAGTATTTTGAATAAGGACATGTATTCGATTAGCGCTGCTTGTTCTAGAATTAACTAAACGTGCTCTCCTGGGCCACGCAATTCCCCCCATCCCCACCCCCTTAGACTACCACCACCCCCAAACAGAAGAACAAACTCGAAACACAAAAGCACAACAACAACTATTGCAAGGCGACCATGAAGGCAGCGAGTTGAACGAACTGAGCGGCGGCAGAGACCAAAGCAGCGCTGTAGCAGCAGCAGTAGCAGCAGCAGCAGCAGAGCCAGCGACTGCAGAAGTGACGTCAATGAGCGCGAGGCCAAATTGCGAGGGTATGGGTGTTGTGTGGGGGTGGACTGCAAGTGCAAGGGAGAGAGGCGGTGAGAGGGTGAGCGAGCGAGAGCTACTCCCTTTTTTGCCTACGTGCGGCTGACCTCGTGTTGCTTTTACTACCAGAACAGAAGGATAAAGAGAAGGAGAAAGACAGAGAGAGAGAGAGAGAGAGGGGGAGAATTATCCTTGGTGGCTTGGAGCGTTGAACTCTGACCTGAATGGGCGGCCAGGCGCAGGTCGCACAGTTGTAATTCGAACATCATTTATTAACGCACCATTTCACACTTTTGGCAGTCTTATCTCGTATTTCTCCAACTCTTGTTTGTAATATAATTCCATTTCTCTTTTCTGAAATCTCGAGAAATTGAGAATCTCTTGAAATTGCCTCAAAAAGTATGCTACAAAAAAGTGAACTTTCACCAAACCACATTTTTATAGCATACTTTTGGTAAAATTTTGATAAATGTGTTGTTTAAATAAAAACAACTACACACAACCTTAATTCTAATTAAGATAATAAAAATAACATATTCAGTTCGTTCTTTATTAAAATTATACAAAATTGTGTTGGTATTATTTGTCTAAAATAACTGATGTTTGGTATGCAGATAGAAATTTACCTAACTGATACTTTCTTACAAAGTCAGAAACCTCTGTCTTTAAAAGCTCAGTTGCTAGAGGTCTTTACAAAGTTCAAAACAGTTAACACTAATGAAGTTCGACTGTGTGGCTCACTTTGAATTATGAGCAAACTGTCGAATAAACTTCAAGACGAGCTTGACGAACGAGCGTTGAATGAACTGTAAAGCGCCATAAAGTTCCGGATCGGATTTGAAGTCTCTCCAGTCAGAGTCTCCAAGCCCAGGCACGTGCTAATTGCTGACGCATCGAATGAGCCCCCCAAAAGGAAAGAGAGAGAAAAGTGGGTGGGGAGTTCTGAAAGCCCAACAAACGATCGTCGTTATGACAGGAGATTAGGTGTTGTCTGTTTATGTGAGGGTGTGAGTTGTGTGTTAATGTGTGTGGGCGTTTGACGCACAAGAGAACATAAGAAACGGGGGAAAAAAGAACAAGGAGAAGGGAGAAGTGGAGATGGAAGATCAGTTGGGAAGTTTCAAAATGTTTCCAGTGAAGTGTCTGGAATGTCTTGTTCATTTCTGGAAGATTAAAGTGATAAATTGCAAGTAAGGGATATAAATATCTAGACTAACATTTGAAGATACTTTCACAGGAAATAAAGATCTATTCAAAATAAATTCTAAAATCCCTTGAGCTAATTTCAACACCCATCCAGCCACGATTTTGTTCCATTTTTCTCCATGCGCGGGAATTTTTGGACCTGCTCAACAGCTCTTCTGGGGCGATTGATGTCAAGTTCCGACAGTAGCCCCCAAAAAAAAAACCCAAGCAAAACAAAGAACATAAAAGAAGCGAAACAGAACAGAAATCTTGGTCAAGCAGTTTGGGGCAGCGATCGTGCCAACAGGTAGGCGGTTTCAGCAAAAACAAAAAACAGGCAGAAAAATAAACAAAAAACGTGAAGAAAACCCCCCGCGGCATAGAACCATTCATGAAAAAATACCAAAAAAAAAATTAACAACAAATTACAGCAACAGAAAAAAAATGTGCCAAAGCAGAGTCAAAAAAAGAAATTATTTAACAAACAAACAAAGAATGAATTATAAAATGACGTTGCGGATCAAAAAAAATATGGGGAGGTGCACAGGGAAAAAGGGGGAAGAGTGAGAGAGAGAGCAGGCTGTGTGTGCTGGTGTGTGGAATTGCTCTCACTTTCTTTTGAAACTTGTTATTCGCTTTGGCGAGCAGAGTTCATTCACATTTGGCCACGCCACCGAGAGAGAGCGAGAAGAGAGGGAGCCCAGGATGAGAGGGGCCAAAAAGCGGGAGAGAGAGAAATGGCACAGCTGTTCCCGAAAGTTCCCGGTTGCAGCGAATTGAGCGCAACTCTCTTGACACCACCCCCTCTCAGTGCAATGACCTCAGATTTTGCAGCTTAGATTGCAGGCTTTTGTGGGATTCGCCAAAAAACTCGCAAAAAATGTGTGCAAATTTTTTAATTGCCAAAGATTTCCTTGAACGCATTTCGACAGTTATATGTATAGCCCCCCGCCCCGCCCCCCTTATTTGAAGCCAAGCCCACCTGAGGTTTCTGTGTCGTTGACCGACCGCCACAGCTCAAAAATCGCATATATATATTTGAACTGCAAGCGAATTTGCATGCAAAATGCATTGAGAGCAGAGCTCTCTTGCTCTTTACCCGCTCTTTGGTTCGGTTCGAGTTCGTTTGGCTTCGGGTTGGGTGTTCGGTTTTCAGGCCTCCCCTTTCGGCTCTCTCTCCCTCTCTCTAGCCCGCTCTCTTGCAGCTCCACATTCGAAGGTAGTTGACCGAAATGTGGGTCACGACAATGGCGGGGTTCGTTGAACTGAACCACCGCCGCTGCTGCTGTCGCTGTCGCTGTCGCTGCTTTTGCCTCTGCTGCTGCTGCCTCTGCCGCTGCTGACGTCGTTAACGTTTTTGGGGCTTTTTGGTTACGTAGCTTGTGTGGGAGCGAGAGGGGAATAAACGTATAACACAGAGCGAGCAACTTGTGTGCATTATTTGGCCCACAAAAAAAATACGACAATTTATTATTTAATAAATTTATTAAATCATCTGGCTTGTGGAGTTCATCGAACTGCCAGCGATTGACAAATTTTCAATGCGGCAAAAATATTTACTCAAGCTTTCATTGTTTGCATTTTGTTAATTAGGCGGGGATTGTCCTGCAATTTGGGTCATATTTGCAGAGTCACAAAAAATTAAAACAAAAACAGTTGCTGACGTTTGTTTGGCACACGTTTTTTTATCAGATAATAGTAAAAAAAAACAATACAATTAATTGACCTAATAAAATTACATTTTGCGGTTATTGTTTTCCTTAAAATATTTTAAATTAAATTGATGTCTTAAAATAAACAAATTAAATTTTTAAGCAGGTATTTTTACTTTATTTTAATAATTTATTTTGTTAACTTTTTTAATAATATTAAAGGTATAGTTTTGGTGATTAAAATTTAAAAAATTAGACTTTTAAGTTTTTAAACATTTGAATTTAACAATTTTTTTAATTTAATGTGTATAGTGCTATAATTATTAAAATAAAATTATTTTATTTATTTTATTTTTTTATTTAATTTTTTTATTTATTTTATTATTTAGTTTTTTAAAATACTTTTAACACATTTATTTTAAAAAATATTTTTGAATATTGTCAACTCCCTTCCTGCTATCATCGTAATCACCCTTAACTTTTCTGGAGGTATTACAACACCCCCATCCCTTGTGATTTGGTGACCCCAAAAGGCGTTGAAAGACCATCGTTCCAGATCTCCAGATCCTCTTAGGCCTGTCACCCTCACTTTGATGGCTCTGGCTCTAGTTCGGCCCCCACCATATCAATTAATCTTATTTGTCACTCATTTATCAAAACATGAGCAAACACAATGCACACACACTCGTTGTTGGGAATAGGAATCTATGGGGAACAATCGAATCCACCTATGTTTTTGTTATCAAACAAAGCTGATCAGTCAGGTGGCAGTGGCAGCGACTACTTACTACCTGGGATACCTGAGCTACCTGAGAAATCAGTGTGTCGCGTGGGTGTTCCAAGAATTGTTTACCAGGCGCCCCCACTGCAGCAGCAGCAGCAGCAGCAGCAGCAGCAGCAACATCTATTGTTAGACGCTGACTTCGCAGTCGACGCTTTGGAGTGAATGTCCTCAGTTGGCACACAAAAACAAAAACACACAAAACGACAGCAGCAGCAGCAACACGAGAGAGCGACAACGCGAGAGAGAGAGAGCGAACGAACAACACGAAGCAACACGAGGCAGCAGCAGCAGCAGTTGCTTTTGGCTCGGTTTGTGTCGCTGGTTGGACGCTGCTTTCATTCGCAAATTGCTCGTCGTTGGCAGCGGTTGTGCCCAGAAAGAAAAGCGCGCGAAATACCATTAATACAATAGCTAAATCCAAGCGAAAGAGATTGAGATTGAGAAGGCAACCCATGTTCAATATAGCAAATAATATCGCATAATTTTGTTGGTGCCAGTGAAGTGAGATCAAAGTGAGAGTGCAATGTTCCTTATTAGCCAATCGTAGAGCAACCAACAATCGAGAGTTCAAGTGTCATTCTGAAGCCAAAAAGCAAATAAAAAAATCTCTAATTCAAATATGGTTTGTGCAATGCAAGAAGTGCAGCAGCAGCAGCATCAGCAGCAACAGCAACAGCAGCAGCAGCAGCAGCAGCAGCAGCAACATGGTACAACGATAGTGTTGCTGACGGGCAATGGCAGTAATCTGCACATTGTGGCGGCCCAGCAGCAGCAGCATCAGCCAATGCAGCAGCTGCAGCAGCCGCACCAGCAGCAACATCAGCAGGTCAAGAGCCAACAGCTGAAGCAGCAACACTCTGCTTTGGTTAAACTGCTAGAGTCAGCGCCCATCAACAAGCAGCAGCAGACGCCCAAACAAATTGTTTACCTGCAGCAGCAGCAGCAGCTGCAACAGCAGCAACCACAGCAACCGCAACGCAAAAGACTGAAAAACGAAGCAGCAATCGTACAACAGCAACAACAAACACCTGCAACACTAGTAAAGACAACCACCAATAGCAACAACAGCAACAGTAACAACACCCAGACAACAAATAGTATTAGTCAGCAGCAGCAGCAGATTGTGTTGCTGCTGCAACATCAGCAGCAGCAGCCAGCAACAGTAGGAGTCCCAATCCCAGCAGCATCTGCAGCAGCAGCAGCAGCAGCAACACCAAAGCCATGTAGCGATCTGAGCGCCAAAAATGACAGCGAATCGGGCATCGATGAAGACTGCCCCAACAGCGATGAAGATTGCAGTCCCGCAGCAACATCAAAGCTAGAAGATAGCAGCTACGAGCAGTATCAGTGTCCCTGGAAGAAGATACGGTATGCCAGGGAGCTGAAGCAGCGGGAATTGGAGCAGCAGCAGACTACCAGCAGCAACATGCAGCTCGAGGCGAAGCCAGCTGCTGCAATACCCACCAGCAACATCAAGCAGCTGCACTGTGATAGTCCCTTTTCCGCGCAGACACACAAGGAAATCGCCAATCTCCTGCGACAACAATCCCAGCAGCAACACCAGCAGCAGCATCAGCACCAGCTGCAACACCAGCAGCAGCAGCAACATCAGCTGTCACAGCAGCAGCAACAACAGCAGCAACGCAGGGACAGCTCTGATAGCAACTGCTCGCTGATGAGCAACTCGAGCAACTCCAGCACGGGCAATTGTTGCACCTGCAACAGCAGCAACAGCAGCGATGAGCAGCAGCTGGAGGAGATGGACGAGGCCCAGGATTCGGGATGCGATGATGAGCTGTGTGAGCAACATCACCAGAGATTGGACTCCTCGCAGCTCAACTATCTGTGCCAGAAGTTCGACGAGAACTTGGACACGGCCCTCAGCAATAATAATACGGCTAATACGGGGAGAAACACGCCAGCAACAGGAGCAGCCAATGAAGATGCTGATGTAGGTTTATATATCTAGGGGGATTAATTGAAAGGAAACTTATTTATTATGATTATTTTTAAATGAAAACTTTTGTTGACTTACCAGTTTAAAATTTTAAATTGTAGCCAAGGACTAACTATTTATTTAGGCAACTTTGGAAATTATATTAATATAAATTTTTATAAAATTCTTTCTCTTTGAAACTTAAGAGTAACTTATTTTTCTAGATTTTTAAATCTAGATTGAACATTTTAAACAGATTCTTTTTTCATAATTCCAGATTTTACATTAAAAAGTTTTATATTTGTTTCACCTTATTAATTCGTGTTATTTTATTTATAATTACAGGGCTTTTTCCGTCGCTCCATCCAGCAAAAGATCCAGTATCGTCCCTGCACCAAAAACCAGCAGTGCAGCATTCTGCGCATCAATCGCAATCGCTGTCAATATTGCCGCCTGAAAAAGTGCATTGCGGTGGGAATGAGTCGCGATGGTGAGTACTAATTATAAATTATTATTATATCTTATCAAAAATGGGAGGAAAGATGGGAAAATTAAATTAAATCAAGCTCAAAACAAATGCTTGCAGCAGCAACACTAAGCACAGCAGCAACATGAACACGAAGCTCAAAAGCCGAGCGAAACACGAAGTTCGTTCGGGTTTCTTTCACGAGTTCAATGACCAGCCATGAACGAAATTTCAGCTCTCAGTGTGCGTGTGTGTGTGTTTGTGTGTGTGTGTTTAGTTGCGCGATTCACGGCAAAGTAAAAGTTGTCTATTTTGTTTAAACAAATTCAACGAACAACAAAACGAACACCCGCATGATAAATTGAGAGCAGGCTGTCGGCGAGAAGTGTGCGCCATTTCGAAATGGTGTTAAAAGTTGAATGAACGCACTTAACCCAAATCCATAAAAATGGAGACAGCAGAGCGAGGCCATCAGTCAGTCTTTCTCTCCCGCTCTTTACTTCTCTCTCTCTCTGTTTCTCTCTTTGTTACGCTGACTGCATTTGTTATTATTGAGTTTTGTAATAATTTGTTTAAATTAAGCTCACAGCCCGGAAAATATTTACAGGAAATAGCCAGCGATTATGAAAGCGCACACACACACTCGAAACTCAACTCTCTGGCGCACTCTCTTTCTCTCTCCACTCTCTTTGCTCTTCTCCACGTTCATTGACTTCTCGCTGGGCGGCCATGTTTGCTGTTTGCAGTGAAAACGAAAGCGAAAGTGGCTCATGCGTGTGTTTGTGTAAGTGAGAGAGGTGGGAAGAGTAAAAGGGGGAGAGACTATTTTGTAGGCAACACGCAGACGCGGCCTTTGTGTAAAATAGTATTTGTATTTGTAGTTGTTGCTGCCTTCGATGTTGTAATTGATGGATTAGATTTTGATATTTGGAGCGCATGTGTGAGTGTGTGTGTGTGAGGCAATGGGAAAGTAAAAAATGAGCAACAGAAAAAAACCGAAAATATGAAGTAAAAAAAACATAAAACATTTTGAGTGAGGAAATGCTTAGGAAAAATACTGGGACTTTTGTTTAGGAAATTTTATAAATTTTTGTAAGGGAAAATTTGAATAACAACAAGATCTTTTAGGAAAACCTTTTCTTTGCTTATTATATTTGCAAGGTTAGAAAATAAAGATTTGTTCACAAAAGTACAACATAATAAAGAATATCTGGTATTAAAAAAAACACAGATTTTCCCGATTTATAGTCATCCCACCCAAAAAAAAAAAACTAGCACAACTAATTTTGATCACTAATTTTATGCTCTTGTTTACCCCGAATGTCACCATTAAAATCCTACCATTAATTAGCCACTAACCTAGAGACGAGCACAATAATTTTTTAGCAAATCCTTGAACTAGTTCTGTGTGCCTGCCTAGTGCCCAAAAATAAGTCATGTGAACCGAACAAAAATTCGACCGCCAACAACTCGAACTCGGCAACAGCAATGAAATGAAATCGAAAAAA
Organism: Drosophila oshimai; assembly: GCA_018150695.1. Lineage (NCBI taxonomy): Eukaryota > Metazoa > Arthropoda > Insecta > Diptera > Drosophilidae > Drosophila > Drosophila oshimai. The sequence continues at coordinate 304,131 of JAECWM010000317.1, read as the reverse complement.
AAAAACCGAAAAAAAAAAAGAGAAAAAAAGCCAAGCAACAAATTTCGAATTGTTTATAATAAAAATGACCGTGTGCTATTTAAGCGACGGCGACTGCGCTGCCGCTTGCCTTATCTTTCAAGGAAAATTAAAATAAAACGCACACGCCGAAAAAATCAAAAACACAACAGGGCCGCTGATGAACAATTTACAGTTATAAAACAAGAGCGACTGACCTAGAAAACGCCATGAAATCATAATATATTTTTTTTTGGGCTTATAAAAAATGACGAAGAAGAAGAAACTGCTTTCACTTTTTTTGTTGGTTGTTGAAGAAACGAAATAATTGGCGGCCGTTTCGAAACACTTTCTTTTTCATTTCGTTTCGTTACATTTTTGGGCTGCTTTCATAATTTCTTTTTGGCCGCAAGTAATAGGCGCCATTTTGTTATTGCAAAGACACGAAAATAACGCAAGAAATGAAAACGAAACCGAAATTTAGCGCACAAAATACAAAATACAACAAAAAAAAAAGTCAAATAAAATACACTCGGTGGGCTCTCAGTTCATTGACCGCTGCTGACGTGCAGGAAAACTGGGTCACCAAAGGCAGCGCAGCCAGCAGCGCAGCAGCAGCGCGGCAGTGAAGGTGGTTGCGATTGTGTGCGTGCGCTTTGTATCTGTGTGAGCTGCTCAGCGATAGTAAACAACGAACAATGTGCACACACTCACACACACACACTCACTCTATGTTTGCACATTAATTTTGGCTGCCTTTGATTTCGGTGGATTTTACTTGGAAATTTATTAGTCCAAACTAAAAAAATAAAACAATATATCATTGGATCATTCTCTCGCTATATGCATATTTTCTATACATTTATTTGTAGTCCGCTGCTGCATGCACACATGCTGGCTTTTAATTGAAATGAACTTAAATTAGCGCGAGGTTAGGCAAATTGAAAGTAAATATGCAACACGAACGAGGCGCAGACGAGAATCGAGAATCGAGATAAAGCCAGAGCAGAAAAAGGGAGCATTCGGTGGGGTGGAGGTCGAAAAAATGTTTAAAGATTAGTTAAATATCAAGAATAAAGAGTTTATGAGTTGAAAACTAAAAAAAATTTCAGTATATTATTTGGTATATTTGTGGTATTTTAAAAAAATGTCATCAAAAATCTAAAAATTATTAGGTTATTTTCATAATATTATACAAGAACAACAAATGTTTAACTTCCACCAAAATCAATGAACATTTAACTACACAATTTATCAAAAGTATTTTTTGTTGGTATCTTTTTACAAGATTTTGTACCTCCCCCAAAATTCTTGCATATCTCCCAATCAAAAACCGTGGCCAAGCAAATAAGTGTGAGGCAAATAGATAACCGCACCTACCAGCAACATGCACAGCAGCAATTAGTTGCTGCCATGTCCCAAAAGCACATAAAATAATCAAACAATTGTCAATTATCGAAGGCACAGCATTTTTTCTACATATACATTTATATTTGTGTAGAGACAGAGACGCACACATAAATTTATATATATAAACGAGCAACTACTGTTGCTGTTGTTGTCGCAATCATTATTATTTTGAGGCTACACACACACATCAGCAGCAGCAGCAGCAGCAGCATGCATGTAGATTTCGCCTTGCCTCGCCGCTGCGAGTGTTTTGAACTTTATTCAGGTCAATTACAAATACATTAAAATGCCAGTGCTACACACACACACTGACACACAGACACTCATGGCAAGCTGTTGACTAAAATAATATTGGAGGCTACACGAAAATTTACAATAACAACGAGAACAAGGAGACCAAAGGCACAAGGCACAAGTCACTAGGCACTATGCATGGGGTTGGGTTGGGCCTTTGGTAGGAGTTGAAACACTGAACACTGAACACTTGGAACAGTTCAAGGAGCCTTCGAGTCGTGAGAGTGGGCGGCACTAAAACAGCTCACAGCTACAGCTTCAAGTACAAAATGCTAATGATGACGATGTGGGTGAGGTTCTGTAGTCAGACAGTGGGGGGTTTTTCGGATTCGGATTCTGAGGCTGTTCTATTGAGCTGCTGAAGGTTTATGTGAGGCAATTGAAAAGATTTAGCAGGCCAATGCAAAAGAACGTACCAAAAATAGACAGAAAAGTATTATCGTGGAATATAAACTATGATTTGTTTGAAATATAATGTTTTGGTATTATTTTGTAGACTTGATGTGTTTAGAAATCTTAAGTAAGCTTAATCTACGCTTTAGTACATTTAGTATGTTCGGTATATTCAGTATATTCAGTATTTTCAGTATTATTTGAATAAATACATATTACCAAACATTCAAAAGTAGTTTCTGGTCAATGGTTAGCTTAAGCCCCTTTTAGGCCCAATTACTCTCCTCCTTTTAACGCTTATACAATTACTTGCTGTCCATAAGTGAAATCATTTCACGCGTGTCATCCATCACAAACCCCAAAAAAATGAAGAAAAAAGCCAGCCAAAAAAAAGAGAGCAGGCGAAACAAAAAAAATACTTCAGCAAACGGCAGCTGCTTGACAAGTTGAGTTTTTGGCCGCCTGCTGAAGCTTCTTTTTTATTTGTTGTATTTTTTTGTTTTTTGGTTACATAAAGTTGCTGCCTGCCTTCACCTGCTGTTAACGGTGAAATTGCAAAGAAAAGAGCGCCAAAAGCCAAAAGAAAGAAAAGAAGGCAACGCAAAGCAAAGACACAGCCAACGGCCAACGTAACAAACTTGTTTTACACGAGACGCTGGCGTCGCCTACTACGCAAGTTGAACCTTCAAAAGGTTCATTTACCTCTCTCGCAAACGAACGCTCTTCGTTTGTCGTTTGTCTGGCAAACGAGCTTAGTTTGTATTTTTTGTATTTTGTATTTTTGTTTTAACCAGGGGAGAGAGGAGAGGAGAATAAAAAATGTACTTTCGCTTTTTTCAATGCCTCGGCGCCAAAAACTAGTTTTCCAGCTCTCTCAGAGAGCGAGCGAGGCAATAATATATTGCAGCAATATTGCTTTTAACGTTGATGTTGCTGGTGGGTTGCAGTTGCTGCTGCTCTTGGTGTTGCTGCTGCTGCTGCTGCTTGCAGCTTGCTGTTTGCTGCTTTTGGGCCACAGTTAAACGACCGAGCCGCAGAGTTCAACGACTCTCGTAAAATTTCTCGAAGGTTTCGCATTGCAACATCAACCGAGTCGCAGTCGCAACTTGTTCGAAGCGAAGCTGCATTTGCATGTCTCTCTCTCTCTCTCTCTCTCTTTGCTTACATACACCCCTCTCTTTCGTGTGTGCGCTGAATGCTGTTCATTGCACTCGGCCTCGTTTCGTTCGGCTGCAATTTTTGCACGACGTCAGAGGCTGAGCAAAAAAAATAAAGAGAAGGGGGACTGAGGAGGGGGGTTTGCATTTTGTCGCCGCGAGTGCAGCGACTTTTATTTGGGTCAGGCACGGTCATTCGCCTCGCTCGCCTTGGCGCGCATTTATTCGAAAATGATTAGACACGAAATGGAATTATTTTTGCGTACGTTCGTTCGTTCGTTTCGTTCGTTTGGTTTGTTTCGGTATCGATTCATTCGCATAGCGTAGATGCAGATCAGCTTGACCCAATTTCATTTCATTTTTTGCAACGTGCAAAAGGGGGTGAGGAGTATAATTTCTGAACTTGTAAACAAGTTGGCTATTTATTGGTATTTTTTTCGGAGGGGGGGGGAGGGAGTTGTAAAGGTCAGGGATGGGTGGGTGAAGAAGTATCAATTTTTCTACTTTTCTGAGAAAGTAATAAAATATATTCAAGGATTTTTAAATAAACTTTTTAAGTTAAAAGTAGTTAACTTAATGAGGAGTACCTAAAGATCTTACAGTTTTTAAAATTAAATGACTAAAAATTTTATTTAATATAAATGACTTTTAAACAAATTTTGTAACAATATGTAATATCAATCACTGTAAATTTGCACATTACTTATTCGCCCTGTGGCCCCTCTCAATTTTCCTTGAAACGCAACCAAAAAAAATTCAATTATACGTGGCTATTTTCGTAGGCTTTTTGTTTGATTTTCGCCTTTTGTTTTCCCTCACTTCATCGATGAGAAATGATTCGGGGGACGACCTTTTCATGTAAAATTAATAATATGGCACAGGGTCTACTCTACCCTGAGCGATGCGATCCGAGCGATGTCAAGTGCTATGCTATATGCTATAAGCTATATGTATTTGCTATATATATGCGCGACGGACGGCGACCTCCCCGACGTTTTTCATTGAGGCATTTTTCATGACCCACAAAACTCGAGCGACAACCGAAGGCTCCAAACCAAAAATAAAAGAAAAAAATACTTGCTTATGCGGGGGCTTTCTTTGGTCTTGAGCAATGTTTCCAGAAACTTCAAAACAAACTCATGATGGCTGTATTTATATTATTATTATTATTACTTGGGGGTTCGCTTTCGGCCCCTTTCTTCGACATATCATTTCTTTTGTGTGGCCCCCTTTGTCTGTCTGTCTGTCTTTCTGTTTCTTTCGTTTCCACACGATTCGATCGTAAGTTGTAAACAACTTACGCAAGCAAACCAAAAACCAAAAACCAAAGCAACAACAATTGTGTCGCTTATGTGACTTTACGTAAATCCAGCAGAGCAGCAGAGGTGTTTGTGAATCACCTTTCCTACTAAACCGAAAGTAGGCCTATCTCTCTCTCTTTCTCCTTCTCTTTCTCCGCTTGCAACTCTAGCTTTTTGTTATGCGAGTGCGTTGAACCCTCGAGTTAACAACAAGTTTGCTTATGCGTTTATTATTTCTCAGTAATAGTAATTCAGGAAGTCAGACACTCAAATGCCCAAAACAATAACACGAAATCATAAACAACTCGAGTTTAGAAAGCAACTTGATACAAGGCATTGGGTAAAATGATGAGTAAAATGGGGCTGTCGCAGTGAAAGTGAAACTTGTTAATTGGCTTTTAATTGCTGGCGTTATTGTGAATGTCAATTATGAGCAAAGCGATGCTATTGAACTGGTTTTTTGGTTTTCATCAGCCGCCGAAGAGTCTTATATAAGTTTTGCATTGCAAATAGGGAATACTATAAGTCATAAATAATTAGTTTTCGTTTGAACTAAGATTAATGGCTGATAAATAAGAAGCTAAAACACTATTATCTAAAATAAATAAATTATTAAAAATTTTAAATTTGAAGCCCAAATAAATACAAAAACCAAAAATTACAGCTTAAGCAATGAGAAGTAATAATAATGAACGGAATTATAAATAAACCCAATTAATTACAAGCCTCTGTTATCACATCGCAATCGTTTCGTTTTTGGGCCACCTTCGCCCCAGTTAATTCCAGTTGTCTCTTCGTCTTTCCGTATTTTTGGGTTTGGTCTTTAGCCCCAATTTTCGGGGGTCTTATGCAACCTTTATAGGCCTACAAAAGACTGTTGACCAATCCAACTTGCTTGCATTTCCACGGCACGCACGAAAATTTCTACCCGAATAAAAAAAAAGAGCCAAACAACTTTCACTTTTACTTTCGTCGCATCGCCGGAATGATTATTAAATGTTGTTCGTTGTTCGTTACGTTTTTGTGGCCTCATTCGGGCGGCTCAGTTCATTGACCAGAGTTGAGTGGCGGCGGTTGGGGTAAAACCGAATATGCTCGATGACAAAGCCAGAGTTTGAATAAACAAACAATCTGGAACACTCATGATCGCAGTGAGTCAGTTGAATCTGCAATTTAAATATTCAGGGAAAACTCTATCGTTAACTTATGACAGCCAGACGGGGCCAAAAGTGTCGTAAATAATGCACTCAAGCGTTAAATCATTTTGTTTGACTTTACAATCTCATTATTGGCCTCAGCCTCCAGTTTTGAATTTTCCACCTGCCCACTTGACGTATGCGCAATGTTTGGAAGATCAGAATGCCCACATCACTCATACGCACCGTGAAAAATTCGCTAGTGCTAAATATTCAAATGGCTCAGAAAGCTTTGCAAAAGCTTGCACCATTTGCTCTTTAGTGGTGAAAAGCTCTATGAAGCTTAAGAGTATTGAAGAGAGGAATGCTCTTAAGTTCATGTTCTCTTAGCCCGAGTTTGTTGAACTTTCCTGGATGATTAAAAGCAAAGAGAGACATATGATAAAGAGCCCTTAAAAAAGAGCTGTGGCAAGAAGCTTATCAGGGAAAGCTTATCAGTGCTTTGAACTTGCTTTGTTTGTGGGGTGGGTCATTGTTTCAATTAATTAAACCAAATTACAACAAAGTTAAAATGTAAAAATTAAATACTTAGTAAAGGAAATATTATGAACTATTTTGATAAAAAATGTTTGTGTTATTTTAGTCAACAGAATAATACAAAAAAAGGTTTAATCAAAAGATTTAAAGGATAGATAAACATCAAAATATAGTCCCTCTTAATATTTAAAAAAAATAAACATTTTGTATTTGAGAATTTATTTTTTTGTAAGAAATTAGCATACATATTTTGATATTTACATGCCTTATCACTGACTCAGCGCTCTTTTGGTTTGTTGCCCCCGCACAATAACAAAGGTTACTCATCGCAAAAAGAGCTTTGCCCGCTCTTAAGCTCGCTCTTCAACGCTCTTTCGGTCGTTGGCTCTGCGGCATTTTGTGTTTTGTGTGCGGCGTTTTTGCTGTTTTGTGCTCCGCTTGCGGCGACCGAAGCTCAGTCGCCGTCGCAGTCGCCGTCGCAGTGGTTCACGATTTGCCCGATACCTTTGGGTATATTCGTAAAGCGCCTCAACATTTACAGTTAGTCGCGTTCGAGACCTTGTCGAGTTTTGTCATATTAGCCAGCGATCCGATCTTTGGGATCTGAAATCTCAGATTCTGAATTCTGACATCTGAATTCCGGAATAAGCCAAGAATAACGCGAGTGCAGTTTAGTTGCCACAAATAATCAAACATAAATATCCAAAAAAGGCAACCCAATTTAAATTATTATCACAACTGAATGTTTTAAATGTTAATGTGAAGAAAAGTCGACCAAGAAAAAGTCTCCCCCACTCGTCTGTCTGGATTACGCGCCTAAATATAAAAATACCAAACAACAAAACCCAACTAATTTATTTGCTAAATATTCCAAAAATGAAATCAATGTGAAAAGCAAGCAAACAAAGTTCCTCTCAACCACATGAAAAATATTTAACCGAGATTAAGTGCAAATAAGATAACAAATATCTATCTATATGTACCTGAGTACCAAAAAGAGCTGTGTGTGTGCCAAAACCAAAAAAACAACAAGAAACCCAAGAAATATTTAATGAGCCAGCTCAACTGAGTGGTTGATGTGCCCCCAAAAGGGAATTAAAGTGACCAAGTCAAAATAAACGCAAAAAGCAAGCACAGAAAACAGAAAAATGGGCGAAGAACTGCCGATATTGAAGGGCATACTCAAAGGCAACGTCAACTATCACAATGCGCGTAAGTTATCCAAATCCAAAAAACCGATCCGAAAGTCGCACAGAAAAAACTTAGAAAGTGAAAGAGTTAAAGCCAATTTCCCTAAGCCGCCTGACACAGATTTAAGCCAAACTTCAAACAACACCCAGCTTTCGGTTTCCAAAAATGAAATATAAAAAAAGCAAATCTCCCAGAGAAATGCAGGCGTTCTGAGATTCTCTTTTTGTTTACATTTATTTTTATTTCTCTCTGTTTAAGCCCCCAAACAAATAGCAACAAGCAAAAGCGAGCGCCATTGAAGTGTTGACCTCGTTTATAAACATACAATAATTTTTTTTTTCTTAGCCGCGGAAGAGCTTTAAACTTGAATCGAAGGCAGCGTTGCGTTGCTTTGCTATTTTCTAAAAGAGCCAAAAAAAAGAGCGCATGTTTGACCAACTTTTCTCTCTCTGCATGGGAAAGTTGGACGCTCTAATTTCTACGCGCAGTTCATTTTGCCGCTGCGCCTGCGCAAAGGCAAAGGCGACGGCGACTTCATTTTCCATTTCGTTTGACCTGGATTTCGCTGCTCGGCAAGTGGGTCACACTCTCTCGCTGGCTCACTGGATGGCTGCTGGAAAAAGCAGTGAAAAATCAGTTAAAGAGCTGCTGCTGTGTTGTGTTTCACTTTTGCGGAGTGAAATTTGTCTGTGCGAGTAGAAATTTCTTTTGACATTGAAAAGTTGGCCAAACATTTGTCACATTTTGTTTGATGGTTGTGGGCTAAAAGAGGTGATTTAAAATAAAGATAAATATGGAATAAATTAATATAAATATGTAGGAAATTAATTAAAATAAATGTTATGGCATACAAAATACATTTTAATTGCCATAAAAATCAACAAAAATTATCTTTATCATTTAAAAAATTAGTTAAAATCATTAGCTTAGTTTTCAAAACCAGTTTCATTACAAATCAGCTTGCTGCAACCTTTTTTTCCTCTCAATTAGCGCGCCCACAATTCGACCGACTTTTATCGATCTTCTGGTCTTCTTTCTGCACTCTTTGATTTTTATTCCTAGTGCGAAAAACGTGACCGCAAACGTGCCTCTCTCTCTCTCTCTCTGTCTTTGGTGAAATGTGAAAGTTCACCCACATACAAATTTTTCGGTTGCGGCCCCAGGCAGAAATTAAAAATCTAAAAAAAGAGAAAGTGTAACAGGGGAGAGAAGACTGGAGATTGGAGACTGTGAAGACTGGAAGACTGACAGAGAGGCAGCTGAGGCAATGACCCACTTTGAAAGGGCAGTAAATTGCAGGGGAAAAAAAGGGTACACCAAAAAAAAAATAAGGAGGGGAACTTCCTGCGTGACAACAGGACAACAGCTGTCTGCTGTTTTTTTGCACCTGCTGCTGCCTTTTGCGTGCAATGAAGTGTGTAATTGATGGGGCCATAATTTTATGCTCAAGTTTAAGTTTAAACACCGCTTACAAGGCCAACAAAAACTAACCGAATTTTAACCTTATTTTTCTTTCTTACCACTTGCAGCTGTGCGCTTTGGACGCGTGCCGAAACGTGAAAAGGCGCGTATTTTGGCCGCCATGCAGCAGAGCACACAGAATCGCGGCCAACAGAGGGCTTTGGCCACCGAATTGGACGACCAGCCACGCCTCCTTGCCGCCGTGCTGCGCGCCCACCTCGAGACCTGCGAGTTCACCAAGGAGAAGGTCTCCGCCATGAGGCAAAGGGCACGCGACTGCCCCTCCTACTCCATGCCCACACTTTTGGTGAGTTTTTGCTTTTTTAATTATTAAATTAGCAGATAAAAATAGGAAAAAACAAAAAAGACAAAATAGTTAATTCAAATATTAAATTGTAATAGCTAAAGGAAAACAAAGAAAAAGATAAAAAAAAAACCATTTATTTTATTTCATATTTAATTTTTTTACTTTCTGCTAAAAAGAAGATAATTAAAATAACCTTTAACCAACCATTTTGGTCTATTATGTATCACTGATATAAAATAAATATTATTTCAAAAGCAGTATCAAGTTGCAAAGGCCAAGATTTATCACAAAACCATTTAAGGTAGCATCATAACAAGCCAAAGCCCATAAAATTATGAAAATAATAACAGCCCTATGTCGCTCAGTACAGTAATAGTCAGTTAAAGGTTATACAGCGTAGGCGAAATCACATTTCCGGGCCGACTTCTGTTGACATGCATAGATCAGTGACAACAACAACAACAACAACCGTAGACTAGCTATAGTCAAAGTTACTGCTAACTGCTTTTAGCTTTTTGCTTACTGGTTACTGGTTACTGGTAGGTAACTGCCTACTACTATACTACTGGCAGCGTTAGTCATGCGCCAAGGTGAACCTGTTTGCACGATTCTAAACCAGGAAATCGCCAGTCACACGTAGACGCGTCTACAAGCGAGTCTTCGGGTCTTCAGCTCTTTAGCGATTCTTGCGAGGCCTCCAAACGTGGCCATTGAAGTGGCAAGTTTGGGGTCAAGTTCTTGACGAAAAGCGCGTCAATGTCAGATTTATGAGGTTCCCCCCATGACAGCTGAATGATGAATGTTTGTTTTTTTTTGGGCCTTTGTGTAAATTCCATTTGTTTATTTTACATACAACTGACGTCACTTGGAGGAAATGTATCAAGGTGGAAATAGTAGGAAGTAAAAGATCAAATTTAAAACTTAAAATTAACCATAAATTATAATTTAGTAAGATTAATTTCACATGTATAGAAATAAAAAAACCAAAAGCGATAAAGAAAAGTGCTTTATTAAAAAACGTGTCCCGGCCCCCCGGCAACAACAAAATACACAGAAACAAAGTTCTAAAGCTCAAGGTCAAGCGTAGCGTCATTATTAATGAAAGCACACACACTGCTATCTCTAGAGTGAAAGAGAGACTATGAGATTAGAAAGAGAAAGAAAGAGAGAGGCAGGCAGACAGACACATGCGTTGTCCATTTAAATAAATTATTATTAAAATATTTAAAAGCGACACACGAGCAGAAAAAGTCAGAGTCAAGTGCAAGGCTAAAAAAGTTAAAATTTGATTTGGTGTGATTCCGAAAGCAAAAAAAAATAAAACAGAAGAAATCAAATACGATCGGCAGTTCAAGAATTACTATACACATACTAAGATAGAGAACAACGACCTTGGGGCGAGTTATTTTTTAACCTTGGAATAAACACACACACACTTCCCCCTCTTTCTCTGTTTGCAGTTGATATTTCCACTATATATGAGTAAACAATAATGGCACTAAAAAATATGCATAAAATGTCATGAGTATGAGGAAGCGAATGCCAGACAAACGGCGTCACAAAAACTGCAATATATTCTATTCTACTATATATAGTATTATATAGGGGAAGATCGCGGGCAGCGAGCAATCTGTAAAATTGTCAGGTGGTTCATTAAGGTAGGAAGCGTCGTAATATGCTAAAGTCGAACAATTTACAGTTTATGACGGCGGAAGGCGGAAGATTCTCTTTAAGGTTAAGTCTGAACGATCTCGCCAAATAACCGAATAGAAATAGAAATTCCCCGACTAACGATTAGCCCTACAGATTATTCAATCTCACGAAAACCCATATCAGTCGGGGTACAAGAATTCTTGGGGAATTATTTTTGGCAAAAACACAAGGTCGTCGCCAGCATTGGATCTTGTGATATGGCAGGAAATTCAAGGGGAACTGAGAGTATATAGCCACCACCCAGTCATAAATAGACCCCCTCCCCGTTAGAATATATTTGCAAACTATTTCCGCTTTTGCGCAAATAGAGAAATATGAGAAATATATAAAATCAAATGATACGACGACGTCAAAGCGCCGCCGGCGAAAAATAAAGAAAATGCGGGGGAAAATCTGCTAGCCGGTTGCCGGCTGCTATTTTCCCTCTCTTTTGTATTTGTATTTGTATTCTTTTTGCACAAAGAAAGCACATTTTCAAGGTTAATCAGACAAATATCGAAACCAAAAAAAAAAAAAAAAGAACAGCAGACAGCACAACGTGTGCTTATTGAAACAGAACGTAGAATCAAATACAAACATATGAAATCTCAAACATAAATTAAAAACCAAGTAGGGTGGGGGATTTTTCCTCAGGGGGGTGGGTTATTTCTTTTTATTAGGTGGCACGTTCGCTGTCTGAGGCATGTTCATGTAACTCAAAACCCGGAAAGCCAAATTGCGAAATAACATGAACATTCCCTTGGCTTAGATTCCCACCCCTCCACACGCGCCGCAAAAAAAAAAAAAACTATATAGTAATAGCACAAAATCCCGGAACCTTGAACTCTAGTTCGTCGACCTTGGCTGCTAATGTCAAAAGCTTTCTATTCTTTGGGATGAAAAGGGGATGAAATGGTGTAGGGGGAGGGGGTGGAAAAAGCCCCTAGAAACTAAAACCACACAAACTAACAGCCAGCTGACGTAGCTGAAGCTTTTCTTCTCTTTTTTTGCTGTAAAAAAAAAATAGAAAAAAGTATAAAGCTTCCAGCGGTGTTTAAGGAAATGCGACATTTGTCGAGTGCGAGTGAGAGCTAGAGGGAGACGGCAGATAGCTGGCGAGGTGGGCGTGCGGAAGTACAAATAGTTATTATTATTGATTTAAATGAGTGGGCACCGAGGGGGAGGTTCGCTGACCTTCGCGTGTGAAATAAGCGATGACGTGATGGGCCAAGGAACGAAGGGGGAAAACAACAAGTCAACAAGCAACAGTTACAGGAAAAGTTTACCATTTCAGTTGTTGACTACAAAATGAGCAAATATAAGCGACTTTTACGACAGTTACTGCAATTATATTGGTGGTCAAATGTGTCTTTAAAGATTGTAATATAAATTTATAAACTAAAAATTAGATATAAATAATAATAATAAATAATATTAAAGACTTTAAAAATGGTTTTACAATTTTCTATTGCTAAGCAACCTTTATTTTAAACACCTTTTTAACCCATCAACCCTTCTTTTCTTATGATTACAGGCCTGTCCGCTGAACCCCGCCCCTGAGCTGCAATCGGAGCAGGAGTTCTCGCAGCGCTTCGCCCACGTGATCCGTGGTGTGATCGACTTTGCTGGCATGATTCCCGGCTTCCAGCTGCTCACCCAGGACGACAAGTTCACCCTGCTGAAGGCGGGACTCTTTGATGCGCTCTTTGTGCGTTTGATCTGCATGTTTGACTCGTCGATCAACTCGATCATTTGCCTCAATGGCCAGGTGATGCGTCGCGATGCGATCCAAAATGGGGCCAATGCCCGTTTCCTGGTTGACTCCACCTTCAATTTCGCCGAGCGCATGAACTCGATGAACCTGACAGACGCTGAGATTGGTCTGTTCTGCGCCATCGTCCTGATCACACCCGATCGTCCGGGTCTGCGTAATCTGGAGCTGATTGAGAAGATGTACTCGCGGCTCAAGGGCTGCCTGCAGTACATAGTGGCCCAGAATAGGCCCGATCAGCCAGAGTTCCTGGCCAAGTTGCTGGAAACGATGCCCGATCTGCGCACCCTGAGCACCCTGCACACCGAGAAACTCGTGGTCTTCAGGACGGAGCACAAGGAGCTGCTGCGTCAGCAGATGTGGTCGATGGAGGATGGAAATAACAGCGATGGCCAGCAGAACAAGTCGCCCACGGGCAGCTGGGCGGATGTTATGGATGTGGAGGCGGCCAAGAGTCCGCTGGGTTCAGTTTCCAGCAGTGAGTCTGCGGATTTGGACTACGGAAGTCCGAGTAGCTCCCAGAATCAGGGTGTGTCCCTACCCTCGCCACCACAACAACAGCCCTCTGCTCTGGCCAGTTCAGCTCCTCTGCTGGCAGCCACTCTCTCCGGTGGATGCCCCCTGAGAAACAGAGCCAACTCTGGTTCCAGTGGTGACTCTGGGGCAGCCGACATGGACATTGTGGGCTCACATGCACATCTCACCCAGAATGGGCTGACAATTACACCGATTGTGCGACACCACCAGCAGCAGCAGCAGCAGCAGCAACAACAGCAGCAGCATATGCACCACCAGCAGCATCCTCAGTTGCATCACCACTTGACAGCCGGAGCAAATCGCTACAGGAAACTGGACTCACCCACGGATTCGGGTATCGAGTCGGGCAACGAGAAGAACGAGTGCAAGGCTGTGAGTTCCGGAGGCAGCTCCTCCTGCTCCAGTCCGCGTTCCAGTGTGGACGATGCGCTGGACTGCAGTGATGCGTCCGCAGCTCAAAACCAAGTGGTGCAGCATCCCCAGCTGAGTGTGGTGGCTGTGTCGCCAGTCCGCTCGCCCCAACCCTCGAGCAGTGGTCACCTGAAGAGACAGATTGTGGAGGATATGCCAGTGCTGAAGAGGGTTCTGCAAGCTCCACCTTTGTACGACACCAACTCGCTGATGGACGAGGCCTACAAGCCGCACAAGAAGTTCCGGGCTCTGAGACATCGTGAGTTCGAGACGGCCGAAGCAGATGCCAGCAGTTCCACCAGCCAGAGCGCAGGAAGTCCGAGGCAGAGTCCAGTGCCGAATAGTGTGGCCACACCACCACCATCATCTGTGGGCAATGCCAGCCTAGGAAATCCCGCCCAGAGTCAGCTGCACATGCACCTGACCCGCAGCAGTCCCAAGGCCTCGATGGCCAGCTCCCACTCGGTTTTGGCCAAGTCCCTGATGGCCGAGCCCCGCATGACGCCCGAGCAGATGAAGCGCAGCGACATCATCCAGAACTACTTGAAGAGGGAGAACAGCACAGCGGCCAGCAGCACCACCAATGGAATAGGAAACCGCAGTCCCAGCAGCAGCTCCACTCCACCACCAGCTCAGAATCAGAGTCAGCAGCAGCAGCAGCAGCAGAATCAACAGAGGTGGGGCAGCAGCTCGGTGATCACCACCACCTGCCAGCAGCGCCAGCAGTCCGTTTCCCCCCACAGCAACGGCTCCAGCTCCAGCTCGAGCTCCAGTTCCAGCTCCAGCTCGTCCTCCACCTCCTCCACATCCTCCAACTGCAGCTCCAGCTCCTCGGCCAGCAGCTGCCAGTATTTCCAGTCGCCGCACTCCACCAGCAACGGCACCAGCAGTGCCCCAGCGAGTTCCAGTTCGGCTACTCCGCTCCTCGAACTCCAGGTGGACATTGCTGACTCTGCACAGCCGCTGAATCTGTCCAAGAAATCGCCCACGCCGCCGCCGAGTAAACTGCACGCTCTGGTGGCCGCAGCCAATGCCGTTCAGCGGTATCCCACTCTATCCGCGGATGTCACAGTGACCGCTTCGAATGGCAATCCTCCGGCCATCAGTCCCGCTCCCAGCAGCAGTCCTCCGGCAAATGTGGGTTCCCCGAATCCCGGACTCAACACCACAGTGCACAAGGTCATGCTGGAGGCGTAAGGCCTCCGTGAGGAGTGGGAGTTTCAAGTGGGAGAGACAGAGACTGGGTGTGGCAGTTTAGGAGCAGCATGGAGAAGCAGAAGCAGAAGTTGAATTAAATTATTTTACCTTTTAATTGAGCCGTGTACAAAGTTTCAACATGCATGCAATTTAAAAAAAAAACAACTAATATTTAAAGCAACCACAACAAAACAACTACAAGTTATTAATTTAAAACAAAACAAACAAAAAACCCAAGCTTGAATGGTATTACAAAACAAAAAGAAAAAACAGAAGAAAAAAACATAAATATATTTTAGCAGTTAAACTCTAACGTAGCAACCAGTTAAAAAAAAAAAAAAAAGAAACACAAGGCAGCGCTTTGATTTTGCATTAACTTTTTTTCAGCTGCAGCCCACAAAAAATTCCAATCCCCCAATCTATCGAAACCCTGATTGTTTTATAAGTTTTAAGCCCTTGTTGTACATATTAATTAATTAATTAATTTAGCATTTTAGTTTGTAGGCGTGAGCAAAACTACTTTGCTTTTTTTGGATGTTTTTTGAAAAAACTGCAAATTATTATTATTAAATTTTTAAATACCTAAAAACAAAAACAAATGTGTGTGAAATTTTTTATTGTGCGATCTCCGAGCAGAATTGAAGTGCAGTTTGCAACAAATTTTAACTACAATTAAGTTGATAACGATTCATTTTTTATGAATTTAACTAATTTTATGAATTTGTTATAGTTTTCCACCCTTTCTATCCATCTTTCAGTCTATCTAGCTATTCGTATTCCTTATTTCTCCTTTGGCACAAAGCTATTTTGTACGCTAAAGAATCAAGTGGAATAAATATTGTTTTCTAATTTTAAAACTACCACAAAAAACAATTAAAATAAACACGAAATGAATGAGAATCAAACAAAATGCTTAAAGTTTTAGCAGCGAGCAGTAAGACGATGATGAAAGCAGAGAAACCCAACGTTAAATATATCTGTTGTGTACATAGTTAAATGTTAAATTAAACACAAAAACATATTTAAAGTACATATAAATACACGTAATTATTAATGAAGAAAAACCTATGCTTAAAAGATTCAATGTTTGATTGGCATCTTAGAAAACCGAGTAAAAAATACAAAAAAATCAACAAACAGAAATTATGATATATTATTTAAACGTAAAGTATACATTTATATTACAGAAAAAAAACAAAAGAGAAAACTTGCGGTAGCAACAAAACTATTATATTAATTACATTTTAATTACGCTGTACTATTATGATTATTAATTATTATGATTAATTAATTACTATTTTTATGCTTAGACAAACCAACAACAAAAAACAAAGATGCAAAAACAACATAAAAAAAAAACAAACAAAAAACAAAACAAAAAAACTACACTGGCGCAGAAATTTGTATTGTCAAATCAATAAAAAATTTGTTTAAAAATTTCAACAAAACCCCTTCAGTTTTTTCATTTTGAATTTTCTTTTTCAGTTGCAAATTTTTTCCAATTTTCAGTTTTCAGTTGCTTTGCTTTGGAATGGTAAGATTTAAGGTTTCAGTTTGATTACGATTATTTTCAGTTTGACTACCGCGCTGTAAAAAATATTCACAAAATTATATCTAAAGTATTTATATCAGAATTAAATCAACAACAATTTTATGTGTATAAATGAGCCACAAGGAAAATGTGTAAAGACAACAAAAAAAACTCTCAACGTTGGCTGAGGAGAAAAATCTACAAGAAATATTATATTCTTTTAAACTTTATGCAGCGTAAGGAAGCGTTGGTTTTCCACCAAAAACCACGAAAATGAAAATTACACAAAGATATCACACTTCAATAATTGACTCTATATATACACACAAGCATATGTACGTAGATGAAACGATTTTGGTGTCTGTGTGTATGTATGTATGTAGGTGTATGTAACATTGTCCGTAACTTTTAGCCAGAAAAACAACAACAAAAAACCACAAAAATTTATTGTAATTGTGTAACTAAAAGTGAATATTTTATGTAAAAACTATCTCAGCATTGAGCGATGATATGGAGATCGAAATGGATGTTTATGATGATGATGGTGATGGATTATCATAAGGATATCTAACCGAACGACGGCAGCGACAACTGAAACAATGAAATTGCGACAATTAAGCGTAACGTAACGTAAAAGTATATGTAAAACGTAACCGTAAACAGCCGTAAGAGTTTAACGTAACGTAATAGCAACTAAAAACTTTGAAATGAATAATGCAACTTTGAGGCAACTCCAGCTGAGGCATATGAAATACCGTATGAATAATATCTATTAATATATATATATACACACATGAATATATTTTCAAGGACAGTCACAAATCAAATTGCGGCAAAAAAAGAGTTTTTAAACATGAGAATTTGGCAAAAATTGTAACAAAAAAAATATTATGATGAAAGTAAGAAAGTGAGTGTGCAAGAAAGCAAAGAAATGTTCTGAAAATTGATTAAATCTCCATAAAAATAACAACAACAAAAATTAACAGCAGAAATTTGTATTTGTGAAATAACATAATATTACAGTTTGTTTTAAATGGAAACACAATGAAAAAAACCCCCCAGAATGGAATATGTGAATAAAATATTGAAAATAAGTATTTAAAATATATCAACAAAAATTATGAAAAACAAATCGAATGTGTTTTTATTTGACTTTGGTAAACTTTTGCAGGTGGGTAGGTAAATAGATCAACGGAAGGAAGGTAAATATCTACTAGTATGGACGAAGAGCCGTATACCCAAGAACGACTAATGAAACATATAATCTAAAAATATCACTCATACGTACTGTTGCACTGGAAAGTACAAGAAAACTTTATCAAGAAAATCTTAGTTGTTACAGAATTATTTGGTTTACATTATCGTTTTTATTAAATTAAACTTTTTATTAATTTTCTTATTTTAAGGAAAATAAAAATTTCACAACATAAATGGAATCAAGTTTCCCAATGGAAACTGATCTTGAAACAATTGTAATTAAGAAGCCAGCTTTTTGTCATTAGATTTAAATATAGAAATGGGTAGACAGAGGGCCATTATAATGTCACTAATTTCTGAGTAACACTTGGAAACACTCATCGTTTTTGCCCTTTTCCCCTTCTGCCGATCGTACATCACTTACGTTTACAGTTGCCCAAAGCTTATCACACACACATACGATTTTTTGCGGTTTCGGAGAATAGCGATTATTTTCAATGTCGCGCCTGTCTGTCCTAAGCTTTTGCTGACTTTGTGTGTGTGTGTGTGTGTTTTGGAATTTTGCCCGTGACCTTGAGGCGATAAGAGTCGCGAAATGAATTTGCCGAAATAATCAAATCAACGTTGTTTTTTTTGGTGCGGGGAGTGGAGAGAGGGTTAAGGCGTCTGGGCAGCGTGAGTGCCGCGTGTAGATAACAAAAGTCGATGGCAGCGATAGGCAGACATTCATTCCACCACCTCACCCACCACCCACCCACCACCACCCTAAAAACACCAATAAGACCCACTGAGATGTCTGTGTGTGTATTCTAATTTTAAATGTGTGAGAGAGAGCCACTTGTACACACACAGACAAATGCGTTGTTATCTTCAAAGTCAATGTCAAAGCCAAGTGAGAGGAGGTGGATGAGGGAGACAGCGAAATTAGAATTAGAAAAAGAAAAAGAAACAGCAAGAGCACAGCAAATTTACTTAGTGTGGGTTTGGTGGCGTATGAGTAACGAGTGACAGGCGACAAGTGACAAGCAGGAAATGCAGCGCAGTGCACTGCATTGTAAGGGGTGAAGAGAGCATTGGGATGACCTTGGGGGTGGGACTTTAGCGAAGACTCAGTCAATGGAAGCACTTCTTCATCACTGATCTGGCAATTAAATGGTTGATACTTTCCTTTAACAGTTTCTTGTGTTTGAAAAGTATATCAAGCATAGCCCAGCTAAAAGTTTGTACAACAAAATCCACCTTAAAAAAAGTTAAAATTTGATACAAATTATGTTATTGTTAAAGTAAAATCAGTCAGATTTTTATAAAAGAAAAATTGAACAACTTTTATGTCAAAATAAAAATAACAGCAAAACAGTTATTATTAAAATTCGAAACTTTAATGCTTTGATTTTTTAATAAATATCAAAAAATAACTGTCACTTTTGTAATTTTTTTTATATAAACCAGAACATAACTCTTAAATTTTGGATATTTAATTTAAAAATAAAATGGTACGTCCCTGATAAAAACATGTAGCACACATTGTGTACCTTAAAAATTTATTAAACGGTTTTATAAAAAAAAAATGTCTTAATCAAAAATAGAGAACAGTAAAATAAAAAAATGTTTAAAAAAAATAAAAAGTTTTTAAATTTTGATTAAAATCGAAAATTGTTGTATTTAACAAAATATAAAAAATCTGAAGTACCTAAAAAATTGCCTGACTTCATATTTAGGATTTTTTTTATTTGCAAAGAAGCAAATACTGTAAACGATATATCTGTACGTCCGTCCGTCTCTTGTCTGTGACAAACATCGAGATCTCGGGAACTATTAGAGCTAAAACCACCAAATTTTGAATTTTTTAAAAACCTGTCTTTTATAAACCGAAAATAACAAATAAAAGTTCTGTAATGTCTAAAAATAGAGAAAAGTGGCCCTTACAAATTTATTTTTGTTGAAAATTTCTACCCAAATAAAAAAAAAATTTAAACTACCATTTTCAAAAAATAAACTGCGTTGAAAATTTTAGCTCAAAAGTAGGCAATAATCAATTTTTTTTTTTAAGAGGGGCCTTAAAACTGATTGTACATGAAATCGATAGAAATTGTTAGTTGTAATGTTTTAAACAGGAAAGTATTGGAGAATCTTATAGTACCTCAAAATTCCATGATGTTTCATATTTCTGGATTGACTTAAAAAAATTGGAAACATTCAGATAAAAAATACATCTGCATAGTCATCGAAAAAATAGAGAGTGCATCCAATTCGATGCCTACGATTATCTACAACCACCTTTTGTCTGATATTTGTTGGCAATTTTCTTTCGATATTTTTTTCGGCAATTTTTATTTGCGCATATTTCACCTTGAAATAAAACAAGCCTCAAATAAATTAAGGCACAAACAACAACGGCAATAACAACTCGCCCGTAGAAGCAGAAGAAGAAGAAGAAGAAGCAAAGCAGCGGAGAGCAAATTCCACCGGCAGCAAAAAAAAAAAAAAAGCCAAATAAAACAAGAATAAATACACCCGCGGGATGTTGGCGGGGAATAAAACAAATATTCAAGGTTAACTGATTAGACGAAATTAGCAAAGTTCTAGCAGATGATTGAACGGGGGGGAAAGAGAAGGCAGCTCTGGGGGAAAAGAAGTGAGAGAGAGAGAGAGGGGCAACGCTTGATGAGAGCACGCGCTAAAATAAAAAACTCACGCAACGCGTTCTTTTCGGTGCGTGTGTGGAGCTCCGCCCCCTTCCGCCCACTCCCCTCGCCCCCACGCACCCCCCTTCCCAACAAACTGCACGCGTGCGTACGCATGTGATTGCCGTCAGCCCCCTCTCTTTCACTCTACCTATCCACCTCTCTCTTTTTTCTTCAACATATCACTCCATATAACCATTGTCGTCAGCGTAGGCCTTTGGTTTTAGACACTTTTTTCGGCTATTCGACTGACGAGTGCTGATGTTCATTCTGTATTAAAATGGAGGGGATATTGGGCCATATCTATGGGTTCCTAATTTAATAAATACAAAAACGAAATTAAGATCTAGAATAAACATTCTTTATACAACACTTTTATTGTAACAGTTATATGATCTTAATATAAATCTTGTTAAAAAATTGTATTGATTTCTTAGGCTAATATTAGAAAAGAATAATGGGTACCTTGATCAAACTTATGTTTGCATGTTTTAATGTTTGATGTTTTAACAACCCATTCAAAGGGACCTAATCTATATTAGAAAGAGTATATTAATATTTTATAACACTAAAATTTTGACAGTTAAAATAAATTATTGTGTTGGTAGCTAGATTTTTGAATTTAAGATAACAATATTGTATTGTTAGTTTCATTTAAAAAACCTTTTTTTTTATTTTGGGGGGTCACAGAAACCGTTCCAACAAATTAAAAATCAACCAAGTTTAAATTAAAACATTATAAATAAAATTGAAAAAAAAATTTTAAAACCAATTTGAATTTAAAGCTTAAAGTAAACATCAAGAAGTAGTAAAAGAGATTTAAATTAAAGACTGAAAGCAAACATCCAGGGTATTACAGTGTTTACACTCTTAACCCTAATCTACGCACTTTTATTTGATTTTCGGTTTTTTTTTTTTTGGGCGCTAAGCCTTTGCTGATATATTCCCGTGGGGGCAATGGGAGCTGCCCAAGTGCGACAGAGATGGCAACACTCTCCCGCACCAAATAAATAGACAAAATAGCAAATAGGCAAAAAAGAAGGCAGCAAATATTCCCGCCAACGAAATTCGATGGCAAATGTATAGAAAATTTTGCGCAGCATATAATAAATTTCATTTATGTGCCGCGTGCTCAGCACCCCCTTTTCCCCCCCTCCTCCAGAGATCACCCCTAATGGTTATACATTTTATTTGGAATTATGCGCGAGTTGTCCTTGAGGGGAATGCCTGTGAACTTGCCAGGGGACTTTGTTCGTGTTTGCCTAGCGAATATTGCGATTTATATATAAATTCCCCAGCCTAGCGACAGTATTTATTTCGCAGCAAAAGGTTCATATTCGTAGATTTGAGTGCGTAGAATCGATCCGGGAAGTGAGGTAATTAGGAAGATAAATTTCATAGTTTTTTATTTTGACAGACCACATTTTTATGGTGAAAAATATGAAACCACAGCAAGAGCTATGAGCTATTAGCAGTTCAAGTCCCAAAGTTCAATGACTTTTCATGGCTCGTTTAATGTCGATAAAATACTATCTTGTCCATCTTTACACTCTAATAGTTTAAAACTTTACATGAAGCAGCCAGCTTTGACTTTTTAATAATTTTAGTTAAGTTTTAAATAAAAAAGCTAAGAAAAAAATAATATTTATAATGGATTTACTTTATGTTGTTTAAGCTGAGGTGGTTTATTGTGACTAAGGTTTTATTGGTTTTTTTTTTTTTTTTTTTTTTTTTTTTTTTTTTTTTTTATTAAAATAAAAAAAAATAAAAAATAATATAAATTTTTATTATATTTTTTTTTTTTTTTATTTTTTTATTTTTTTTTTTTATTTTTTAAAAATGGTTTTTTTTTGTGTTGGTTTTTTTATTTTTTTTTTCTCCCCAATGGGGGGGGGGGTGGGGGTTTGTTGTTGGGGGGGGGTTTTTTATTTTAAAAAATTTTTTTTTATTTTAATTTTTTTTTTTTTTTTTTTTTTTTTTTTTTTTTTTTTTTTTTTTTTATTTTTAATATATATAAATTTTTTTTTTTTTTTTTTTTTTTTTTTTTTTTTTTTTTTTTTTTTTTTTTTTTTTTTTTTTAAAAAATTTTTTTTTTTTTTTTTTTTTTAATTTTAATTTTTTTTTTAAAAATATTTTTTTTTTTTTTTTTTTTTTTTTTTTTTTTTTTTTTTTTTTTTTTAAATTAATTTATTTTTTTTAATTAATTTTACCATTTTAAAAAGTTAAAAATAAACTTTCCTTTTTTTTTTTTTTTTTTTTTTTTTTTTTTTTTTTTTTTAATAATAATATAAAAAATTTTGGGGTTTTTTTTTTTTTTTTTAAAAAAAAATAAATATTGTTTTTTTTTTTTTTAAAAAAAAAAAATGGAGGGGGGGAAAAAAAAAAAAAATTTTTTTTTATTATTTTATATATTTTTAAAAAAAAAATTTTTTTTTTTTTTTTAAAAAAAATAAAATTTTATTTTAAATTTTTTTTTTTTTGTGTTTTTTTTTTTTTTTTACACATACATTAAAAAAGGGGTTTTGAGAGGAGTATATTAAATTAATATATATTTTTTTTTTTTTCCCCCGGGGCCAACCAGCCCCGGTCTCCCCTATATGAGTTGTTATTTAATTCACTGTTAAAACTTCCTACTTTAAAGTATCCCGTTATTTTAAAACTTATTTGTAAAAATTTATAAACACCAAAGCTAGGTATAACAAAATTTAAAAAAATATTTTTAACTAATTTTTAAATGTCGGCGGTACTAAACGACAACAAATTTTTAAGAGTTTTGTGTTGTCACCTCGGATTATACCTTCCTTTAAATTTTATGACTAAATATTTCACAATGTTGTCCGAAATTTTAACTTAACACACAAATACTTATTCTCTTTATTTTAATGATGTAAACATTTTTATTTGTATGCTCAAAAACATTAAAATTTATCCAAAAATTTCCAGTTGAGATCAACAAATTAACTTCAAAATAAATCAAAATTGTTTCTCTCCAGAAGGGCAAAAACAACAACAACGCTAAAATAAACCGTAAAAAATAAACAAAAAAGAACTTTTATAGCTGAACAAGAAGAAGAGCGAGTACGGCAAACACACGGATGGGAATACAAAGGCAAATACGAAATACACTCGAAAATACAAACACAACAGCGAAATGCGCTTGACATTGAACTTGAACTGCAGTCGTCGGAATGCAGTCGACGTCGACGTCGGCAGAACTGATAGCAGCCGTCTGCTGGTGGGTGGGAAGGAGAGAGGAGGGGGAGGGGGAGAGAGAGGTAGAGAGGCAGAGAGGGAGCCAATGCCAAATGCATCTGGGGAACGAACTCGGGCGTATACTTAATATTGAGAGGGGAGGAGGAGGAGGAGGAGGAGGAGGACAGACGGAGAGGAAGAAGAGCAGCGTCACCGACAGCAACAACAACAACAACAACAAGGTACTCGTGTAAACCATAATTGAATTTGCAAACACAAATTGCCAAGAGAGCGGATCGGAGGATTGCCAGACAGAGATAGACTGAGGGATAGAGCAAGAGAGTGATAGGGGCAGAGTACCGACGTCGGTGGCGTATGAGTAATTTTATTTCTTTATAAACTGATTCACAGGGACCGAATTATAAATATGAAATATATTAGTACCTCTCATGGGATTTTTCAGATCAGGGTCTTTCATTTGCAAGTGCAGATAAACTAAGGGGATTTATTGAAAAGGAAATGTAGTTTTTTTGTGGTCTAAACTGCAAGCTTTTTAAAAATTATAATTCAAAAACTATGCACAATGTTAGTTTAAATATATTTTACATAAAAAAACAATTAGTATTTATTTCAAAAAAAAACTTATCTCAAAATTTAAAAAAAAAAAACTAAAAGTCACACAAAAAGTCCCATTTTTTAATTATATTTTATTATTATTTTTTTTCAAGACTTTAAATTTTTATAAAAAACTTTTCTTTCAACTTATTCAAAATCTGATGTTTCACCAAATTGCTGTTCCATTTTCAAACATTTTGTAAAATCTCAGCAGGCTGCATTTGACAGGCCCTTCGAAAGCCGTTCGACCATCGCAACCACTTGGTCCCAAAACTTGAGTGCCATCGACGGCAGGGCACCTCGAGAGCCTTAACCCTTTGTGGCGGGCATAAACGACCAGCGTTTGATGGGTTCCAATGGGGCTGGTCATAAAATCAAGGAGCAGAGGCTGGGTAAACACAATAAATGTGCCAAAAACTTTGGAGAGCGCCTAAAAATATGCTAAGCGCGCAATTTACACAAACAGGAGAAGGAGAAATTGGGTTGGAAAAAGGAGGTGGTGGAGGCAAAGCTCGAATGGCATTGACAGCTGCCAAGGTCACGCTGACAAGTGTTGCACGCGCCTGCCCATGGGGTCAGAGGTCCTCGCTCCTCGGCCAAGTTTTCCATTTACTTTTCATGCTCCCATTCCCCCCATTTCCATCTCCCCTGGTTTTTCATCTCCTTCTGCTTTGCACTTGATTACCGACACGCGCTCCTTTTTATATATTTTTTATACACATAATGTCCCCGGAGCGCGTGTGTGGTGGCTAAGTGATTTCTGATTTTAAGCAGATTTATTTAGAGACACTTCCCTCGATTTGTTTTGTTTGCTTGCTGGGTAGTGTAAACAGAATTAGGAATCCTTTTGGCATTCCAATTCCTTTGTCCTTTTCTAAAGGGTGGGCTACAGTGTCGACCAAATGGTAATTTTCGCAGAATTGATAATCGTTAGGACTCAGAGAATGTTTATTTATAACCAAATTCTCAAGAAGAATATTATTATATTACTCGTTAAATAACATAAATTTATGTAGGTATTTGAAGTAAAAGAAAGAAGTATAATGTTCATTACAAAAAATAAAATTTAAAAACATTGAATCATTTTAGTAAAGACTTTAAATTTAAAGTTTGTTAATGAATTTTAATCAAAATTAAAAAAAAAACAACATTATCCTTTGGTTGTTTATAAAAAAATATAAAATAAATATAAATATAAAATAAAAATTAAATACAAACACGTATTAATTAAAAAAATATAAACATGTACTAATTAAAATTCTGCTTCCAAAATTTTTAATTTGAGTTACAAAGTTTTTTGTTTTCTAGTTTCAAAATATTACAAATTTAGTCGATTTAATTTGCCATTTCTCATTCTGTAGACATCTTCGTCAACCTTAGGCAATCAGCAGAGCCAACCACATCGAGTGCTCTGGAAATCTCCTTCAGAAAGGTCAAAGGCAATGCCGCAGCATCCTGGGAGAGCAGAAGCGAGGAGCAAAAGGACTACAAGGAGCCCAAAGCTTGGCAAACAAATTGCGACGAGGATTTTTCGGGGGTTCGACGACAGCAACTGCGACGCGTGTGTTGTATTGAAATGTCCTTGACAATAACATTGCATGCCTGGTGGCTTCAGCTGGGACCCTCTGCCAATCCGTAGGCCCAGAACCACCCACATTCCCCTCCCTTGTCCCGTTATCTTCCACGTGGCCTGTGGGCGAAGGATGAGTGGGTGGCGGTGCTCGACTTGCTTGATTGCTTATTTACACGTGGCGCACATTCGGGAATCCAAGAAGGCGACTCGGACAGAGACTCGGGATTCGTGGGCTTTTGGGTGGTTTTTTTTTGGGTAGGTAGGCTCGACTCCTACGCTCTCAATGAACAAAACCTACGACGGAATTCCAAAGCTTAGAAAATGACGCAGTAGGAACCTCGATTACGAGCTGCTCCTCTTGGTGGCTCTGTTTTTCGGGGAAGGGATAAACGTTACGGAATTCTAGTGCGTTTTAATAAATGGAACAGAATTTATTGACATAGCGAATTTACCAAGGAAATTTAAGGAAAGCTTTTAAGTATAAGATAGTTTTCAAAAATAAGTGTAGTCTAACCTGAACTACTTAAATTACTAACAATTAATGTTAAAAGGCAAAACCACCTTTATTTTATTTAAAAAATGGTTGTCTTAAATTTTTAAATATTTTAAGACTTTTTTTATTGTCTGTTAACAAAGACAAAATGTAGGTTTAAAATATGTCTTAAATAAAAGTTGGTTTTTATTGACTTTAAAACCATTGATTTATTTAAAGCTCTGAATAGTACAAATTGGTTCAAGTGATTAGTCACAGATTAATATAACAATTAAACTGAGAACTATTTTCACAATAAGAAATTAAGGCATTTTTATGACATCGTTTCAAAACTGTTTGATTTAAAATAACCCTAATTACTTCTAAAGTAACATTTATTTATTTTATTAAACGCTTAAACAAGAATTAATCTGTATTTTCTACCAACTATATTAAACATCAGACTTTCTAATTTTAACAGGACTAATTTTACTCAGGACTTGGTTTTACTAGGGAGAGATCCAAAAATAGTTTGATTTCTTCAAAATTGTTGCACCAAGAACGATAGGAGTTAAGTGATTTTAAATTGGGAGGTAAGTAGTTGCGTAAGACCCACTTAGAGTCCCCCTACATCCCGACTGTCCAGTTAATAAGAACTCCTCCCTTAGTGGCCAGTCCTGTAGGCGGCCCCTTGTGGCGATTCCAGTTAATTTTACAAATATTAAGCAAACATGGGCGCCGCGCGCAAACACCCACCCAACTCCACCCCCTTTGGAGGCCGCGCTTCGGCTGCCTTGCGGTTTGTGTTCATGTTTGTGGGGTCGGGTGCCAAGGCAAACAGCCACAAAAAAAACACACGCGCTCCAACCCCACGGAAACTCATACAAGCCAATAACCCAGAGCGTTTTGCTATTTACACAATTACAGCAACGAAGTGTTCCGCCCGCCTGGCCTCCTCTCCTCTTCTCCTTGGACACAAAATTGCGTCGAGAATTTTGTCGAGGGAATTTTTACGAGAATCGCATTTAGGCGAAGAAACTCGGACTGGGCCAACCCACTGCCTCATTTTTATTCGGGGATTCAAGGTCAAAGTTGAGAGCTGGCCATTAAAACAAAGGCGGCTGATGAAAGCCGAAAACGAAAATCCCAAAGTGGGGATCTACCAATGCCCTAACTTACAAAGAATTTGAATAAAATAGAAAGAATCCTTCTTTTAATAAAAAATTTTTCTATAAATTTAACATTTTATGTATTAAGTTCTTATAATAAATTATTAATATTTTTTTAGTTTCCAAACTCAACATTTTTTTAAAATAAATAATACAACTAATTTATACTAGTATTGCAGAAACGTTTCTTATTGCGTTATAAATCGTTTACAATAACTGATAAACTAAAAATTCTTAAAATTCCAAAAAGGCCTTTCTTTCAATTGGTTAAAATTGGTATTTAATTCCCTGTTAAAAGAAAAACATTTCTATGATATATATTTCTAGAGAAAAATGTATGCTTAAAATTAACAAGAAAATTCTAAATGAAAATATTAATTTAAAATAAACACTTTGCATTGAATCTCAAATTTTTACGATTAACATTTTCTTTTTAGAGTATTTCAACTCTCATTCCAAAATCAAAAACCTCATATTGCGCAGAATCCGGTGATATTTGACATGAGAATGCTTGTTTGTATAAAATAAGTCCAGCAGGGCTATTAAAAAAAGCCCAACCCCAAAAAAGCAGTTTAATAAAATATACAAAATCGAGAGACATGTATTTGCGGTATGGTAAAGAACACTCGACCCAAATCAGAAACCTCTTCATTTGAAATTCGAAAAAAATACCAGTATTAGATTGGTATTCTTCTTCTGAAGTTAAGAGACACTTGGAATGATAAGGGTTGTAATCAAATAACCTGATTTTGACAGGAGTTTTTGTTTTAACTCTTCTTTTATATAGTCTGAGATTGACTACAAAAATCAAATTAGGAATCTCTAAGCAAAATGGACTTTAAAATGCGTTCTTGCGACTCCCTGCCAGCGACCCTCAATGCAACTTATGCAACCCGAAGGCCATTTATTTCTGAGTTCCGATCTGGCACATGGCAAAATGCGAAATTATAGTTCTATAATCGCAATGCTCCGCCTGGGCATGTAAAATAAATCAAATTACGCATAAAACCTCATTTTATGAGCGGCCAAGTAAACAGCAACCACAAAGTATCGAGTGGGGGATCGGGCATTACATTACATTTCATTTCATTTCTGACGTTCGCGGGATAAATATTTAAATGCGCCGATCGGACATTCAGTCTCTTATTACGTCCGACACTTTGATGATGATCATTGATTCGATCTGAAGGTTGGGGGATTTTGTTTGCTTTTGTTGCCTTGATAAATGAAGACACTTTATGATCGTCTGAGTACGTGAGTTCTATGCCAAGTTCCCTTCAAGGTTGGACGTAAGAATATTTTAATGGGAATAACTCTTGGGGAATTCGTTCTACAGGGAATATACATTTTTATCAAATGAGTAACAGGTAAAAAATATTTGTACACTTCTAAGTTGGTTTGAACCTCTCTATCTAAGAGTTTATCTTTATTGTACGCCTAGTACAACTAGGTCTATAATAAAAAAAAATACTATAATAATAATAGAAATGTATAAATGTATTAAAAATCAATATAATATATATTTATATTATATTTCAAAGGCTAATATTTAAAATTAAAATATTATAATATTATAAGTTTTCAAGTTATTCGTTTTTTCAAAGGCTGTTTCTTTAGCTTAAAATAGTATATGTTATGTACATACAACTTCAATGATTATAATCATAATAATTATTTTTTTATACTATTTTTATGAAGTATTTTTACCGATAGTGCATGAAACTTCATTACAAGTCCATATTTATTTTCACACCAAAATAAAAAATAAATTTCAAGCGTACAAAAGCACCTAAAACACTTTAAAATCTTGTATTAAGGTGACTTGTTGCTTGAACAAGTTGGAAGAAATTAAATAAAGATATAATTCTATTATATCATCCATTTTTTAAACCTCTGCTGGATCCGATAAATTCAAGATCAGTCCCCGAATATAAAATAAAGGCCACATTATTCCGCACTACCCAGTTGCCTATGGGGGAATACATTAAACTCGATTATACGTAACTGTTTCTTGTTGTCAGCGACTGTTTCCTGTCCCACTCCATTTTCGAATGCATTAAACACTCTTTTTGGGGATCAAGTGATCGCAGTTATTCATTTTATTCAGTGGCTATTCGAGGGGGCGGATGGATGGGGGGCGGGGCAGGTTGACGGTGGCATATTGAGCAGCACTTCCTGAATGTGGCAAAAATGGAAGACCCATGACATTGAAAATGTTTGCCCATAGTTTTGCATTGCAAATGGTGGCGATGGGGCAAACATCTCCTACCTAACTTTTTTCCCTTCCCCTATTTTCCCTTGATTTTTCCAGGCCCCCTTTTCCCTATTTTTTTTCTTTGAGGCCTCAGTCTGTCGAATAGTATGCGCATTTCTTATGGCGAGTGATGTCCTTGACAAGTAGAGCAGACTGGAGACAGGCGGCGCCGTATCTCCACCCCCCATCAGTAATATTTATTTTTTTTTACCCAGAAACCACCCCCTCTTAGCTCCAACTGTCGCCAGCCATTTATCGCCGGCAACAGTTGGTTTCCATTCTCCATTCTCTAATGTCTTTCCATGTGACACGCAAAAGGGGCTGAAATGGGGGAAGGAGAGGAAATAGAGGCCATCAAAAGAGGGCGGCGCCCTAAGCTCTCGAGCCTCAAGGACGACTGACACTGGATTTATTTATAAGGCCATAACCTGTCAAAGGAGGTTACTGGGGGTCTGGGAATCCTTCAGATCTTCGTTGCCTGCTCAGTGAAATTGCTACCTGTGTATTACCAAAATAAACATGAAAGAAGTTGGTCTTGATTACAGGGAGTGCTCTGAGTTCAATAAATAATCAATTGATTGATTCAATAAACTTAATCAATTCAAAGATTTTAATTTCCAAGTTCCTTCGATGTAGAAATAAATGTTTGTTGAATGAAAAATTAATTGGAAGTACTTTAAAGTGAAAACCTGATTGTATTCAACTTTTTATAAATATATATTAAAAATTTAAAAATGAAAACAATTTAAAAATATTATTGTTAAATAACTTAGTTTGTAAGGACATGATTTCACTTATAGAGGAAACATGTTATTAAGGTGGTCCTTAAATTGTTACTATATATTTGACGTTGAACATTCAGAACACTCAAAGTCTTGGCATAAATAAATTAAATTTTCTACACTTTCAACCTTACATTTAATGCGTTGAATAAGGACGAGTTTACATTTTAACAGGCAATAAACTAAAAGTGATTAAATAAACTAAAAACATGTTGATTGTCGTCTCATGGAAAGTGCAAATTGCACATGAGGCACCTCCCAAGTTCACAAGTATTCTGGGCAAACATAAACCCATTTTTATGTGTGTCGCAGGCATCTTCACTTAAAAGGGGCGTGGCAGCCCAACCCATTTCCCATTTCAGCGGAAAACTGCACCAGACGAGAGAAGTGGCAATTGCTTTACAGGAATTTTGATGGGGCCTCCATAATGACAGCCCGAAACCGAAAAGAACCAAACCGAACAGAAACAAAAAAACACCCACAACAAAATGATGGCGCCGTAAACATTGTGAACGCCTACGCTAAATAATTACAGGCTATCAGTTAGTTGAAAGGTGCAGAGAGAAAAATTTTTTAAAAAATATGTACTTAATTTTGAGACACTATAAATGTACTTTTAATTATAAAAATAATACAAAGTTAAAAGATCAGAAGAATAAATAAAATATCATATAAGATATGCTAAGTGAATGATTTACATATATCTTAAGTACAAATATTTCTTATTGTGTACACAAATGTGGAAAAAAGAGTGAGGGGGCGGTGGAAAATTGACCCAAACAGAATTGTGGCTTTCTGGACTGCGACGCATTTAGGGGAAAGGCAATGGGCCCAGCCCAACTAATTTGCAGGGTAATGAGGACACAGGCGACCTTGAACTGTCACCAAAAAAAAAAAAAGGGGAGAAAGAGTCAGACAGACAATTTTGGGTAAGCAGAAAATTGATTGATGGGTAGGTGGCTCAGCCCACCGACAAATTAACCGTTCTTTACCTGATATTAGGCTGCATATTTGAGCCCACGCAAACATAAGCATTAGGTGGGGTTTTTTGGGGGTCCCATCTAACCCACCTAACCACCTAACCAACATAATAAACCTCCATCAACTGATTGAATTGCGCATCGGGCAACTCCACCAGAGTTCCTACCTTCCTGTAGCCTTCGGCTTATTTTGTTGTACCTACCTAAATATATATATGTAGCATACACCTTTACCGCCCTCGTTTACATACATAATTGCTGGCATACGCGGCGTATACGTGACAATGTCTTCAACACTCCCCATCCTTGGCACCGTTTTTTTTTTTGGCCAAGTGAAAACCAAAAGTGAAAACCACCCCCGATGATGTGAGCCTGCCGCAAATACATTCTTCTGGTGTCCTGAGCAAAGCTCCCCGTTTTTATGTCCCAATATTGAGGCCCCGGCGAGCTTATGAGCTTTTCCTATTTACATTTGATTGCAGATTTTATGCGTGAATTGAGGTCGCCTTTGGGCAGGACGAGCAGAGTAGAAATCCGACCCGGATTTGGCCAGTAAATGCTAGCCATTGCTCATTCCACAAAGCTTACAATTTATCAAGCATGAGCGCATCGCGTTATCCCAGCACTTGTCATCATAAAATAATAAGCAAAGTCTTAGCCATAAATAAAGGAATTTGGCTTGAGTTTTACAAAGAAAAAGGTATGGACAATTTTTGAATTTTTGTTAACCACTGATGGAGATAATTTTAAAAGCTAGGGAATTAAGTGCACACAAAATTGTTTTAAAATAAATAACATGATGACAAAATTTTAAGGAATTTAAGGAAAAAATTTTAATTTAAAGTAAAATAAATACAACACGTTTTTATAACTTTCTGACATGTAAAATATACAAATGTTATCATAGAAAACTAAAGGTTCTGAAAACTCATAGGTTTAAAAAATTTGTAGGTAGGTACTCAATTAAAAAAATTTTAAAATGAATAGTTTATTTTTAAAATTTAGAAGAAAATAATTAATAGCATAAGCCAATCCAAATAAGTCTACTAAAATTCTAAGATTAATGTTTGATCAAATATATATCGAAATATAAGTTAAATAACGATCAATTAATTGAACGTTAAATTAACGATCTTCTGAAAAACATAAACTAGCCAGCACATTTAACTGGAATATACATATGAGAAGCCTGTCAAAATTAGCCATTAACTATCGCAGACAGGCCAATAAATACACGAAAATGCAGTATTTACAATGATATAGTACAAATTATAATCGCAATGCATAAAAATCTAATTGAATGCTCATAAAGTGAAATAATATTCACTTTTAGCTGTGTGCCACGACTGATCCAGCAACGCAAATTAAAATAGAAAAAAAGCGACATTAACCGGCTCTAAGCGCCATCAATTCTGTTACACCAATATATAGAGGGTAAACCGGGGGAAGTACGAGGTTGGTACGACCCAATTTCTGTGTTGCAGACCGCAACTGAAATTCACTTTCTTTGCATTCTAGCTGGAGTTTCTCTCCCAGAGTTCACTCAACTATTACTTTACTCAAACTCAACTCCCTTCCCTCTAACAATAATTTAAATGTCCAAAATATCAAATAATTGACATTCGCTTCCATTTCCCCACTAAAATTAAACTTTCCACAAACCACACAAAAACTCTTCGACCCAGAAACACGCAAGAAAACCCGTTTCGGCCAAAAGAAATGCAACAAAAGCAAGCCAACTTTTAAAAAATAAATGGAGTTTACTTTCGCTTATGAAAACGAAAGTCAACGGACTTTTAAGACAACAACAACAAAATGAAAAAGAAAGAAAAACAGCAGTGAAATGCAGGAGCCATTTGTCTTCCCTGAACAGCCGTTGAAATCAGCGAGCATAGTGGTGCTACGCAGCTTCAAGCGCCGCCTGATAACCTGAAAAAACGCCAAAAGTGAAACTCACTAGCAAGCGACTTTTAAAAACTAACTTTATTTTTGTATATTTCTGTTAGAAATTTATTAAGAAAATAGAAAACTTTATTGCTAGCCTAGAAGTTCATTACGAAAATTTAATGGAGGTTTCAGCATAAAATCTTCCATGTTTATGTCTATCGAAATTCTATGATTAAATTTCGAAGCAAATATAAAGCCACTGAAATCGAGACTTAAACTTAAAGATCAATTAATTTGGTTAACCTGTTAAATTAAGGGAAAACTTCAGTTAACTACAAAGCAATCCATGTGAATTAGTTGCGGACATTTGAAATATTTTTTTTTACATATGAGAAGCCCAGTGAGGGCCGTCAAATTGTAGTCATCATGACTATCGAAGTTCAGGCTAATAAATACATGAAAAATTTTACAATAATTTAAGCGCAAATGCATAAAAATCAAATTGAATGCTCATAAATAAAATAATTTAAAGATTAGCTGGAAAAATTTGTACTACGACTAAAACACCGTAAACTGCAAAATACAAAAAACCAAAATAGAAAAAAAGCGACATTAACCGGCTCTAAGCGCCATCAATTTGTTACACCAATATAAGAGGGGTAAACCGGGGGAAGTACGAGGTTGGTACGACCCAATTTCTGTGTGCAGACCGCAACTGAAATTCACTTTCTTTACATTCGAGCTGGAGTTTCTCTCGCCCCAGAGTTCACTCAACTTCAACTCAAACTCAACTCCCTTCCCTCTAACAATAATTTAAATGTCCAAATATCAAATAATTGACATTCGCTTCCATTTCCCCCACTAAAAAACACTTTCCACACCAACCACACAAAAACTCTTCGCTGACCCAGAAACAGCGGCAAGAAAACCCGTTTCGGCCAAAAGAAATGCAACAAAAGCAAGCCAACTTTAAAAAATAAATGGAGTACACTTTCGCTTATGAAAACGAAAGTCAACGGACTTTGTAAGACAACAAAATGAAAAAGAAACAGCAGTGAAATGAAGGAGAAATTTGTCAGCCCTGAACAGCCGTTGAAATCGCGAGCATTTGCTTCGCGCTTCAAGCGCCCCTGAAAAAACTGAAAAAACGCACTGAGCACGCGACTTTTTGCAACTGACCCCATTTTCCATATCGCAAACATTGAAAACGAAATAAAAAAAAATTGCCAGCCAGCCGGCCATAAATATTTTGGAGGTTTCCCACATAAAATCTGCCATGTTTAGTCTCTGTTTATGTAAAAATCGAAGCGAATATAAAACGCCACTGAAATCGAGACTGAAACTGTAAATGATTTTTGCTTTGTTAACCTTAAATCAAGGCGAAAACTATTTCAGTTAACTGCAAAGCAATTTGTGAATTAGTTGCGGGGACATTTGCTTTTTTTTTTTTTGTTACTTTGAGTGGATCAGTGAGGGGTATTTGGTAGTCATCGATGACTGAAGTTCAGGGTAATAACACAGGAAAAAATTTCATAAAGTCAGTTTTTTAAATTTTAAATAATAAGAAATCAGAGTAAAAATGTTAAAGATTAGGGAAAAAAATATTAAAAAAAAGCACACACAATAAAAACATACATTATGTTATGTTACAAGAACATAATATTTAAACGCAGTGATATTACTGGAACTTTTTAGTTTTATTTTATTTGTTTAAAAATATGAATCGGTTTTTAACTATTCAAAGACATATTATTGTATTAAATAAACGTGTGGAGCTTTTAATTTCGGTTGGTTTGAAAATAGTCAGATTATTAATATACCTTACGTTTTTTTATAAGTTTATTTTTTGGTGGGTTCAAAAATGTTTTTAAAGAGGTTTTTGATGCGTTTTAATTCTGAATTTGTGGAGATTTGGAGAGGGTTTGGTGTGACACAAAAAAATCCGATTTAAAAAACTTCCTCTTTGGAAGTTTATTCTGAAATGTCACCAAAATTGGATATACATAGTATGGGCTGTACATTTTTTTCCGGTGCACTCATCCCCGGCTCGTTCCGCTGGCCTCCAATCGGCTTTGGGCTCTAGGCAGTTTTTGGACGGTTAATAAACCGCCAGCAATTATAATTATTTGGCTTTTTAATTCACAGCCTCACGTGAGGTTATTTCGGGGAGTCAATAACCTGCCCGGTAAAACACTGAAAGTTTCTCTTGGCTCCGAAATTGAAATGCCCGAACATATAGCAGCTGCTATCTGTATAAGATACATACACATATAGTGCTGTATGTCTGCGCCTGCGCAACGGCAGACAAGCGAAAGTGAAACTCTCCGGGGTTTTTGAACTTCGGAAAGAAAGAGAGGGTCCCCGGAGCATAAGCTATAAGTAGCCCCTCCGCGTAACTGGAGCGGAACCAAAATTTTTACTTTCTTTTCACATGCTGCACTCGAAAGGCTGCATACGAAAATAAAATATCGAAGGGAAAAAAATGTCAATGAACGCTGGAAATGAAAGCGCCGTCTGCTAACCCAATTGAGGAGACAACTTTTGGTTTCAGTTTCGGTTTCTTTAACTTCTGCGTACGTGTATTTCCTTTTAGTTTTTTGGCAGCGATTTTTTATGCGTTCGGCGTGCCTAAAAACTAAAAAAAAAAAAAAAGGTCAGAGACAATTAGCAAGTGTCGTTCGAGGCGGGCAAACACCCACTCCTCCGCCGCTCTCCGGGCCAAGTCATCACCATTGGCAATGTCCCATGAGCCAAGCTCGAAAAGCGCGACAAACCAGCAACAAAACACAGCAAACAAATACAAAAAATACAACAAATACAGAAAACAGCGGAGGAGGCCAGCGATCATGAATAACCTCATAATTGCCACTGAGGGTCTTTGCAATGAATTATGCGAATTAACCTCAAATACACGCGTACAGAAACGTTTTCTGTTTTCTGTTCATGAACATGAAACAATTTGTTGTGCCTGCCTTTTCGGCAAGTTCAACGCGAGGTTTTGGGCCCAATCTAAAGGTCTCGGTTAAGTTGGCTCTAACATCTTTAAAGTAGTTTAAAAGAGGGCTTAGAGAAAAAGAGAACAACCAAAATTTTACCCAGAGTTTTACCCAGCAACCTATGATTTTGTATTAAAACAGGTCGCTTTAAGCCCCATCGGAAAAAAATGTAAAATAAATAATAACAATAAATAATGTTGTGTTTATGAAATTTAAAAATTTAAACGTATCATTGAAACCCTCAGTTATATTATTTCTATTACATTTTGTTATGCAAAACGCAAAGAATAAAAAAGAAAGAATAAGAAATATGATAGTACCTTAGTTAAAATCGAGTATAACATTTCAAAAATAAAATATATATTTCTTATTCAAATTTCCTCTGAGTCAATTATTTATGTAAGACATGCAAAACATATTTTCAACATAGTGTTCCTGTGATTGAATAAAATATTAATATTCATGTTATTTTGAACATCCACATATTTTCACTGCAAGGTAAAAAGCTAATTAATGACCAATTTTCTTGTAATTTATTTCTAGACCAGGAGCTCTACTTTTGTTATTCTTTGATTTCATTTGAAAATATGATATTATGTTCTGGCCTATAATATTTTATTTGAACTCTTAATTAGCCTTTAATTAACAAATTCTTTAAGAGACCTATTAATTGAATCAACTATTTTATTTTCGTTGCTTTTATTTCGGGTTCATGGTGACTCGGATGGTTGGCTCTTATAATTTATATTAACAGTTCAATGACCCATCTCAACCAATATGTTATTTTTAAAAAGCCAGGCAGTAAAATCAACGTCAATTACATAGCCCAAATGGCCGCGGAAGAAGCCATAGTGAACCATAGATTCACCCCATTGGATATATCTATACAGTAAATATATACATATAAACAAAGACTTCAGCAAAACTCGTGCCGCGCATTAAGTTGCTGCGCATGCGCGACAGTCAATCAGAGCGGGAAAGAGATAGAGATAGAACTGGAGAAAGAGATGCAAGAGCCGCCGTTTGAAATGAAATTGAAAGCAAAAGCGAAAGTGTATTTCTTTCTTTCTTGTATTATTTTGCCTTGTGTTTTTCGCCTCACTTTGCCGGCCACAATTCTTCAAATTTCTTTCGTTTTGTCAACGGTTTTCACTTTTAACCATATTGAATGCCTGTTTTCAGCCAGAGCAGAGAAGTCCGATCATTATTAATGACAATTTTGTTAGACAACAATTGATGAAAGCCAGAGACATCTCAATGACGAGAGTGAAATTTTCATTTCGAGTGTTTTCTGTGTTTTCTGTGTTGACCTCCTTTTCGCAGCCCCACAAAGTTCAAAAGTTTAACGGCGAAGAAACTCACATTTCGAACGCGATTTCGGAGTTTGGAGTTTGGAGTTTGGAGCCAAGGAAAGTAGCGCAGAATTCTTGAATAAAAAGGGAGAGGGCCAAAAAAACAAAAGTTTCTTTTCAGCCGACTTTTGGCTTTGCCATTAATTGAGTTAATTATGCCAGAAGTGGTTGGTGTTTCTCGGGGAGTTATTTTCGTTTCGCTTTTGTTTCTCCCTTTTTTTTTTTTTTTTTGAGTGAGTGGAGTAAGCAGACCAAGAATTTGTAATTCGCCGGGTAAAAGTGTATTTTCATTTCTCCAGTTCCGGGGGTTAATTAGTGGTATGAGTGGACTGGGGGTGAAAGGGAGCACCCAGTGCGAAATGCGAATGCTAATTCTGAGAAAATATTTGGAGAACCAACATGTGGGGGCATTTTTAAGTAAAGAATTGTGTGAAATTAAATTAAGATACTTTTGTAAATTCTATATTTTTTGAACAGTATCCTTTAATGTTGAATTTAAATATTTATTAAATTGTTTGCATAATGTGTGTTTTTTTTGGTTTTATAAATATTGAAACATTGTTTTTATGGTAATTCTGACGTTGAGTTACATTTCATATCGAAGTGGATTTTATGATTTTAATTTAAAATAATAATAATAATTTAATATAATTTCACTAAGCCTAAATGAATTTTAATTTAACAGAAAGTTACTATTTTAAACCAACATTTATTAAATATGTTAAGCTGGTAGCTTTTAGAATTTGCACTTTAATAGATGGTAAAATGGTTGCTGTTTTATTTGTATTGCAATATGATTGATGATTGAAATTACGTGCGATTTACATAAAACAGTGTTTTACTCTATTTAAATTAAAAAAATACTTAAGAAAAAATATAGACCTTAAAACCTTTCAAAAATTAAAAACTTTAGATAGTTTTTTCCATGAGTTTATTATTAGTGTTTAATGAATATTATTTTTCGCTATATCGTATATGTTGTCCCCCCATCGACATGATTTACTTGAACATAATTTCTCCAGTCCCCCTCCTCCTTTCACTAGCTATGCAAAACATTGCACCTTGTGGATCGCAGTGACTTTCACTCGTTGCTGACCCAGAAACAGCAGTGACACGTTGCTTAACTTGGCCAACAACCAAGTAAGCGGCCAAGACGCAAATAAAAAAGCATTTATGCAAGCGCATAAAAAGTGCAACTGCTGTTGGGTCCCAAAGGAAGGCCATTAAAAACCGCAAAAGCGATACGGAAATGAAGATGTCTCGACATCCTGTTCCCCGAGAACCCCTTATCCCCGATCCCTGATCTCTGATCTCTGCATTATCCCAGAGCAGCCGGCAACTTTCTTAATGACCCTCGCGGTCATCGATAAAAAAAACAGAAAAGAGGCACTAAAAGTTCACTGGCTTCGCCATAAAAACGTTTAAAACGACATTAAGTTTCAAGATCGAGTTCTGGCAGCTGTCGGTATTCATTGGGATTAGCTCCTCTTTCTCAATTTAACTCAATCCAATCAGCTGTCGAATACAATTTTCCGCGCTTTCATTTTATTTTCCTTCCCGAAATAGAAAATAAACGAAATTCAAATCT
This sequence comes from Drosophila oshimai, assembly GCA_018150695.1. NCBI lineage: Eukaryota > Metazoa > Arthropoda > Insecta > Diptera > Drosophilidae > Drosophila > Drosophila oshimai. The sequence goes on along the minus strand of JAECWM010000317.1, from coordinate 265,067 downwards.
TTGCATCTCTCCATTAAAAGCAATTTAATGTTTGCTACAATAAACACGAACCGAATAAACGAAACCGACAAGAAATTGAGACATAGCCAACGAAAGTTCAACACTTTCTTTTCCCCGGATTTTAAGGGGGAGGGGGACTCGAAAGGGGGAGGGGTACATTGTCAAACAGTAGCAAGTTCAAACTCTTTTTTTTTGGTAGGTAGGTGGCTGCCAGCAATTACCTGTCCCGAAAAGAGAAACAAATCAGAAAACTATAACAAGCGACGATCCCAACTCTAAACGAAATAAATGAAGTTAGATGAGTCTTATAAAATATCAACGAAGATTGGATGCTCTTCATTTCTTTTTAGATTTCTAAAATCAAAATTAAAGTCTAAGCCAATTTATTAGACTAGATATATTGATAATAGGAAATTAAGGAACACAATTGAAAATAATTTTAAAATTTTGCCCTGTAGTTTACATCTATACCTTTAAGTTTTTCGTATTTAAAATTATTTTTTTAAAAACCTACACATAAATTTAAGCGCTCAAATAATTTAACATTTTAGGTTTAAAAAAATAGTGGAAAATCAGTAATTTATTAAAAAAATTTGTGATAAAAGCTTAGCATAAAATATTTAAAAGGTTATTTTATAAGATGACAAAATATCCCTATAACATTATATTAGATTGTTATTTTTTTTAAATATACCTATATAAATTATTATTATAATCCCCTTTAGCTCTTATGATATTATATGAAAAGTTCGTGCTCAATCAGCCTCAAAAAACTTATAACTAAAGGGTTTTCATCCTTTAATTTTTTTTATTAAAAAAATTGTTATGATCATGGACTCCGCTGGCGTTAGAGTATAGCAAAAGAAATACATTTAAATGGCAATCCCCGAAAAGAAAGTGAAATATGTTGCAACAACGGCAACCGCTTCACAAGAGCGAGAGGGAGACAGAGATAGATGGGTGACAGGGATGGACATATGCAAGTAAAAGAAAGTGAGGTTGAGTGCAGATTTTGTAGTAGGGCCCAGCGAGGTGTCATTGCTCCGGATTGAGTTCACCGAGGTTTGTTGAACTGCCCCTCCGAGTGTTGTGCATATACATATTCCGAATTTGAATGATTTTCACCGACAGTAGCAGCAGCGGTGATGGGCAAAAAAGTGAGAGTTGAGTTTCAGGGGCCAAGCGAGAGATTTGAATGCCTATTGGGGTCACCCAGTCACCAGTCACCAGCGTTCGGAGTTGGGCTCCGAACTCCGTGCTTCCAGACTAATGAAGATCTTTATCGAGCCCCGATCATGATGTATAATTTTTCTATGAAACACTCTTCACAGTTTCTTGGCATTCATGTTGCTTCTGTCGCCGCTTGTTTTTTTTTTTTTTTTTTGGTTTAAGCCATGACGCATTTTCGGGCTAAAAACTTTCTTTGGATCTCTTTTGAAAGAGGTCAGTGAACGTTCACGCCGGAGAAAACATTAAAAGAGGGTGAAAAGGGCAGCAAGGGATATCAAATAACAAGTCAATGGAGACAACAGCTGCATGAAAAGTTTTGGATCCGGAGCTAAGGACTAAATTTGGATTAGAGTTAAAATTGCGAGACGAAAAAATGTCAAGTTTCTTATTGCGGCTACCGTTAGCAGGCCGTGAACTTCAAGGGATATTCTTATAAAGGATAATGACCTTTGGGTTGGCTTAAAGATATTTATATTATTTATGGCGCACTCGAATAAAGTAATTCTAAAAACTTATTTTTACCAAATATTCTGATATCCCAAGATGTTATTTTAGTTTACCCCATAAATTTTCTAATAAAATAATGTGTATGATATTTAAGGTATTGTTGAAGTTGAGTAATAATATAATGAGTTCCAGAATAAATTGGTTTTTTGAAAAAAAAAGAGAATATAACCGATCTTTTAAGAATTGATAGTTTACTGTGTTTTGTTCGGTTCTTTTGATTCAATCAAAAAGATTTGGGTTCGGAATCAAAATGGTTCAGCCATTACTTCTAATGTGAGATAAGTTTAGAAACCTTTAACTGTTTCCATTTTATAGGTATCTAATAAATTCCGTTTCGAGGAACTACAAAATGCAGGTTTTTTTCTAAAATATCTCTGTACAGGAACAAAAAACTGCTCCAGTTTTTCTCCATTCATAATTTTAAATTTTACCTGTCTTACTTTCGGTGGAATTTCATCTTCGCCGGATAAGGAAAACATATTCATTTGGATACCCCATCCTTTTTTTCGCCTGCTTATCTAACTCGATCGCCTGGCGACACAGGCGAGTTCCATAGAAACCGAAACTGACCCACATTTCATTCCATTTGAGACGGATTGCTTCCACATTTCTCACGCTGCCCATGGATGGGCCAATGGACTGGCCAAAGCGTTGAACTCGTAATATTCCCGGGAAGTGGGAACCACACACCGAGCGCATGACAAGAACCCAGCAAAAATGTTTACCACTCATTTTCTTTGTCTCTGCTTACGCTACTCCACTTTACTCGGTTTTTATTTTATTTTGTCAAATGAAGCAAACTTTTGTCATAACAAAGTTTTATGTAATTTCGACTCGGATTGCCTCCGCCGATTTTTCAAGGTTTCAGCAATTATTCAGGCAAATGTGGCAGCGTCAACGGGACTGGTTTCCTGGAAACTTTTGAATATGGAGTGGGTCTGGAATATACGAAAGCGGTAAGGGAACTAGGGAACACTTAAAGTAAATAAACCTGAACTCAAGATATGATAATAATAAAGAATGGCTTAAGAGAATATCACTAGCAAATTTTTAAATACTCTAACAGATTTATATTTTTTTAAATTTTCTTAATGTATTTTATAAAGTTTGCATGGTATTCTAGCAAATTTTCGTTACTCCAAATTTAAAAACATTCAGAAAACTATTTTACAATTTGCTAGAAATTAAGTATAAAGTTTTTCTTTGAGAAAAAATAACAGCTAGACTTGTTTTTAAAACACTTGTTAATAAATTTCTTTCTTTGTATTTTTTTATTGATTTTACTCTTTAAGGTAAAATGTATTATATGGGTAAATCCTCCTTACAATTAAAATATTTTATTTAAAGTTTATTTATAGTTTAAAGACCTCATTTAAAAAATAAATTTAAATAGGTTAAGGTCCCCCCATAATTTAGCTATACAAATTTAAGTACTGCTTAGATGACTCACCTATTCTACTTATTCCGAACAGATTCTGAACAGGTTCTGTATTTAAACTACTTTATTTAAATAAGAAAGAAACCCCCAAGACACATCCAAAAGTTATAAGCAATTCTACAATACCTCTACAAAGGGTAAAATCAATTTGAGCTTAATATTTAGATACAACACAATAACATGTATCGAGTCCATGTCCACTTGCACGTCTGCAGTGCATGACGCCGTTTCAAGTTCAGCGGAAAATAGCTGACAAAGCTTTCGTTGCCCAGTGGCTGGCTATGTGGGGCTCTGAAAATGGAAAACAAAAGAAAGGGAATTTGGGGTGGGGGAAACTCTGGGTGGGGGCAGAGCAATGACCATTGACCATTGACCAGAGACCAGAGACCAGAGACCAGCGACCAATGTCCGCCCAACAATTGCTGCGCTAATGATGACGCACCACCCAGAACCAGAAATGCTCAAAATGCTCAAAATGCCGAGTGGTGTTCACGGGTCAGGCAAATGACCCAAAACTATTTCCAGGGGGGTGATGAGCAATTGAAACGCAATTAGCCATGGGTGGAGAGGTTCAAGGGGATTAGGGGGCCTTGTGGGGAAGGGCTGTTGTCATGTGGTCATTGATTGTGCGGTCGTCCAACCAATCCATTCGATTTCAGCGCTTTCTGTATACATTTAGCAAGTCTTTGTTTCAATTTCTATTTGTGATTCTATTTCCATTTGCTCACCCTGACCTTTGAGTTCGAATCGGCCTGCTAATGGGCTATACGATTCTTGTTTTGACATTGAAAATTCACTGCCACGGGCCCCAACCTCCTGAATATTCTTTTGTAGTTCTTTTCGTTTGTTTATGGTCAGAAATATTATTTGTCTATGTGGTTTTAATGTAAACTATTTGTGTTGCTTTCTTGAGAATCTAAATAAGAATGAGGTGATTTTCAATAAAAATAGATGGGAATTTTGTGGGGTTAAAGAGCATGGTTCTTTGAACTGTGGTTCTTTAACTTGTAATTAACAGAAAAATATAAAAACATTTAATTACATAGGTAAAAGAGGTACAAAGCTAGAATTAAAGGTTAAAAATAAATGGATTTAATGGTTATGTTATTAAAATTGGTTTAAAGAGGATATATTTCATCCAATATACAAATTCTAAATAAGTTTAAATTATCTTTGACAACGATGAAATGTTTCAAATAAGGTTCGATCGTAAAAATAAAAAATGGAAACAACATTTTTAAAGAGATTTCCCAACCTAACAATAATTCTTTTGGACTTAATGACCCCACATGTTAATAACCTGTCATCCCAAAGGTCACAACCTCACCGTGTTTTACCAACAAGAATTCTAAAAAAAGCGGCTAAAGTTCAACAATTTGCATAAATACCAACTCAAACATAAACACAGAAATAATACAAATGGCTCCAACTTCAGTGAGAGATAATTTAAATGGAAATGAACTTGAGTGGGTGGAGGTGGGAAGTGGTTTTCGAAGCTTTGGCCAATATGTAAAGGCTAATTCATCAATTTAATGGCAGAGAAATGAGAATGGGAACAGGATAAATAAGCACGCTAGAAAGTAATCATCAGTGGAAAAAATAAAGTGAAATAGGGAGTGGAAAACGGAAAAAGGACACATGTGGGTGGTGGAGATCCCAGGCAACGAACTCGCAGTCGTTGACCCAGCAGGATGTCCCATCCGCTGGGCCAAAAACCAAAGAGATTTATGACCGCAGCGCAAGTTGAACGAACCCAAGGAAGCAGGAAAACAGGAAAAACAGGACGAGAGAGAGAGAATAGGGAGCAGCAGCCCCCAGGAGTAGATTACATAATGCTTCCGTCAGGACAATGTGGCGCCCGCACAACCACCGGAAAGTTGAGCAAGGAGGGTTAAGGGGGAGGGAAGCCAACAGGGCCGGAAGTTAACCTTGAAGTTGAGCACCCCCAAAAACGATGGAGCAACAACAAACTGCGCAGCATCCGAAAATCTGAGCCCAGTCCCACACCCACACCCACTTCCATTCCCATTCTCGCCTTCCATGCCCCACCACCACCAGGACACGGAAGCACCAGGCTAAGGACACGCCTTGGAAGTGGGATGTAGGATGTGGGGAAGCTGGAAAGTGGGGTGACTTCTTCTTGGGTGGCAAGGAATCCGAAGCCCCTCAAGTGCGCCAGAAGTTCACGGCAAACACTTGACATTGAATCGATAATAAGTTCAAATTTCCAAAAATAATACTTGCCAAATGCGGGCGAACTTTTCCCTTAAAAGGGAAAATGGAAATGGTGGAAAAGCTAATGCCAACATCATCGCATTGTCTTATGTAAATGTTTGTCTTGGTGCTTTGCTTACGATTCCTGGACGGAGTGTTATCCAACTGGAGAGTACACACAAGATGGCAGATTTATGACCGAGCACCCAACTACCATTATTCCTTGACTGACATTAAACAGGGCTAAGAGTAAAGATGAAAACTTAAAATGCTTGCCGTTAATTTTGGTTAAAATATTATTTTTGTTTTAGTTAGGTTTACAATAGTGTAAGTAATTAAAGTTTTTTCTTCTTCGTTTTGTAGAGGAAATAAAGAAAATAAGGGCGTTTCATGATTGTAAAAGCAGTTAATTATTTTTTTGTAATTTCAAGAACTATGTAAGACTCAGGCAGATGCACTTATAAAGTACCTTCATTTATGAGCTTCTTGTGGTTGTTTAAAAATATTTTTTTATGACAATCAATACAGTCAACACACAATGAACACACCTTGCATTTTATTAGTTTACTTTTTAGAGGATAGCATACACTGTAGGGACATCTTTACACAAATGGATAAGTGCGGTCTGCGGTTTATTTTATGACCTTTCTTGAAGGTATAAAAAATTGGTTAAAGTAAAACTTTAGGGGTCCATGTTGAAGACTAAAAAACAAACCTTAAATCTATACAAAAATCACACATTAAAAGCTTATAAAGTTTGTTTCAGGGTGAAAGGTAAAAACCTTACAGTTGTTTCCATGACTGCCAAAAAAATATCATACAAATATCTCGCTAAAAGCTGTTAACTCTTAACCGAACTAGTTCGAGGCGGTAGAGGCCCACCACTGACAAAAGCCCCCCAAATTCCACCAACCACCCAAGGTTATGTGTGGTCAAGGTTGAGCTTCTCCTTTTTGCGTGACAAGAAATTTGTGGTTCGGCTCTCGTAATAATTAGAAACTTCCAGCAAGGCAGTAAACAAGTCGACAAGTGCAAATAAAAGCGAGCTGGTGGAAAGATACCAAGGGGGAGTTGGGCTGAAGGCCTATAAATAGCCGGGCCTGACTTTGACCTGTGCCCTGTCCGAAAGTTTCCTTTGTCCGGGGTCCGGGTTTTCCACCACTTTTTGCCCTCCCCCCTTCCTGCCTTTCAGTCACGGACTGGCCCAACAAATTTTCCAGCCTTCTCCAAGTTCATTCACAAAACTGCCCATCGCGGAGCCATAAAAATCGGTTAACAAATGGCTTGGAGTTATGGCCAAACTTCTGTAGCCTCGCACTTCGTTAAGAGCCATTTTTCTGTACAGCGCACTAAATTGAGTGCAAATAAAATTTGTACAAGATTTGATTATAGCTTAAGTACAATTTTTGCTCTTTGGTTTCGTTTCTGAAGTAGTTAGGAATTTTTAAGATTTTATTTTTAGTCAATAGAGTCATTTGAAAAGAATTTAAGTAAATGAAACTATTAAATAAGGAATTACAAATAAGGAATCAAGAATATTCAAATATTTATTATTATTATTATTAAAGCTCGTTTTAATTTAAACTATATTTATTATTATATTAATTATGTTAATTTTTTTATAAATATACATACATAACTTCCACTCAAGAATTCTATTCTTAGAAAATAAATAAGAAATGTGGCTTAATATCCTAGCTAATAAGTGTGTAAAGTGTTTTCATTTCCAGGAAACATTTAATTTTGTTATACCTACAATACTTTAAAGCTGGTTTCAACTTAAATTATATTTGTTGTCATTTAGAGCGTCTATTGACATTAATTCCACTTAAGCAATTCTTGGAATCAATGAAGGGGGTTATTCTTAGAAAGTGTATAAGAAACGTCGCTTGCTGATAAGTATGCTATAGTTAGTTGTAAGGGGTTTCCATTTCCAGGAAAGTTGGCTCACAGAAAATTATTTCAAAATGCAAATTGAATTTGCGCGTGGCCGTAGGATGGGGATGGGGAGAAAAAGGCCGAGGTAAATGACGAACTTTGGAAATGCGCAACAGAAAACGGAGCTTTTCCACCCCCAAACCCTTACCGCCCACGGAAAATGGCAACAAACTTGCCGTTTGGCCTTCGCAGAGTACAAAAGAGAGAAGCCTCCAGAAAGAGCGAGGTAAAAGTTCAGGAGCGTGCAATGCCAAGGCAAAAGCTCCTCAATGTCAGCGAGGTACAGTCAACCCAAGCGAAGCTTTCCCAGAAGCCACTCCCCTTTAAGGGAGAACTGTCTCTCTTTTTGGTAGCTTTCCCAGGGGGGTTGGCTTTTCCACCCGCTCTCTTTTCTGCGAGCTAAAAAATTTCCACTCACATTACACTACGCTCAAGGACTTTTCCGACAAGGTTAGCGTAAAAGCTTAAAAGGCAAGCGACAGGCGTCAGAAAGCTTCTGCCTTGGCAACGGTGAAGTTCAAGGTTAAAGGCTGTTGTCTCTTTCTGTCATTGCCACACACACTCACACACCACCCACACACACTTACCACCCACCCACTCACACACACACACACACACGATATCTTTGCATACTTTGCGGCGCGTGGAGATGCTTATTGTTAGAGGCTGCTGGACCTTTCTTACGCACCTGCTGCCCGCCTGACATTCGACCTTGGACCGCATCCCCCCTCCCCTCTCTCTCTCCCTCCCTTGCACACCTCCTGACTGTTGATTACATTGCGGCGCGTGACTTTGATTTGATTTTTAAATGATTCTTTTAGCAGCTTGACTCTCTCTCTCAGGTTTTGGCATCGTTAAAGGTCAACAAAAGGACGACGCTTTGACTGCTTTTTATCACCGTCGAAAGAGACAGAGAAAGAGAAAGAGAAAGGGAGAGAGTGGGATGAATCTGGCGTGGAAAATGCCAACAAAGTTATATTTCTTTAATGCAATTAAGCCACGTGTCGTCGTCAAAGTTTGTTTTATTAACTTGTCTCCTTTGCAATAAGTGGCAGAGACTGGGAGGATGATGAAAAGTGGGTGCTGGGTAAAAGTAAACAGAGGGCCCTTGACTTTATTGGCTTTAAGCTAGACTAACCAAGTCACCATCAAAAAGTTGGTAAAAAATTGCTTAATAGAGTCGTCACGATTATATTGATATCTAGACCAAAACCTTTTAAAGAAACCCTTAAAACCAATTCCATAATATAGTGAAAATAAGTTGACACTAAAAAAAATATTTAAATTTTAACTGGTAGTCCCATTTTAAAATTTGTTTTTTAAAGGAAGTGATTCAATAATGTTGTATGGACATACAAACTTAATTTTTAAATTTCTAGTTTTCTTAAAAACAATAAAGCAAAAAAATAAAATACGAATATTTTCAACTTACCTATGTAAGTTTATTTTACCCTACATTTTTATGTATTTATTCAAAACCCGTTTGACAAGTTCAAACTTCTACTAAAGTATTTAAACCTTTTCCTATTTTATATATAAAATAACCCTAACTAAATTAATTAATTTACATCCACCGAAAGTTGTAAGTAATTTGTCATGCCGCACATGACACCTCACCTAACTCCTCTGAGACTTCTCAAACCATTTGTTCAGCTGAGTTTCCCAGAAAATTCTGTTAAGTTTCAATTAAAATCATATAAATGGCCCAAACTGGCCCAGTGACGTTGATAACCGTAGTTTTGTGAGTGGTGGTGGTAAATGGGTGGGGAAATGTTTAAAAATAGTTTGAAGCCGGCCGCAGTGACCATGAAAAAGTTTTCCCAAAGTGGCCGGCCGGCTTAGAATTCCATTAGAAAATGGGGGTGGGTATGATGAAATAGGTGGAGGAAAAACTGGGTGGCTGAGAAGTGACCTGGGACCTGGGGACGACGACACCCACACAGCTTACAATCAGTGTTTGCAGCTTACCTCTTTTCAAGCTAAATCTGGTCAATATACATAAGTACAATTTTTTGATAAAATAAAATTTACGTACGTATTTACCTATTTGGGCATTCTCAGTTTTCATTTTACTTTAATGCGAAAACTTCACAAAATAATTAAAATTATAGGTATTAAATACAAATTTTGAAGTTTTTCGTGAACTGATTTTTCCTATTAAAATTCAGAAAAAAGTTCCATTACGCAGACCACCATCAGCTTGTCAAGTCTTAGAATTTCAACGGACCGTACTTACTTTTTATATGTTAAAATTTAACTTATTTAAAATTAATTTTCGGAAACTATGAGTTAAATATCAATTGTTGTCTTTGAGTTTATTTATTTAAAAAAATATAGTATAAATAAAATAATTAAATCATTTTTTAATTTGTTTAAAGATTTTTAGAATGGCATTTAGAAATTACCAGTCTTTGATGCACTAAACCTCGAACAAAAATAATCTATAAAACCCTTTTTAAACACATTTTATTAACCAAAATATTCATTACCTATCAAAAGTTAAGTCCAATTTTCACAAACGATTTCTTTAAATTTGTTGTGCATTTTAAATGATGATTTAGCTATTTTTAGTAGGTAATACTCGTAGATGGCAGCACTGCTCACAATGATATGATGGTGGCCATGGCCGTGACCGTGGCCGGTACGTCAATGCAGCGAGGTGTACGGCAAGGTCACAGCTCACAGTCGAGGGTGGGTGGAGAAGGGGGAGGGCATGGTGCAATAGTCCTTGCACTTGAACTTGCGCACGCGGCCGTTGCATGTGCCCCACTCAACAGAACAGAACAGAACACGAACAGAAAAGGGGGAGTGATGACAACTAAAGTCGGGTGGGTTTTTTGACCTTCAGCCCGTGAGCTTTTCCAACGAGCTTATTTTTAGTAACAGGTTCGGTTGGATAAAATCCTAGAAAGAGACGGAGAGAGAGAGCGCTGCATTGAAAGGTCATTCGTTTGGCTCTGGATGTTCAAGGTCGTTGCTGCAGCCGGCAATCGTCGCAATCGTTGCCCCCACAACGGTAATTGCCCACCCCAGCCGCCCATCGAAGCCCAGGGGGTGGAAAATTGGGGGGGGGGTTGGACGTTGACATTGACGCAAATTGCCGAGGGTCAAGTGCAGTCGAGCGCTGACTGCGTAATAAGAATGAATCAAATTAGTTAAGCGCCACTTCTGGGGGCAGGCAGCACTTGGAGAACTCGGAGAAATTCCACCGCCCCTTGGGTCTTCTAGAGGGTTTTAATGGGTGGGTTTGGGGTTGGGGTTGGCTGCTTGCTCGGTGGCTAAAACAAACAGAAAAGTGAGTAGGTGGATACGGAGAAACTGTACTGAGAAAGTCCAAAAATTCTGAGAAAGGTTATGGTGTAGGTTTCTTTTTGAAGTAGTTTACTCTTTACTACGAGGTAATAACTTAATTAACTCAGGGAAAAGTTTAAAAAATTAATAATAAATAAATATATAAAAATAAATAAATAAAACCCTTATCCAAATTACTCTATTTTACTTTCTTGTAATTTAAGAAACTATAAGCCAAAAAAGATTTGTTGGTAACTTAAATGTTTACTACCTAATTGGAAAAAAATATTTAAAAACCAATATAGAGACTTATAAAACATTTTTGATAAAAGAGAAAGAATTGTAGAAACCTATACGGGTATACCAGAAAATTTGAAAAACATATGCTGTTTTATTTGTTTAATATTAAATGTTTTACCACCAAATTATAGATTTGGCTTACACCTTCAACTTTACCGTGAAATCTTTTTGTGTAATATTTCTTTCAACAACTTTATCAAATTCAAGATGATGATTGTTTAATTTATAAATTGACATCTGTCAAGCTACTTAAGTCTTTGAAAACAAAAGTAAAGTCAAAGTTTATTCAAATTGCTCTGCCTTTTCAAGTTGAAATCTGCACATTAACAAAAGAGGAAGATAAGGGTGTGAGTCATTAAGCCAACCCCCTGGAAAAACCCCATCTGGTTGCCCTAGACAGCAAAGCTCCTTTGAGAACCTTTCGTAGACCGAGTATGAATTTGTGGGGGGAATGAGCAACGTTTGCAACGCATATATGAAAGCTTAATCATGGAACTGAAATTAATCAGGGGCAAACAAAAAGCCACGATGAATCGCTTCAATGTACATATAAGTTCCCTGTACATATGTACATAAATGAGTTCTTTGTACTGCATATATTTAATATCAAATGATATGCAGAGCACAATTAAAAATGTTGACGCTCGTGTCAGGTCATAGACCGATGGAAAGACCATCGAGATTCCGATCGTTTCGGGCATTGTACTTTATAAACTGTGGCGAGGGATCCTCAGAGGAAGCTGGCCGTTGCGATCATGACGGAACAAAGTACTTACACGCCCTAATTAAGCGGTCAATGAGCGGTTCAAGGGTGCTCTTCTCGACATCCCCAGGGACCTTTACTTCTGCGGTTAATTCATCAAGGGGTACTCGATAAGAGTTCGTGACACGACAATGGAGCTTAATAAAATTAATAACGATAACAATGAGCCACATAATCAAAATTTTTTTAACCCCCTTGAGTAATATTTACTTTACTTTTAATCGAAAAATAAATACTAAGAGGGAATTATGTCATCTTTTAAGTTCTTTGTCAAAAAGCCTTCGTTTTATCCTCTTGTCCTAAAGAATTTGCGGTTTTGTTTTGTTAAAGATATCATTTAGGACGTCAAATGGTTGGAACAAACATTTGCCTGCTGACTTGCTTAAAAACAATTGCAAATTTTATTTTAAATAAGAAAATAAATAGGTTTATACAAATTTTTAAATATTTATTAAGTATTTTGTCAATTTTTAAAGTGAAACAAACACCAAACAAAAAAACAAATTTAATTTTAAAAACATTTTTTTAAATAAGTCACGACTCGCTCACATCCCTGATAATGCATTTAATCACTGGCTCACTCACTCAATTCAAGGCGAAAGAATAAAAAATAAATCCGGGGACCAAAGCAAACTTTCAAGTGCAGCGGCGACAAAGAATAAAGGGAATCTGGGAGAGAAATATGGGGAATTGCAATGCCGACGTCAGCGACAAAGTTCAGGGTCTGCCAGCTGCTCTTCTCCTCTGAATCTTCTGAGTTTCCAAGATCTTTCTTTTGTCTGCAGTTGTGGTTTTCTTTTTTTTCAGCTGTGGCTGCTGCAGAGGAAGCGGCTAATAAGTGCAGCGAAAAGACAAAAGACTGCCGGAAATACATTGGCGACTCAATCAAGTTGTCCTTGAAGACCCAAAATGCGTTCATTAAGTGTGGTCAGATTTTAGTCTTGTATTTTGTACTTATAGCTTTTTTGAGTGGATTTTTGAGAAATCAAAAAAATTGATTTACTTCTGGTGATCTAGAAAACCTCTGGTACATTTAATATTAACTTTACAAAGATAAATTGTATTATCGTCATGTAAAAATTTACTAAAATAATTAAGTCCAGGTCTTTCATACTTATGAGTGGGACAATAATTTTTTTTAAATTTAAATGTGTTTGTCAAAAAGCCCTCGATAAATCCTCTTGTTCTAAAGAATTTGCGGGTTATAAGTTAGTTTTCTATCACCTTTAGAGTCATTAAATTATGTTAACCAAGTGAGGTTTCACTTCCATAAGTGAATGAAGGTACAGAAGATGATAAACCATGTTGTTTAATTTAATTAAAAAAGAATTCCATGTATTTTAAAACCAAGTCATTAAATGTAGTTTAGTAGCTTATGACTGAAAATGATATTTATATAAAATAAACTCCTCTTTAACCTTACCAATTTCCCAAAGCGAAAAAGTTGCCAACTCAGCGGTGAGACATGAGACATGAGGCACTTGGCCTTGGCACGAATCGTCGAGGATATCAAATAAACCCATCTCACCGAATCCTCTGCTTCTTTGGTACTCTTCTGCACTTGGTGTCCTCTTGGGGGGGGGTCATATTTTTTTTCGGGGCGTGATTTACGGCGGCTTTACGATGAGTTATGAAAACAACTCAGCACTTCAACAGTTCAGCATGTTGCGTTTTGGGTTGAGTTCGTTGGGAATTCGCAGCACGTTTTCCTCCAGCGGAGAGATGAGAATTATTCGGGCAATTACTGGGACAGACAATTCTTCTGGCTTTGTGCAGATTCCAATCTGGAATTATAAGCAGCCAATGAACCCATTCCTCCATCTGCCGTAAATAGAAATAGATTTGCCAGCGATCATATTTTCTTTGCGCCCGCGGAGCTAATTCATCTCGTGATGGTCCATTGACTTTCCAGGGAGCTGCCGGAGAGCCCCCTTTGTTTATTATTGGTTAGCCTGCGGATTTCTGTTTACTGCTCACTTTTTGCTCTGCCATTTCATCAGCTCCTTATCGGCCACTTGGCGGTAATAATAAAATAATAATAAACACGGTTGCCCATCGGAGTTGTCAAGTTGTCGTGTTTACAGAAGCTGCTGGGTGGAATAACCGCCATCGGTTTGTTGATCTCAACCAATCGGATCGGATCGAATCTCCCTGCCTGGAGACTCCAAGCTGAGATAGCAAAATCTGGACGAAAGACACCGATGGGCAGCGATACAGACAGGAAATGCTGAAATCTGAAACCTTGTTTTTTTTTACGGAAAAAATATTCAATTACTGCAACGCAGGAAATTAAGTCAAAGCCAGGAGTTGGTTTTTTTTTAATAAAACAAGAAATGAAGATATTTGCACCCAAGAAAAAAGTATGGAAAAAACCGAAACTATCTTTTGAGCATTAAAATCGTATAAAAACAATGGGTGTTAATATAACATGATCCGAGTTCTATTGTTAGTTTAAAACTAATACTATTTTGTGCAAATGTAAACTGTTTAGATAATTTAAAAAAACTTATAATTAAAGGGTTCATATTTATTTTGGTTATTGAGTTACTTCTATTACTTTGTACTGAATGTAGTTTATTTTAAATACAACGCTTATAAACTTTAAAAGTCGTGGTTTTTTTTTGGTTTGAGGATTGCTTTCAAAAAATAAATAAAATCATATTTTTTTTACATTGTGTTCTTTTTTTTCTTCACAAAACATTTTCAGAGACAAGCCTCTCCAGATCCAGACTTATTTTTATAGATACATACTCGTACCCACTCATTTCCAGACTTGGGTCAGGGTCACACATTTAAGTGGTGCCGCACAATGAAGATCGCTGTGGAATTGGGTCAAGTTTGGTGGGTCCATGGTTTTCGGCCACAAACAACTACAACAACAATAACAACTACAACAATAGCAAACACAACAACAACAACAACGACAACAAACAGCCGCACACACCGTACAAATTGAAGTCAAGGTGTCGTCGAAGGTTTTTCCGCACTGCGAGGGCTCTGTCTTGGGGCTCTGGCTCTGCGGGTATTTTATTTTATTTAGAGCGTCAATATTTGGATCTGGGCGTTGCTAAACAGCCGCAGCAATTCCGATTCCGATTCCGACTTGGACTGACCTTAGGTAGGTGTCTTGGAGTCCATCCATCGGATTTGGGTTGGGCGCTTGAACTTGAGACGGAGATCGGAAAGATCAGCTCGAAAGGAAAACCAATTTCAGAAGTTTTTTTTTGAGAGTCGCCCGCATAAACGAAAACGAATCACGGCCAATGGAATTGGAACCAGTTTTCCTTCGGATATCTCAATGATTCGCTTTGGACTGGCCATTCATTCATATGGATATGCACCGAACACCGTTATACACAGCCACTTCCGATTTCGAGTCGACTTGCTTATTTGTTTATCAGCGCGATTTACGATTCCGATTCCGATTTCGGCTTTATTTTTCCTCGGCCCCCCAATGACAAGTAAGACAGCCTTAGTTTCAGGTGGCGGGGCCCCAACTTCCTCATCAAATCCACCAATTAATCACAACTTGAGCGGCGTAAATTAATTATAGCCCGAAAAGTGTCAACCAAATCAGCAAATGCCGCTAAGTGATGTGGTATCAGTGATTTGATTCGCCAAATGCGTTTCCAGATAAACACATTAAGTGATTATTGTTATAAAAATTAATTTTATTAATTAGTATTAGGCATTGAGATTGGTGATAAAATATTATTTTATTTTAATCTTTCAGCTAATGAGCAAAACAAACATGTTCAAAGTCGTTTTACATTTTGTTTATTATATATTTTTATTTATTCAGATTTTTAATTTCCTTAGTTGTTTTGACTTTGATTTATTACATTTAGAATTTCTATTAAAAAAAAGTTTTGTAGGATAAAAAAAAATTTTAAAATGTTAAATTTTTGTGTTTTTTTAAAGGTTTAACCTTAAAATTTATAACTAGCAGACACTTTGCTAAGTTTATTTTTTAAGCTCATAAGTTGACACTGTTAAGCTTAAATAATATTCTAAAGAATCATTTTGAGCAGAGTTGAGTAAAATAAATTACATTCTTTGTTCATTTTATAACTAATTTTGTAATTACCATATATTTACTAAGTTGAATTTGATATAAGTAAAGATATTTTTTGGGCTGTTTGACATTCATAAATTTAATCATTTTAAAAGGAGGATTAAGTGCCCAAATCCCATATATCCCCGCAGATAAGATTCCACCGAAGAGCGGCAAATTATAATTATTACTTGAGTCTGAGCCAGTTTTTATTTCAGAAGCTTTTTGCAGGTTCGCAAATTTATCGACAGAACGTCTGGCGCGGCAACAAATGCTCACTCACTCCCACAGATGCACACCGTCACACAGATACGCACACACACACAGACACACTCCAACACACACCTAATGTCTCACAAAAAAAAAAATGAAAAATAAAAGAAGAGAAAAAACGTAACCTTGATCTTGGCAATGTGATAACCTAACCTTGAACAGCGTTTCGTGTTTGATTTTTGTTGTTTCTGCCTTTGCGCTTTTTTGTTTGCTTTTTGTAGATTTTTTTTTTTTTGGTTTGTGCTTTTTTCTTTTGTATACATTTTAATGCCTTTTTACTGTGTCTCGCTGCTGGATTTTATTTTAGAATTTGCTCTTTACCCAGGCGCTGTCTGCACTTTCAATTAAGTCCCCCAGTTCCCAGTGCTAAAGTAGACCTCCCACTTCCACTTTACTTCCCTGCAATCCAAGAGATTGGCGATAAACAGCGATTAACGATAGCCACCAAAGCGATTTTGGCTTCCGCTTTGCAACGGCTTTGGCTTTGGAAAATAAATAAATAAATAAAACAGAGACCGCAGCAAAAACTACCCACCGCCATCCAAGTTCAGCTCATTAATTAAAAGCACGAGCAGAGCCCCCAGCGCTGATTATTCAGATCTTTTATTTTACGAGTCGATGTGATTTGATTGGAACGTCATATTGCCGACTCTGACTCCCTCTCTTTGTTTTGACCCTCTATCTGTAGCCGTGATAAATTGGCTTAAATGGAGAATAGCCACGGCCTAGTCTTCGGATTCTTCGATCTTGCGGTATGTGATCTGGAAAATGTCAAGTTCGCAGCTCAAAATATGTACACAGATGACTAGTGCTCCATGGGTCGTGACTAAATGAAGATATCTTACCTTATCTTTCTTACGGAAGTGGGCCAAGATACTCTTTGTTAGAGGGTAAATAAGTCAAATTTCATATAAGAAAAATAAATTAAGCCAGGGATCCCAAGTAAAATAAGTTATTCTAAGCTGGGTTTGAAAAAAATAATTCTATAACATCCTTTTTCTCGACTTTTTATTTTGGTCTTCAGGGTTCCTGAAAATTTTTATACGATTCTAATCATTTATACCCTTATAAAAAGCTTTTTATATATTTATTCAAAAAAAAATAAATTTTAACATAAAATGTATTATTGAATTTCTTATGGAACTAATCGAGTCCCATGATTTTTATTAACATTTTTTATTTCCATCAGTTCAGAATTTTTTTCTGTTCGAGGTGGGGCGAAAGCGACCCTCCAATCTTTGTCACTGCAGGTTGTTTTTTCTTGTTTATTTAAACAAAAAAAACTTTTATTTTATAAGAAACATTAAAGTAAAGTAAAAAATCATTAGCAGAATGGCCTTAAAATTTTAAGGGGTCTCCCAGGCCCCCTACCAATTAGCTTTCTTCCCGCTTTCTTTGCTCAATTATCGTTCGCTTTCGACATTCTGTCAGTCTGCCCCATAATCAGTTTGATTTTATTTCGGTTCGCTTATTCATTGTGTGCTGGGTTGGCTGTATTTTTGTGATTGTCATGACGCGTCCTTGACCTTGGCCATAAACCCGAATTTTGAGCTTCACTTTGTTCCCTATTTGCTTCTTTCTTTTCAAAGCTGTTTTCGAGTACGGGTTTCTGTGTGTGTGTGTGTATCTGTGTGTTTGCTAAATTATCGCTTAATATTCAGTGCGGCATTTGTTGATTTTAATTTTGTTAATTAGATAAATAGAAATGTGTTGTTGGTGGAGGTACATACCCAAAAAGAGGGGGGACTTTCCATGCCGACCTTCGCCTTGTTGTTTGGCCCGTTGTTATTTGCAAATATTTTGCCAAATAAATCAGTTTGCCCATTAAGTTCTAAGTAAATAAGGTACAAACAACAACGGACGACATCAAGTGATTCAACAGAGTGAAAATAAAATTCGAAAATAAAATATATAAACACAAAGCTGAATGCAAAGTTCGAGTACATTTTGGTTGAATAAAAATATATTCAAAATTCCATGGCAATGCCTGACTCTGATTTCAATGCACTTTCCGTTGTTGTTCTTTATATATTTTTTATTTTAATTGTTGTTGTTGTTGTTGGTATTTTATAAGGTACAGAGTAACTCCAGACAATAACAAAACAAAGCGAGGCGTCCTTGAAAATGCGACACAGGCCGCTAAACTCGAAAACGCCGACGGCGACGCAAATAACTCACAATGCAATACACAGGGCAAAAAAAAAAAAGGAGGGACATCGCCCAGAAAGAGACGGAAATAGAAAAAAGAAAGAGATGGGAAGATATCAGTGGAGAGAGAAAGCGCTATAACTGACGTTTGTATGTAACTTTCGTCTGATCTAAACTGCAATGCTTGAAGCCTTTCTATTAATATGCATTTTAATTTACATTAATTTTAAATTAAGTATTTTAAATATAATTACCATCTATAGGAACCCTTTTTTTGTCGTTCCCACTTTTTTTTATTGTCAATGCCTGCGAATTACATGCAAATTGCTGGTAGAGTAACCCTTGAATTTGAACCGATTGTTAAAGTGCACAAACCATACCCATTAAGCCCTTCAAAAAAAGTTAGGGGTATATTGGGTTATTTGGGAGAGTCGAGTTGAGAAACCAAAACATTTTTTAAACCCAAAATCTTGTGCTTAATTAAAAAAATATCACAATTTTTCAAAATATTTTATTACATTTTATACACAGTTTCTCAGATTAAATTTATTTCCGTTTTTACTTAAATTATCCTGAAACATTGGATTACAAGGACCCCTTTCTAGATTTTCATTATTCAGATACCATTTAAATTTATTTTTATTTTATAATTTTACACAAGCTCTTTTTAATATTTTCTTTTATGTAGTTTTCAAACAACTGTTGTACCCACTTGCATTATTTTGTGCTCTACGAGGTATTTTTTAGCCCTGTACTTGTTGCATTTCGCTTTCGTTCCATTTCATTTAATTTTATTTGCATTTTTAGTTCTTCACAAAACCAATTTGCATACATCGAGTTCAAGGATTTTACGCCTCGAGTGGGTGAACCTTTCCACTTTTAACTGCTCCAATTAATTGTTTACAGATCGAATATATAAATGTAAATATAAACTCGTATGTTGTGTGTTCCAAAGTGCACGTTTTGTGGTTTTCATGTCGAAATTATTTGATTTGCAGTTCGTCAGACTTCTCATGCAAAAATCAACACGTGTGCTTCTCGAATTGATTAACTCAATAAATAGTTTTCAATTCAAAAAGTGCTGATGAACGACTTTTGGCGCGCGCCAAATCAAAACATGAAAAAAAAATAACAAGTGGCCAAGAAACAGGAATTAAGCGAAACGCACAGAAACCCATAAAAACAAAATAACAACCGCAGCTACATTAATAATTATTAGCAATAATTGCTCAAGGTCAACTTGCGAATTCTCACTAAGAACAAACAAAAAAAACAAGGAAAGACTTCCACTAGCAGGTGGATTACCTATATAAATAGTAGATTATGACACAAAATGAGTTTGCATTTGTGAAATTCTGCAAGTGTGAAATTCACAAAAAGGAATAACAACAACAAAAGGCCCATTAAAAAGTTAATGGGAAATTGTGCTTAGGTAATTTGCCAAGTTTACACTGAAAAGGGGTTTACAGGGCTAAGATGCGTAATCCGTTATGACTAAACTGTAGATTGCTTGGAAAATGCATTGAGAATATAGGGAATTTAAAAAAAACAAATTTCAAAAGATAGTTTTTTTTTTAAATACAGAAGAACAGGAGTAACTTACAAAAAAAACACTTGATAAAATGTATATATTTAAAAATGAGACCCACATTTGATTTTAGTTTAGGTGCCAAAGTTATAACTATTTCTTGATTAGACAGAACAAAATTGTTTTAAAATTAAAACAAAATATAATTTAAAATGTTTATCTTTTCAGGATCTTAATAAAATATATTGTTAAGCTTAGTTGCCTTCCTTAAATTGTAGTTAATTATAGCTGAATGTTAAATGTGTTGGGTGGTATATTTAATGGTTTTTTCTACTTCTTTTAATATGATCTTTAGGAAATTTCTAATTGCAATTTCGCATTTTTTATAAGCATGATGAAAGTGGTACCATATAAAAATAAATTCCATATAAAAATATAATATTTTTCCTATGAGCGATATAGCGTTATGTATTATCTTTCATTCCCCCGAATTAGCTTCGCTCATCAGATAAATTCCCAGATGATTTCATGATGTCACATGATGCCCACGTACTAAATTTGACTGCAGTCAGCACCTTTTGGCCAATTGCGCATTAATCTCGTAGTATTTCTGTTCCGTTTGAATGGTGATGGTGCCATCGCAAGAACAAAAACTATTTTCGAAAATTTGTTTTGGTTACCCGAAGCGCTACAATGTTGCTGTTCTGGGCAATAGAAATACATAAGTAGATGTAGATGTCCGAGAGCATGATCAAATTTTGCCTCTGCCTTTTTTTTGTTGTTTGTCTGGCAGTCATTTCGTTATTTGATCGCAACCAGAAACGAGTAGCAGCTGGGCCAGGGAGGGGGGCGAGTGGGTGGCGGAGGGGGCGGCGGTTCAGGGGGAGGCTGCCAAGGTCAGCGCTTCTCTGTTGTTGCTCGCGCTGAATAATTAAGTGCGAAATAAATTAATTTCGGTAGAACTTTTTAGCATGCGTTGTTGTGCGGCATTTTAGTCAACGGCGCACAGCGAAATATGAAAATTTATCAAGCGGCCCAACCATCTCGAATGGCAAACATGAAATTATGGCTCCTAATAGACGGGCAAGGTCAAATCAGAGAGCCTGACTCAAGGCCAAATGTGCGTGGGCCGTTCAATAAATTGAAAAGTTTCTATTGGTATCGGTTTTCTAAAGACTAAAAGACAAGTAACAAGAACCGAAACCTTTTAAAGCAAGAAAAACAAGCATCAATCACTTTAAAATTAGAAATAGTTGTATTTTTAACGTACGGTTATAAAAAAAAGATTCAAACGATGATCTAAATACATTTAAGACATTTAATATTTTAAAGAACTAAAATCTTGTAACGAAAGAATACTGAAAAATATTGTTTTCCTAGAAATTTAAACTTAGAGTGGTATTTTTTTTTTTACACTAAAAATATTAATGTCCTTCTCTAAATGTATAAAATTTAATAACATGTGATAAAAGGTGATATCACAAAACATATTTTTCAAATATTCTAAATTTAAAAAAAAAACAGATACACTTGTAAAGTATAGATTTCTTCTCATCGTAAGTACACTTGAATCAAACTTTTTAAAATATTTATCTAGTCAAAAGAAAATGGTAATTGTTGCCCAAACTTTTTTGTGCCACTTTTAAGATAACTAAACTGCAGAATGCAGCCTTAAAAAATATGTTCAATCATCGACTTGAAGCGAAAGCAAAAACGAAATGGAAAACGATGCCACGCACAGTGGAATGCAACAAGCGGCGACAGGAGCAGGTCACTTCATGGGTATGGGTACTTTTTAATTTCAGGGGTACTATCTTTTAAGATATTTCGGACTTTTTTCAGGTTACTTATTGCAATTATAATATTTGAACTCAATGCTTAATTAAGAGAATTGCTTACCCCAAAATCACCCCCCTTTAACCCGCCTCTGGGCATTAGGGGTACTCATATAGTGGGGCACACAGTCTTGTGAAAGTTGCGGCGCGAAAGTGAAAACTGATTTGAAGCTGAAAATGTTGCGCCGGCGCCGGAGACATGGAAACCCACTGACATCAATTCCGCGGATGAATGAAACGAGGGGGGAGAAAATCAGAAAATCAGAAAATCTGGAAATAAAAGTGGCACCACAATAATTGAGTATCCAAATGTTTGAGCAACTGGAGCCGTCTTTATGTCACAGCAATTAAATTATTTCAGGCGAGCGCTGGGCAACAGGTAAAAATAAACGCTAAAACAAATTATATTTATTTGCATTTATTTGCCATAACGAAAGCACACAAGCAAAAAATAAAATAAAAATATATTGAAACAAAACCCGAACGACCTTGAATGGCTGGCCTGCAAGCAAAACATGCTAAATAGGAACATTAAAAAAGTACAAAAAAAATTTAAAAAAAAATATAAATTAACCGAAATGCAATTAAACCCACCAAAACAGATATAAATAAATATAAAAAGAGACAGAGACGGAGGCAGTGAGCAACTGTTTCGTATTTAGAACTTTAACTTCAATTTATTTATTTAGACCAGTTAAGCTAATAAAAAACAAGAAATTATTGACAATATTCTAGCCGAACTTGGAAATGCAGTCTTGATTTAAATATTTGTTAACTCTTTTTAATGGTTTCATGAAATATAAATAAAAATATTTTGATGGAAAGTTTTGTACACTTTTAATGTTTGTGTTATTATTTTGAAAGAACTAATCTTTTAGGCCTACAGCAAAAATAATGACAATAGTAAAAGTTCAAGGTAGGGTAAAACTGATAAGTCCAGCTTCAAACTAATTTATAAAAAAAAACAAAGGCATTTTGATAAGAAGTGACGTTTGCAACTGTTATTTAAATGACGTTTTATAAAGTTTTAAACCAAACCTAATGAAAACATCTGAACAAAAAATCGGTGTTTTGCTCAATAACAAATTTGACAAAAACTATCATTAAAAAACATAAACAAGTTTCGATTGTAACAATTTTAAAATTTTACTTGCTTTAAAAAGAAAAGTAAAGAAATTAAAGAAAACATCAACAAGCTTCAATTTTAATAATTTTAAAATTGTGTTTGCTTAAAAATATAATAAGATAAGAAAATTGTCTTTTAAAAGGCATCTTATAATGTTTTTTTTAACTTTTGTGATTATTATTTTATTAAATTTGAAAATGTGCTACAAAACGATAATGTCCTTAATAAAATCATAAATATGCAGTTACAAGTAAATATTTAAAGAAATTAAATTTAAAAACATTTTTAAATATAAATGATAGGACTTACATATTTTATTTAAAGCCTCCGCTTATTTAAGGAAACTTATGCATGACATTTTTTCAGAGACTTCTCGTTGGCTTTGGCTGTAATATATGTATTCCCACATTGGTTCTCATTCACTTTTATTCAAATTCCGACTTTGGACATTTGCGTACTTGGGATCTGTACTCATTTTGTACCTGTATCGGGCATGTGTATCTGCATTATTCATGGCTGGGCCAGTTGGAAACATGGCAAATTGGCATTTGTTGCAATTTTATTGTTGAATGCAATTTGCAATGTGCACTTGGCCATGCAACGCCGGCGTGAAAGAGAGAGCGAGTTGGGAGAGAAAGAGGCAGAGAGAGCGAATAAAAACGCGCCAAAAT
Source organism: Drosophila oshimai (assembly GCA_018150695.1). Taxonomy (NCBI): domain Eukaryota; kingdom Metazoa; phylum Arthropoda; class Insecta; order Diptera; family Drosophilidae; genus Drosophila; species Drosophila oshimai. Next base: position 241,751 of record JAECWM010000317.1, on the reverse strand, counting down.
GGCACATGGCAAAAACTTTTGAGGCCGATGACTAAGCCAAGAGAAAGAGAACACCTAAAAGCCAAAGAGTCATAAGTAAGAGTAATTGGTTTATGAAGAGCAAATCAAGTGAAAGCTTTGTTCTCTTTTATTGGATTTGTGGTGAATTTGTTTATTTGAATTTATTTAAGAGAATTTTTTGAACAGAAAACCGTTAAAAAGCTGTTTGAAATTATTTCTAATTCCATAGATTTAAATGTTTTTTTACTTAACTAAAAATAAATAAAATAGCCTTTTAGAGATTGACTTAAAAAATAAGTTAGTAAATTAAGAGCTTAAACAAAAAATTAATAATGATTTGGAAAATTAAAAAATTTATTGATATTATTTAAACTGCAATTACTCAAAGATTTGAACATTAAATTCTAGAGTTTTAAAGGTTCGGAAAACATATTATTCAAGCTCAGTAAAACCAAATTAATAGAACAAAAAATCTCCTTGACTATGTAGATTATAAGATATAATAATCTGACAAATAGGTCGTCAGATTTTATATCCAATAAATTTTTAACGGGAAATACCTTACTTATCGCTTGCAGAGTCAGATTTAATAAACCTTGAACTCAATCAGATGCCGTTTGACGATAAGTATCCAAAGATAACCCCTCGCAGTGCAATCAAACGACACTGATACCCTTTATCGCATCTTGTGCTATCAGGTTTCGCCGGAATATACAAAGTATCTGCCAGATACAGTTTCCTTTGTTTCTCCGCCAGCAACTGTACTGCGTTCTGTTTTCAGAATGCCCATCATCACCCCACCACCACCACCACCCCCTCAACAACCGATAGCGGCGGCAATCGACGACCTTGACCGTGAAATTTAAATTTAGAATCTACGGCGGCGGCGGCAAAGACATACAAAATGAAAAAAAACCAACGAGCTTTTCGCAGCTATCTTAGTCATTTTGTGTGCACAGGTAATTGCAAAAAAAGCTGCGCTTTATCACAGGTAATTCCCTTAAGCCCCCGATTTCTCTCAAAATAATACAGATTCTAGGGAATTTTGGCCATTTCACGAGTCCACCGCATGTGACTTATGTAAATATTTATGGGTGGCAAGTACCTATTTTTAAATGCGATTTAATTGAAAAGTGAACTTGCGTGCTGGCGCCGTCGTGACTTGGGCAATGATGTAAATTCGTCTAATTGCATGAAATTGAGTGCAGCAATCATCGGTGCAGGGAGAATATGGCTAAAAATAAAGCCTTTGTTTTTCAATAGCTGCTCTCATTCTAAATTTGAAAGTGGCGCCAAGACAAGGTGTTGAACAACGAACTTTTGTAACGATTAATTTGTTCTCAATACTTTTTATCGATATTTTGTGTCAGCTGATAAGTCGCTCCCATCCCTAATCAACAATTTGCGCGAAGTAAACCAAAATATTCTAGAACACGCTTAATTTGGTTGTTTAACTGTTAAATTAAGCTTAAAATAGGACCAAGAAATATTTTTAATGCACATGCTTTGCATTATTTCTTATATAAAGTGAAAGTTCCCTTTAAAACCAAGCTTGCCTTGTTTACTCTCGAAGCACGTGGAGTTGGTTATTGTTTATCCCATACTTTTTAACTATTTCACCAGAAGTTCATGTGACAATGGTGGCTGAAATATTCAGTGAATATTATATTTGCAATTTCAACGATGCGGTGGATTTAGAGGGTGAGTACTGTACAAAACAGGTGATCAATAACAAAAGTATAATGGTAACTTACCCCTTAGATCTGCCTGCCGATGAGCAACTGCGTCAATTATGGACTCGCCAGAAGCTGTGGACAGTGGAGGATCTGCAGCAAGCACTTCGACGCTGGCGGGATAAGGGCAACTCCGATCCAAGGATGATTCCGCAACGCAACTAAACGATTTTCTACAGCTGATCTTCGCTTTTGTTCAAAACAACTTTACCGGGCCCTTTGACAAAATTGAAGAAACCCAGCAAATCCTGAGTGAGCTTAAACTAGAGGATCTGGATGCACAGGAGAAGCTTAAAGGCCAGCGGCGAGGAGCTGAATCCTAATGTTAAGACTGGAGAACTTTTGCTTGTGGCCAGGGAAATACTTCAGGGATTGTTAAAAACTCATCCAGAATCGAAGGTTAGCCAGCTTATTATTTCCTTATTTATTGTTATTTAAAATCTTAATATTTAGGTGCTCACATGGTGGCACTTGCGGCTGATCTGCTTGCACCAGAACATCCTGGATGACCTGGCGGCCTCACTCTATGAGCAATTCAAAGCAGCAGCTACGCTTCTTCGGGCTCAAATTAACCAGTTTGAGGGCAGGGAATTGCAATCCCTGCTGCTGCTGGAGTTGGCCAATGGCTATCTGCAGTTCCACCGATCCGACATGGCCTCCCAACTGCTGGACCAACTGTGTAGTCATCTCCGGGTTGAGCTTAAAGTGGAGGGCTTGCTGGGAGTGCGCACCAAGTTCCAGCAGAAGGCTCTTCCGCAGCTCTGTCTTAAAGTGGAGCAGCTGGAGGAGCAGGAAACCCTTCCTCCTGCCGTTCTTACTAACCAGAAGACCAATCTGCCCAAGCTCCTACTTTTAGAGGATGACACGCGACTGGAACGGATCCGCTTTGTTGAGCTGAAGGACAACGAAGTGATGACGCTGCCCAGCGTGCTCCAAGCTCTGGTGCTGGCCAAGGTGTGAGTATGAGCCATGTTTAATGTATTACACCACTAATACATGTTTGTTCCCCCATGCAGAAAACAATTAAAGCGCTCACAGCCTAAGGATCGCCTGGCGGATGAGCAACTGGAGCCGTATACACAAACCCTGCTCTATCAGGAGCATGGACCGCTCCAAGTGCGCCAGGCAGCCCTTCTCCTAAACTGCAGACAGGAGTCGGGACAGCGGAGAACCGTAGAACGCAGCTGGAAACAGTGCGAGGAGTGCGTCAAGCTACTGGACAGCTCCGAGGAAGACCTGCCGCTTCGATCGCGACTCTCGTACGGCTTTGCGGCCCACCTGAAGCCCAAGTGGCAGGTGCAGCTGCAACTGGTGGACCTGCTGCGATCCCTGGGCATGACCAAGACCGCTTTAGACATCTGTCTACGAATACACGCCTGGCAGCAGGTCATAGAATGCTATACGAGTCTGGAACTGCGTCACAAGGCGGCGGAGATTATCCGACAGGAGCTGGAGAAAAAGCCAACGGCCCTGCTGTACTGCCTACTGGGCGATGCCGTTGATGATCCTCAGTTCTACGAGCAGGCTTGGCTGCACTCCAAACAGACGAGCGGCAAGGCCCAAGCCTATTGGGGCAACTACTTTTACCGAAAAGCTGACTACGACCAGGCCATGGCTCACTTTGAGATTTCGCTGGAGATCAACACACTGCAGGAGGCGATCCTGCTGCGCTGCGGCTACTGTGCCATCCAACTGGAGCGCTGGGAGGTGGCTGTTAAGTCCTATCTGGCCTACACCCATCTGGAGCCCAATGGCTTTGAGTCCTGGAACAATCTGGCTAAGGCTCTGATCAATTTGGGTGACAAGCAGCGGGCCCATCGCGTTTTGGGTGAAGCCCTCAAGTGTAACTACAGCAACTGGAAGGTGTGGGAGAACTACATGCTGGTGGCCGTCGACACTTCCCATTGGGAGGACGCCATGCGGGCGTACCAACGTATGGCGGATCTAAAACAGCACTACCTCGACCAGGAGGTGCTCACCCGTATCGTCTATGGCATTTCCAAGACGGATCCCGTTGGCTCGGGCACTCTAATCAAGAGACTCATTAAGCTGCTGGCTCAGCAGTGCATTCAGCACGGAAACGAGCCCCTTGTGTGGGAACTGGCCGCCTTGGTGGCTCCAACACCTCTGAAAAAAGCCGAGAAACTGGTAAAGTCATATCGTGCCTACACACCGAAACATTTGGGCTGGGAAACCAAGGCGGAGCATGCCCTGAAGGCTCTGGATCTTTGCTTGGAGGTGTGTGAGCTCTCGGTGGCGGCCATCAAGGAGCACATTCAGGACGAGAGTGAGGTGATGATTACCTCCCAGCTGAATTCTGCCCGCTTGGCGGGCACTTCCTGTCTGAATGCCCTGAAAAGGGCCATCAATGTGGATGTGCCTGCTGAGCAGACAGAAAAGGTGGAGGAGCTGGAAAAGCGAATCGCAGATCTGACTAAAATAGTCCAGGAGCGAATGAGTGCGCCTCGATCTTAGTTGTGAACTCTACAAGACCTCTTATTAAATGATTTAACATAATTTTGTAACTGGGTGAAGAATAAAGAGCTAAGATTATTTGTAAACTAAGAGTTGTTTTTTTGTTATTATTGCTTAGCTGGAAAATCAGTTTATTCTGTTGTAGTAAAATAGGTAAGGTTTCTGTGTACTTTTATTTATTTTAAAAGACATATTTGTTCTATATTTTGACTACATTTTTATTTGTTTGTACAATTGAAGAATAGCTGCAAGGGATTATTACATGTATCTTTGCACTTCAAGCATGCAATCTACTGAAGCTAAAACCTTCGTGTTTGGTGCAATTAAATTCGCAATCATAATCGTAATCATAAAAATATAAACCTATTGATGTACCCATGAACCAATATCACAAGTATAAGGCGTCTCTATTAGCAGAATATTTTTCCTTCTTGATTTGAACTCCTTAATAGGTGTTCAATTTGGTGGTAATCAACACCCGGACACTCTGATCAAAGGCTCCGCAGACGGCTAGGCCCTGTTTGTCCGGATGCCAGTCCCAGCAGTGAACTGGCTGGGAACTCATCGTGGCTGCACTGACCATGTTAAGTGTTCCAGCCACTCCCATCTTGCTTCCATCAGAATCGTCCATGACCCGCTTGCAGGGATACTCGTACTGCCACAGGCGAATGGAGCCAGTCCCTCCGCCCGTGATAAAGATGTCCCTGTTCTGTGGCAGATGACGCACCACCCACACGGTGGCCTTCGGTCCACTGATCACGCCGTTCGTGCCCACACTGCGTCCGGCGTTGCGCTCCTCCACGTAGCTAAATCCCTTGGTCGGGTGCTGGGTTCTCATGTCGTAGATAGCGAGTCCGCCCTCCAAGGTGGTCACCGCCAGCTTGTTCATGGGAATGTCCCGGCGGTCGAACTCCAGGCCGCAGATCCCGTTCTTCATGGTGGCCTCCCAGCGCACGGAGAGTGTTCTGAGATCAAATAACTTCAGGTCCCCGTTGTCATAGCCAGCTGCCACGACGCGTTCCTGGGCGTTGTAGGTGTTACCAAAGGCCACGGCCCAGCAGTCCCGCCTGCTCTGGTTGACCCCATCGCCCATTTGGGGTGGCGGTGACATGTCCACCACAGGAGCCTGCCCCTGGCGGATATCCCACACCTTCACGGCTCCATCCCGGCTGCCAGTCACGATCTCCGGAGCTCCACAGTCGATCTGAGTGCCCCCAATCGCGTCGATGGTGTTGATAATGCCACTGTGGGCCTTGACATTATATACCGGAAGATCTGGCTGCTCCATGTCCCTGGAAATAACACACGTTAGAAGAGATTTCAGGGGATTTCAAAACATTGCTCCTACAGAACTTGCAGCCTGCCCTCAAAGTCTCCGATGGCCATGTGGCGATTCCTCAGCGAGGCTGCTCCAAAGGTGCCACACTTGAAGGCCACCTTCTTCTCCACGGACTTCACCTTCTCCAGCTTGTCCTGGTTCAGCTCGAAAATGTCCATGATTCCATGGCCATTTGGTTTGTTGCCGAGCACCACAAACTTGGCGGAAAGTGGCACCCATTTGGTGTCGTACACCGTGTAGTTCAAAGATTCCTGGAGGTGTAATATCAGCTGTGGCTTATCCATTGCGAGGATATACTTTTTCTCGTTTTATTCTCAAAGCGGCCGGTGAAAAATGAAGGAATTATCACAAACAACTTGTTTTGTTGTCATGGTTTTTTCTTCTTCTTTTTTAGTGTGGCCGCTTTTTGAGCGGCTTAATTTACCATGCGGCTTACTGAAATATAGTAAAACATAGTTATTTATTAAACAAAAATACCATAATAACCAGATAAACAAATAACTTTCAAAATAAAAAAGTTCATTTTTCATGGTACTTACCTATGTAACTTTTGTTGACAAACCGTGGCTAAGATTAAAGAAATCTCGTCTGTGTTTTCAGTTAAAAGCTTTTTAATCGAAACCTTTTTAATTATATATAAGGATTGTTGATTTTAATGTTAATTTACCGTTAATCATTATTGATGTAGAAATACAATTTATATGTGAACATATAGGACTTTTATACATATTGAAATTACCATACAATTCAAGGTTAAAACAAAGAAAATAACGTGTTTCCGTTCATGTTAAAAGAAGTTTTACCAACTCTCAAAAATTACCGGTTTATGTGACCGTTTTTTGTTACTAAGCTATGTGAAAACTATGTTCCCAACGGATAAAGTTAACCAGTTATTTAAAGAACTTTTAAATGTGAAAATCCATATAAAATATTATTTCCTCAATTTTATTTATTTATTTATTTCTAATTTAGTTATTAAAATAAACTTTAAAGTGCGATATTGTTTGACGATAGCCAAATAAATTTATGCAAACTATCAGTTTATTTTTCCATCGCTTTACCAGTTTAATATTTTTTGGCTTTCAGTTTTTCTGGGTCAGTCGAACGCTGTTTTCCTGTTTCCGTCGCGGATTTTCCAATTATATTTCCCTATTTTGGCGCGAGCTTCTTTTTTTGGCGTTCGACCCCCCCCGACAAAAATAAGAACAACAATAACAAGTGCAGCAACAGCAACAAAAGCAACAGCAACACAGTGACGACAAAAAGAAAAACTTTTTACGTGTGTCGCAAGCGACGCTTTTCGGCTTTAAAAAAAAGAAACAAGTATCGAACGTGCGGTTAAATAAGAGAAAATAAATATAAATCAAATAAAGGAAACCCCAGCCCATCCAGAATAGTTAATAAAAACTTACTTAGCGCCAATTTGCGGGCCTTTTAACCAGTTTTATATAAGTGATAATTGTGTTGGCAGAACACAAAACTCGATGCATGCGCCAGGAAAGTGTTAATCAAATTTTGACTGGCAACAAGTGATACTACTTACAACAACAATAACAAAAAAACATTTAACAACGGGCGCTATCAAAAAGTTGAAGGTGCCAACAAATCGAATCGCAAAACACCAACAAAAATATAGACGACAACAACAACAACAACAGCTGTGTACTTGTGTGTTTGGCAACCGCATCGAATGCCAACAACAAATAATTAATTTAGTTTTCTTAAGGTAAAAGCAGCGCAGATTCCTCCATTCTTATTTTCACTTATTGCCCAACATTTCGCGTTTTCCGTTTGCTTTTCGATTTCTCGTCAATTTGGGACAATCAAATTAATTGTATATTTTTTCAGCTTTTTCATTGCCTTTACTTTATTGTTGTTCTTAGCTTTTTCCCTCCCCCTTTGTTTCCCCCTTTGTGTCTTTTTTTTCTGTTCGTCTCTGTTCTTAATGGGTGCACTTGCACTTGACTCACAGTCATCGGGTATGTGTATGTGCACATATGTATATATGTATGTATATATGTATATGGCATATATAGTATGCTCATGTCGTTCTTCCGTTTTGGTGACTTTTTGCCAACCTGTCGCGTCGCTCGTTGAGAAATACCCTCACAATATATTAGTATTTGTTGATAAGCCGAAGCTCTGGCTAAAACAAATAATAAACTGGCGCCTAATTGGTTATTTCTCTAAAAAAAAGTGTTGAAATTATGCAACAGGCTAATGACAATAATCACAACAACAAATTCTAAACTAAAAACCATTATTGGATAGAATTGAAATCATTTTTAATTTCTTTAAATTTTTTTTACAATATAGATTTTTTTGTTACAACAATATTATTGTTGCCAAAAAAAGAAATACATAAATATTTGAATTGTTCTTAACTATTTTTTTCCTTAATAAAAGGTAAAATAGAAATTATTTAAACAAGTGTAATTAAATAATATTTTTTGTAAAAATATAATTACCCAATGCTTGTTTTGTTTAACCGGAAATTTAAGTACTAACAAGAAACATTCAGTATTTAACAATCAACCAGTAATTTGAAGATTATTTCTGATTATTTCAAACGTAATCAGTCATACGTGAGTTGTAAAGATAGGCTAATAATCGGGCCTTAAACACAGAGTTTAAACCCCACAATTTCACACCTGTTGAGGGTCAACCTTCCGGATGCATTTTTTGTCACACGATAAACGTAACATAATTCGATGGCAAAAACCTAGAAAATGCACCTGATTAGATAAAATATGAAATTTTTGATAAAAGTTTGACTTAATATTACCCTGTAAATTGTACACTCTCTTCAATATTTGGTAATACTTTCAATGTTTAATAATGGACATTCAACAAAATAGTTTTTGTTTTATTTTTGACAAAAGTCTAGATGACAATTTGAAACTCATATTGTTAAGGTCCCTTCTCTCTATAAATATAGTTTTCAATTTAAAAGTCAAAGCATGACGCTCTCAAATATTTTCATCAATTGAATGTTTCAATTGATTTTTATTTGTTTTTTTTTTCTCCATTGCGTTGTCAGAAGTTCGTGCGTGCGCACAGTGGAGGAAAATGGAAAATGTTGCAGCCCCAATGCTCCCTGTGCTCCTCCTCCTCCACCTCCTCCTCCAAAGTCTACCACAGAAATATAAATAAATGCCGCACAATCGAAATCTAAACAAAGAGATATAAAAAATCTGCCAACTGCCGCACCACCAGCACTTCCACAGAAGCTAAACAAGGGAAACTCAAAGTCCAAGCAACCCATCAATGCAATTTCATATCTGAACGGAAGCTAAACATAATGTGGGGAAAAATAGCTTAATGCGAATTGCTGTGCTTAAATCGATGAAGAAACTGGATTCCAGCATTAAGGGTTAGTCGGTTGATAAGGGCGTGCCCTATATAGTTCACGATCCAACCCCAAAGGCAAACATTTCCCAACGACTTGAGCTTTGACCTTATTATAAATGCTGGAAATTATTACTCAGAATTTGTCGATTAACACTTGGCTATTTGAGAGTGTGGGGAAATTTATGTTTATGTATTACCAATGTTTATGAAACCCTCCAACAGCCAATCAAAAAATAATAAAAAGAGGGTCACCTAATGTTGACTTTATTCAAAAGAGAAGCTATAAAGTATAACGCGTGCAAACACTTTCTATCAATGTACTTTGGGCTTAATAAAAAGTGACTCACTTACCACTTGTGATATATTTATGTTCATTTTTTGGCACGAGTGAGTCAGGCCAAACACTTTCTATACAAATGTTTAAGTAGTCTATCATCTTACTAACAAAGAGTCACTGCTAGTGCTTAAGATTTATTTCTATTAATAATTTTATTAACTAAGTTTATAAAAAGAGAGCCTCTGTTTAACTTAATGATCCAGTTTATAAAAAAAAACTCGCGTGCTCCATAAATTTCCACAAGAGCAAGACAAATATTTTGCCAAGAAATACCCGTTTATGTACTTCAACGTCTGCTTTATCAGATCAAGCAGACAGCATCAGCATCCCAGAGCCCTGGGATCATCACAGATTCTTAGTAGACGCCTCAGTTTCCTCCATTAGGCGGAACAAAGAAGTCGTTTAGTCAGCGTCACAGCGAATCAATCAACATGATTGAAGTACGTACCACCGATCCACCAACATCTTTCCCAATAGTTCATATCAAAATTGTCTGTGTTGGGTTTATCACTTACGTAATCAACAATTTGATATCGAAAGCACGGCATATGGTGACTACAAAAAATGGGAAAGCTTACTGCAACTATTTCATGGCCATTAGTTATTGATAAGAGCAGGGTCAATCTATCGGTAAACACCTGCCCGGAGTTTCCACCTTGGGGTTCCAATAGGTGAGAGTCAATTTACTAAGAAAACGGCTGCAACAATTTGTTAAAAGTTATTTTCCACTTTTTTTAAAAAGCCAGTTGAAAAAGGCTTAAAATACAAAAGCCAGCACTTACTGATAATAAATTAAAAACAGTTGTCTTGCTCATAATTATTTGAATGCATAAATCCAGTTATAACAACACATAAACCGTATATAAAGTGCTTGCAAAACCTTTTAAATAAATAGAGCTTGCACTAGTACCTATATTTTATATAACATTTACAATTTAAGGTTTTAAATGTTATTTATTTTTACCAGAATTTAATAAACTTGTCATCAATGAAGACACTAAGCAACAAGGTTTGTCTCTGTGTCGAGGTTAAAACATTGATTAACGAGCACTTCCATGCTCGTGCTGCTGATAAGCAAAGTGGACACTTTTGATAAGAGTTCACTATAGTGATTCTCTCGCAGGCACACATATGTTTGTGTACAGAAAAGTTTCCAACTATATTTATATATAACGATTTTACCCTTCCCTGCTGTTCCCTTTTGGGCTAATCTCGATTTGGTCATGTGCCACATTCAGGGTCGTTGCGTTGCATAAGGCATTTGGTTTGGGCCAATTGCGGGATCCCGTTTTTTGCACTCTGTTTCCACAGTAACCGGTTCGCTGAAAGTTCTAATGAGGTCCCGCAATTGCCGGCAATACAACAATACTTACTCCAGGGGCATCACAATTAAACCGGATTCGACGGTGTTTGTTCTATATATTATAAGCTCATTTTTTATGGATAAATACGTATTAGTCATTACTTTCGAAAAGCGAGCGAAAAATGGAGAGGGGAAGAGACAATTACAATCGAAATTATAACTACTGATTTTGGCGATACAAACATTTTGTGGGAGAAAAAAAAAAATTATTATTGGTCACGAATTACATTTCCATGGAGCCTTTTTTATTATTGTAGAATTTATGAAGGGAGTTTCGTGCATATAGAATGGTGTCATAAGTCATAATTTATATTTTAAGCGTACTAAAATAATACAACATTTTATGACAGATTAATGAATTTAAATATATTTATTTTATTTGAGTTTTATTTATGAGTTATAAATTATAACCTTTTAAACCTGAAATAATTTAGTTTAAATTCACACACTTTTATGTGAAATGCAAATGCAATTGAGGCAGTTGATCTCGACAGGCCAGTGATCTTTTGATCTCCTGATTGGCTCCAGATACTTGGCATATAACTGACGATACTGTTTTCCCTCGGTTTCTCAGTCACCTCCAAAGCTTTGAACTTGACATTGCCAGAAAGGTATCGACGGCTTTCAACTTGACAAAATCAAAAATCAAGGGAAGTACAATGTACTATATATGTACATATGATGCAAGTGACGTCGGCGAACACCGCTTTCAAAATACATATTTTTGGACTTATTGTTGCTTTGTCTGGCAGCCACTTTGTTGATCCGGTTTATAAAGTTGTTTACTTTGGTTTATGGAGTTCCATTTTATGGTCACTTAGCGGGAATTGTGTCAGTCGGTAACGGGGAAATGTTAGGGCAACTGAACAGTTGTGCTTTATGTTATCGCGGGTGTGGATTTCACCTTCCTCAATCGTTCTGAAGTGTATTAATATTTTTTTTTAAATATTTAGAATTAAAATGTTTAACAAACCATTTGTTTTGAACTTGATTTTGTGCTGTCAATGAAAAGTTAGGTTACAATGGCGATTATTAAAATTCGTTGTCAAAATTAAAGTTAAAGCTTTAAACTAGCAACAATAGGTATTCACATATGTAAAATTTGTTGTTAAATTCAAATTATAAAACCCATATTTATTTGATTTTTAGTATACAAATTTATTAGGAAATCTGTTTTTTACCTAAAGCTCAGTGGTTTATTATCGATTTTAGGTGCTATTTTAGCGTCCTATTATTTTTTTACACATGTTCCCGCAAGCTTTTTGTTGTTATTCCCCTATTTACGCTATTTGTTCATTATAAAACCTCAAACTGTTATTTGTTGCTAGCTCAGACATCAGACATTGGCCATAAAAGTTATCTACCATGAACCGATTATTATATGTGATTATGGTTTGTTCTATAGCCAATGAAACGAATGACAAAATGCGCAAAATGCCCTCTACTGTTATCCCATTTATCGCAAGTGTACGTTATTTTATTGAGCACTTAGCAAGTGGCTTTCGCCAGTTACTAATTGATGATGAACATCTTCAGGAATACGTCAACAGTAGACACTTGTCAACGCTGCGTATGCGTAATCAGGGCCGATAGCGAATACTTCTTCAGGGAATTCTATCTATTTCGACAAAGGTTTGCGGTCACCCACAGAACGCATGTTGATCAAATAATTTAACCAATTAGCATTAGCCATGAAATCATATTTCATTTGGGGATTTTATATTAAAAGTTCGGTCAGTGATGATAGATGCTTCAGTCGTGTTTGGTGGGTGACTAGGTTAGTATCGTTGATTTCTAATCGAAAGTGTAGCTAATCGTTTGTGGTTTGTTTATGTTACCTAACAGGTGTTGCAAAAAAATCTATTTAAGGTTATAAGCTTCAAGTGTATTGCCGAAAATTTTCCATTATTTACTATCTCCTAAATAATCATATTTGAAAAACTCGAAAAAAGTCATTAGTGATAAGGAAAAATACCAAGACAAGTACTTGAACATCTTAAGATAAGATGACTGCTTATTCCGATTTTTTGAATAATTAAGATAGTTTGTTTATTTATTTTACTCATATAAATGTATTTAAATTTTTGTTACAGAAACCAAAACACCATCTAAAATCCTTGCCTAGAGGTGCCTGGAAGCGATTAAAAGACTTGCACGTCCACCAGCAGAGGCGACGTCACTTAACAACAGATAATAATTCCCAGGATTTACATATCGACAACGAATCTGGCACTTTATTAATACCCCTTGTACATAAGGAAACCCCACCAAATCGAGCCACTGGAACAATACCCAAGAAACCTAAAGACGCTGATCCGGATCTAAGTTGCCCAGTTTCTCGATTCAGGCAGTCTCAATTCCAACGCGATCTACGCATACATCCTTTTACAGACACAAATGTGGAACGCGACAGGAATCAGAGAGATATAGAAGCAGCGGAAGAAGATATAGCCAAAATGCCTAGTGATAAAGAAAGTCAAGAGTGAGTTCCATTGTTGATTTTTCTGTACAAAGAAAATAATAAGTGTACTAAAATATATTATTTTAAAATATTGTTATGTGTATGAAAAGAGAAAATATTTGTTTAACATTTTTAAAATGTAAACGTAAAAGTATAAGTTTAGAAAAAATATTATGAATAAAGATACATTGTATTTAATAATAGGTACCTTATAAATACAACCTTTTTACAGAACCAAACCACTGAACAATAACAACACAAACGGAAATGGTGGCAGTGCACCGAGTAAGCCAAAGATTCAGCCAAAGTACAGCATCCACCGGGATGTCCTCACCCACGAGGTGGTCATCAAGCAAACGGGCTACGCGGCCCGGGACAAGAGCATACCCTCCTCCCTGAGAAGCTGCTGGCAGAGCTGGAACTTCTTCGCGCTCTTCACCGGCGTGATTCCCATCCTGCAATGGCTGCCCCAGTATTCACCCAGGAGAGATCTTCCTGGGGACATCATAGCCGGATTTACAGTGGCCATTATGAACATACCCCATGGCATGGCTTATGGTCTTTTGGCGGGAGTTTCAGCCGGAAACGGTCTCTACATGGCCGTGTTTCCGGTGCTGGCCTTACATGTTCCTCGGCACCTCCAAGCACATCTCCATAGGAACCTTTGCGGTGGCCAGTATGATGACGGCCAAGGTGGTGGACACGTTCGCCAATGTGGAGGATGACCCACATATTGCTCCTCTCCTTCAGATAGCCCCTTCGTCTGTTACTGAATCCGTGTTTATGTCGAATGGAACAACCACAACCACACCGTTACCTCTCCAGCTCTTAAATGCCACTGTACTTGCGGATCCCATCACAAAACTGGAGGTGGTCACCTCTTTGGCCCTCACCGTGGGCATTGTGAACGTAAGTGGTTTTTAGAGATTATATTTAACCTATGCGAACAGATAACCTTAAATTTTGACCATGATATAACTTTGTGATCTGCAAAAAAGGTTAATCAATGTTTCGACTTGTTCTAGTTAGTTTCCAATTTTTTTTACAGCTCCTCATGGCCTTCCTTCGCCTGGGAACCCTGGCATCCCTGCTGAGTGAACCTCTGGTCAATGGATTCACGACTGCTGCAGCTTGTCACGTGGTCACTGCGCAGCTGAAGGATGTACTCGGGATCTCAGTGCCCCGTCACAAAGGGGCATTCAAGATCATTTACACCGTGATTGATGTGATCAAGGGAGTGCCGGAGACGAACCTTGTGAACTTTGGCTTCTGTATGTCGGTGATCGTGTTTATGATGATCTGCAATGAGATCATAAAACCCCGCATGAGTAAATGTTGCCGCTTTCCCCTGCCCGCAGAGCTGATCATGGTGATTGGTGGCACACTGATCTCCAAGTGGTTCAACCTGAATGAGGAGTACAAAGTGACTCCGGTGGGGGTGATACCCAGTGGCTTGCCGGAGCCCGTTCTTCCCCGTTTGGATCTGGTGCCAAAAGTGGCAGTGGACTCGATAGCCATTGCCATTGTGACCTACTCCATAATCATGTCCATGGGTCTGACCTTCGCCAAGAAGCATGGATACGAGGTTAGGCCGAATCAAGAACTGTTTGCCATGGGCATTGGCAACATGGTCGGAGGCTGCTTCTCCTGCATTCCCATGGCCTGCTCATTGTCGAGATCCGTGATTCAGGACCAGACAGGTGGAGTGTCGCAGATAGCTTCCCTGGTCTCCGCCTCGCTGGTAGTGGCCACTCTCATGTGGATCGGTCCCTTCTTCAGCAGTTTGCCCAGGGTAAGTACAACATTCGCTTGCATGTTTAAACCTTTTTTAAATGGATTTTCATCACCTTTTTAGTGCGTTTTGGCTGGTGTGATCATAGTGGCCCTGAAGCCAATGTTTATGCAGGCCAAGGAGCTGAAGAAGTTCTCCAAGCAGGGCAAGCTTGAGATGTTCACCTGGATATCCACCTTCCTCTGCGTTATTATAATCGACATTGACATCGGTCTATTGGTTGGCATCTGCATCTCCCTGTTGGCCCTGTACATCAAGGGCCTGAAACCGTACTCCTGTCTGCTGGGTTACATGCCAGAGGCACCTGGAGTCTACATGGATCTCAACCAGCACCGAAATGCCATGCAGGTGCCGGAGACCCGCATCTTCCGCTACAGTGGGTCGCTGAACTTCGCCACCAGTCTGTTCTTCCGACGAGCTTTGTACGAGGCAGTGGGTCTGGACAAGATTCCCCCAACCCCCAAAAGCAGCAGTAGCAACAGCAGTAGTCCCAGCAAGGGCAGCAAGTCGAGCTATTCCCCAGTGTCGCAAAACGGGGGCAAGGCGATCAATGGAGAGATTGCAGAGTCACCCAACGCGTTCAGGGTGCTCATCCTGGACTTCTCCATGCTGGGACACATAGATGTGGCTGGATGTAAGACCCTCACCGATGTGAGCAAGGAGCTGAAGGCGCGGAGAGCCCGTTTGCTGCTGGCCAGTCCCGTAGATCGGGTGTACGACACCCTGGTGCACAGTATGGCCCTCAGCGAAGGACCCTTTGAGATCTTCCCCACGCTCCACGACTGTGTGGAGTATGCCAATGCCTGTCGAACGGCGTGAGAGGAGGATCCCGCTCCCGACTCGGAGGCAAAGCACGTTTTGTGATATGTCCAAGTGATAGCTTGTGAACCGTAGCACCAAAACCAATTCCTAGTTGCTAAGACCTATTTTAAACTGAATAGAAACAATGTCGCCGTCTACAATCAAGCAGCATAGGCTAAGTTTGTTTAAGTGCCTCCAAAATATTAATTTTTGTACTTAAAGCATACACAGCCCACCAGTCAAGGCAACCGAAGAACTTCAAGCGATCAATGGAGCGCATTGATTCAAGTGCAATTTGTACCAAAATGAACAATTCAAAACACACACAATTAGTACGTAGGGTTGATATGTATGGAGATGTATAAACTGTACATAAACATTAAACTGAAATTGTTGTAACTATTGCAGTGTGTTTTTTAAAGCGGTGAAATTAAGGGCGGAAATTCAACTCAAGTTTTTAGGGCATACTTTCAGGCTATCCACAACACGTTTTTAACTTCAACGAGGTAAACTTCCCATGAATGTTCGTAAATAATTGCATACTAATTTATTTTGCTTGTCTTTTGGTTTGTACAAAGATCTGTAACGATTAAGAGACATCTTTCAGGCTTAATCATATAGCCATCGCCTAACTTGCCTACTTGATTCTTAACCATCCCAAAGTTAAGGTCTTGAACTAATACAATCTTAGCTTAATTTTTGGAAGAGTTTGGAAATCCTCGACTTTTGTTAAGTCCATCAAGACGAACACATTGAAGATGTCGGTCGACTGGTACTGATGGTGCATTGGAGATTGAGGATACCTATTGGATAATACAAGTTTCTAGTAAGTTACTGGAATGACAACACTGTTTACACAGAAAAACATAAACAACATACTGCGATGTGGGCTGTGTAGGTAAAGGAACTTCCTTTTTATAAGAAGAGTGTACTTAAATAAATATAGAGTAGAAATAAAACATTAATTGTTTAAGTTCATATAAATTATTTCTTTAATTTGACAGTAATTGCATTGACAACATTTTGGATGGTGATATATTTAACATGTGGATCAGGTGAGAACTTTGAAGTGATCACCATTGATTAGGTATTCTTAATTAGGAAATTCTATTTTTAAAAATAAATAAGTAATATTTTTTGAAAATTTTCTCAGTAAACAAGCTTGAATTTTATTATAATCGAACCTACCAAAAAGTAAGTCTCCAAAAAAACAGTTCATAAATTTATTTTTACTTAATTTAGAATTCTATTATTTGGGAAATGAAAGAAAGCCTTTGACTGCATCATTGAAATATATATTTAAATGATTCATTTTTTAAGACATCAAGAAGTAGGCACTCGTCATCTCGATCGGAAATACCTGACCTGGGCGGAAAACAGAATATCCAGCTTTTGCCTGACACATCGCCACGTACAATCGCTTAAGTTGACACCGAGCAATTAGCGGGCACATGACTAAACTCAGATGTGTTTTTCGGCTATTTGTTTGCCCAATATCTGTGTGCTTTCGGGGGAGGAGGTGGAATTCCCTGAGCGGCCAATAGGGAAAACAATTGTTTAGCCAGGCAACTGATTAGCCATTAAATGAGTTCTGCCCGAGGCCACAGAATGCACTTGGACTTTGTTTAGATTTTTGTGTGGCACATGGGAAAGACTACATGGCTTGAGTTGGTCAAGATCTGAGAGTCGGTTGCGTTTTGTGGTTGTCCACACCAAAAACGATTGCCAAACCCTCAAGTTCGAGTTTTTTTGAAGGTGACTTTGGGTGGAAATTGAACATTGCTTTTGCGGTTATCAGAATTAAATTTTAAAAATGTTATTATTGGAACACATATTTTCTTAGTTTAATTATAGTCAAGCTAAAATAATCTTTCAACTTTTCCAGTGAATTATTTATGAGCACAGTGCATTCCCATAGACTCATTAATTTATTAATGAAATATGCTAATGATTGATTGGTTAAGATTACTAAGATCTTGTGTTCAATAAATGGAGGGGCCAAAAGTCAAGTTTTTAGAATTTTGATGAGATAATATCAATTGGAGCTGTGTTTTTTATTACTTTTAAAGTAAGAAAACAAAATTATCTAGTAAACAAAGTAATTTGTGCTGTTTAAGGGTGTTGTATCCCTATGTTTATATACAAATTTTAATTATATCCTAAACCCCTTGTTGTCATTTGTTTGTAGCCTCCATCTTTGACTCATTCCAATCATTTTAAGTGCTACAATTTAACGCTTCTGACGCTTGTCACCTTCGCTGAGCTCAACGAGGCTTTCAACTCGCTCACACTAATCGCATCTCAGTGTATTTTCATAGGCGAAATTGACTTGCTTAAAATCAAATTAAGAATTCCCCATAATATTAATGATGCCTTGGCCACTTGAGAAGAAATCACACAAGTCCAGTCGGTCGTTTTGGATTTTTGTGCAATATTTTATCACGAGGCGCCTGCATATGTTCGAGTGTGTGGAAATTGATTTTATGGCAACTATAAAACGCAAAAGGTTCCCACAGCGAGTGTTTAAGATGCAAAATCAACAGGCAGAGTAATTGTTTTTTCATTTTTTGTATTATTTGTTTCTATTTTTGCCATGCAACTTTGACAATTGTGGGATTGCGAGGGGTGGGTGGGGGTGGTTGTTGTTAACACGGCCATAAAAGTGCTAAACAAGCCAACAATTTGTGAAGCCAACAACAAACTTAAGCGTTTTCAACCGTACTGTGGAGTTAACTCCCCCTCGGTTGTTTGAGCGGGTGGAGCTATTTGTGTATCGGCAGCCAACTCTTTGACCTTAGCTTGAAAATTGGTTACGAAATTACTCAACTTAGCCAAAACTATTTGTTGGGCCAACAACAAAATTAAGCTGTTAATTGTCGAAGGTTGTCCTCTAAAATGCAGCAATTGAATGCGATCTACAGAGTTAGGGAAACTGATAACGTAGGTCTTTATAAGGAAGTAAATATTTGTTTTATTTTGTTTGAAATATAATTTTAGTTTTTATATTAATCTTGATAAACATAACATAACATAGATTTTAAATAATTTAAAATTATTTTAACTTGAAAAACATAGATAGTTTAATGTACAAAAATATTACCTAATAAAGAAAACATTGTATATCTGCAATTACATAAATGTAAGTATTATAAACCCGTTTACGGGTTCTTAAATATCTTAACATTCTTCTTAATGGTCTAAAAATATATAATAAGATATTGGAAATGCAATACCATTTAAAGCTGAGGGTGCTAATAATTATTTGCGATCTGTGGTCGAGATCCCTCCTGACAAGTAATTTAAAAACACACTTAATTTGCGTTGCGTTTTTATAAGTCTGTGTGCTTAATATGTCACTCAAGCTTTAATAGTTCTTGAGATCTAGGTTTACAAAAGATTTACATACAGCTGCGGCAGAAAAATGATCACCTAGTTTATTTTACGATCCAATATTAATTTAAACATTTTATGACAAGTTTTGAAAATTAAAAGGAAAAACCAACTGCAATTCTCAGGTCTTTATTTCTGCCTCCAATGTATTTTACACGTACCAATATAATAAATAAATATTGTGATAATGTGATAATGTTTCTATAACGTGTACAAGAATATATTTTATTTTTATTGTTAAATCGTATGGAACAGAAAGCATGGAGCACTTCCGGCTCAAAAACTGTAGGTACCCTTTCCGTTACCACTAAAGTCAATGATCCGTTTGCCTGCAAGGGCAGAACGAAAACCGAAACAAGTATCAAATTTCGTTAATTCATCAATAAAATATTTATATTTTGCAATTGTCCAAAATGGAACAAAGGCGCTGGCTGTGGACGGAAGAGTAAACCGATCGCGAACACATTTTGTTTGCTCAACGCATTTTCACATGGGAAGGCGGGAACCAAAACCAAAAAAAAATAAACCGAAACCGAAAAATAGATGAATAAATAAGAGAGAAGTACGAAAACATTCAGAAGTATTTGCGGTTTGTAAGCGGTCAGTCTCTGCCCCTCTCTTTTGCACCTGCAGTACGTAAGCCTAAGCCCCCCAAAAATCGGGGGCTCAAGTCGAAATTGTTGTAATTTCGAGAGACAAGACCAGAAACAGAAAAAAGCCCAACAACGAAGCTCTTTGTGAGCGAAACTAATAAAAAACCGATCGCACCGACTGTTCCCACAACCAGTTTCAACCAAGCTCTCGAGCGGTGGAGTCGTCGTCGCCGTCCCCCATATATAGTACTATATAGTAGCTCTCTCCCCCCTCGATCCACTTTGTAAGGCTTAAAAACGAGGCTTAAATCTATAAGACATCAAGTGAAAAATATTAAATAAATATCCCGCGAACTTAGTGAGTTTTCCATGAAGGATAATGCTGCCTTCGCCATTGTGACGTAACTTTAAAAGCAAATTTTAAAAAGCGAAACGGCATGAGAAAAAAAAAGTTGTTTGCCATGGGAGAACTGCAATTGACAATAACAGCAACAACAACAACAATAATCGTATAAAAACTCAATAACAATTATCAACTGCGAGTGACGCTCAAAACAAATGCAAGAAACCTGTATTAAAAAAAAAAAAGTTTAACAAAAATTCGAGAGTAAATATTAACGAATATTGCATAAATTGTTATCTACGTAAACTTCGCAAGCTCTTGCGATCTGAATGAAAAAATAAGAAAAAACAAATTGAAACCACAAAGAGCCACCGAAAAGCACAACAAAATGTCGTAAAATGAGCAGAAAAATATTGCGGTTAAAATGTTAGATGTTTTACTTAAGAACAATCGAAAGTTTTATTAAATGAAAATCATTGTATCAATGAAATAAAAGATAATTACATGAATTTGTCATACCCTTGAAAATGTGTGTTTGCGAACTTTCAAAAACATAAAACAAAGTACCGAAAAAACTTTAAGCCACTAAAATTTGTAACCAACGAAATGCTTAATAAATTGTTAAAAATTAATTACCTTCTTATTTTTTTTTAGCCACCACGCCTTTAAGTTCAGCCTACAACTACAACCTACCACTTCCAAAGTTTCTGTGCAGTCAAGTGCAACTAAAAATAGTGGCTGTTTCTTTTGTCTTGGCTTGTGTTTTGCTTTGTGTATTTGCAAAACAACAATTTAGGTGCGATTTACATATAGGCAAGCGCTGAGAAAAGAAAACCGCCAAAATTGGTTACCTAACGAAAACTTCGTTTGTGCTACGGGACGGCAAACTTGTAAGTAAATTTGTTTATTAATTAACATTAAAGCCAAATAAGGTAGTATTACAGCATGTTTTTATAGTACGTTAATATGTTATTCAAGGGTTTTGTAAAAGCTGAATTGTATTTGGACCCCCTGATGGAGGAAATAAATTGATTACCTAGATCTGTAGTAATTAATTCTTCGTTTTTTAATTACATTTGCAAACATACAAACAATTATTTTCATACTTTGGATGGAGAGTCTTGAATAGATTTTATTATTCAAAGACTGAAAAATATGGGGTTACAAATGACTTTTAAATCGTTATAAGAAATAACAATTTTTATAAATTATTGTACCTTAATATTTTGAAACTTAAAAAATCAAATTTAGGCAATATTTTATTCTCTGACACTCTAAAAATTCGTTCAATCAAAAATCTCCATATTTGTTACCGTTAACATTATTTTTTGCAAGGCATGCAGACCATTTGCATTTTATTTTGTAACATTTAACTTAAAATTTATCACAAACTTACATTGTATCAGCCCAGTATAAAATCCTTCTAGTTATCCTTCGACAGAGTTGAAGATAATTTCTAAGTTACTTGCACTTTTCTTGATCGCCCTTGAAAAGATCCCCAAATTTTTTCCAAGTTTTCCACAAGTGAGAGGACTCAGAACCGAGTTTTAAGTGCTCCATTAAGATGTGTGGCACGTACAGCTGAACAATTACCATAAACTTAATTGGTCTCAGCTAACATGTGGCACAAATAGTGATTCGCCCCTTTGAGAAACGCCCCGTCATTAATGGCGACTTTCAGATGACTTACTGTCATCTCAGGCACGATTCCCGCAACATGATAACGTCGAATGAAAAATAGTGAATATTCAGACAGTGTGAGAACATTTTTTAATAACCCCGCCAATTACCTGGCGAACCTAACTGCGGCTTAACTTATTTGAATTTTAGAAAATAAGCTCGAAATGAGATGTCATTTACCAGATAGTTGGGAGGAGGGAGGAGGGGGACTCGATTGCTCAGCCTGCAATTACATTTAATTAGCATTTAGAACATCGCACTTCGCTTAGATGACTCAAAAAAGATGGGCGGCACTCGTAAACAAGCCAAAATAATTAGCTGGTTATTTTTCGGGCAGGCTATTACTTTGATTTATTTGTTTTGATTGCTCCAACTTCAACTGGGAACCCTTGAAGTGGGCCTAATGCCCCGTAAGTAACCGAAGTCTCTTTTTAAGAGCCGTAACTGACAAAATCCACAAAACGTTGGCAGCCACCGCCGATAATGAACGCTTGTCTAGGCATTGCGCATTGCGTTGGCAGCGTCGCTGCTGCTGCTGCCAAAAGTGGGTCATGGTTAAGTGTACTTCGGTCGCTTCGCGGTTCGGACCCGGCTTAGAAACAGTCAACAGCCTAACAGCCGCTGCCTCAAGTTTGGTGGAAACCACAGCTGAGCAGCGCTGCGCATGCGCACCACACTCCACACTCATTTTACAGCTGGAAAATTATCGATGAGCAGAGGAGATAGTGGCTTTTACTAAAGTATCTAACGCGGAAGAAACATTTCCGTATTTAATTAAATTAGTAAACTAACTTAAAATAAGTTATTACTCTTTATAAAAAACTACGACGAGGCTATAAATTACCCAAACTTATTTTGAAAGAGTCCTTTTTTTAACTGCATTACGTTAACCTTTTACATACGAACTTCTACTTCTATGATTAATGTCGTTCAATTTTTATGTTTTTGTTGTTCACTAATTTAATTTAAATTCTTAAATAGAACACACGAAAAAGGTATTTAAATTAAATGTAAAAATTGCATATGTTTTCCCTTGAAATATAATAAAAATATTTTATTTTTAGACTGATAATAAATGTAATGACAACCGTAATAAGGGTTAGAAAATAAAATAAGCTGACATCACATAGTTTACTAAATATACTTTATTTACCAAAGTTTAACCCAATTATAGCTAAGTGTAAAATAATCCATATCTGTTTATCTTATCTAGAGTTATCGCGCCATCAAGAACCTCCGCATATTTTCCTTCCCTAAATCCTTTACATCACATTCCTTGCATCAAACTCCTACTGGGATTCGCCACCTGTAGACAAAAGTAATAAATGTCACCGAAATTTCCTAAATTGAAATGATTAATTACAACTTTTTAACCTTTAAAAGGAAGACGATATGGGCTTCAGTTCCCGAATGGACTGCTGTGGGCAGTTCGTCAAGTACAGCCTGTTCATAGCAAACTTTGTGATATTCGTGAGTGGCTCCAAAGAAATATGTAAATAAATATGTAAAAAATGTATAACATATGTTTTTTTTAACAGGTTGGAGGAGCCATTGTCTTCTGTCTTACACTATGGACCCTAGTGGATCGCAGCTTTGTAAATGAGTTGCTCGGAACAAATCTCTTCTCGGGAGCTGTCTACGTCCTGCTGGTTACATCGATCATCATCTGCCTGGTGTCCTTTTTGGGTTGCGTAGGTGCCGGTAAAGAGGTCAAATGCCTCCTTCTAACGGTGAGTGTATTTATCATGTAAGGATATGATTTTATTGGATCACTTAATGTCCAAAGGCTTTTAACTTTCTTTAGAGATTGTAAGCACAGGGTCTACTAATAACTTCCTACTTGATATGAATGATTTTTTAATTAAAGCGTATATTTATTTTGTTTAATTTAAAACAGTGACTGTAATACATTATGTTAAGATTCAGCATAACAGTCTACAAATTCAATTAGTTATAATATATCGTTTTTAACAATTTTTACTCGGGGTCTGTCCCCCTTCCCAAATATTTTTATAAGATAAAGCAAGTGTTTCCTTCTTAACCAAGATGCTTAGACCACTTAACATGATTATTAACCTCTCGTTTTCCCTTTGCAGTATTTCATAATAGTGGCTTTGGTTTTCGTCACCATGCTAATTGGCGGCGTCTTGGGTTACGTATTCCGCGAACGTGTGCAGCAGACAATGCGGCAGGTGAGCAAATCCATCTATATATATCTACATAGCACACCCTTGAACCAAGATTCTGTCCCACAGGAAATGAGATCCACAATGGCTCTATATGGCAGCAGGAGGGAGATCACCCAGGCCTGGGATTTGACCCAGGAGCGACTGCAGTGCTGTGGAGTGGACACGTGGCACGATTGGAATAGGTATGGACCGGTGCCCGAGTCCTGTTGCCAGGAGCTATTCGGAGGACAGCGCAAGGAGTGCACCATCTTCCCCACCATCACGAACCTGTACAACCAGGGCTGTCTCTATGTGACGACCAACTTCATCAGGGATCATGCTGCGGTTATTGGGGGCACCTCCATAGCAGTGGCCATCCTCATGGTAATTCATAACTTATTAAAAAAAAAATAAATAATTAATTTTCTTTGTTTTTTTCAGATCTTTGGTATGATATTCTCTTGTCTACTATTCAATATGATCGAATAGCGCCAAAGAGGAGGGGAATTCCGTGACCTCCAAGCAAAATTAGCTTCCCAGGTCCACAGTTCCGAAGAGACCCATTTTTGAACGTATTCCACTGGAGTTATATTAAGAGTATTATCCGAGTGTATGATAATGTTGGTTTTCTACTGGCCAACTGTCCGTTTGTATTATGTATGTAAATACGTGTTTAGATACGCCTAACTAGTGAGTATTCATGCTGAGAAAGTAACTAATTGTATTGTTATCATCTGTTGCATTATTTTGTATTATTTTTATATAATTCTGTAAATTTAGCCGTAAGCTCCCGTAATCAATACCCCAATTGCAATTGTTATCGTTAAGTAAGCTTTTCTATTGTCTTTAGAGAATTTAGATGTCTGTCCATTGTTGTTTCTAATAAAATAAGTTGAAAACAAAAGGAGAGGTTTATTTTGGGAAAGAAATTTAGCTTGTTTATAAACTCGAAAAATGGCTTTAAGAAATAAAACACAATACTAAAGAGTATAGTTTATATCATGTTGCATACTTTGTGGCTTAGTCGAAATCGAAAATTTATAGTCAACTTAATGTCTTAAAGACAACAAGCAATCTATGTAGGTCAATGTACTGTCATTTTGTACACACATATTATTTGGATAATTGATTAGCAACAGTTGTCAGTAATTCCAAAAAAACTGTTTTGCTTTAATCGAACTTTGATTAAATCGAATGATAAAACTAGCTTGAAAGAAATTGTATGTTTTTAAATAAGAAAATTTAAGAACAAATTCTTTAATTCATTTTTTATAAATGCATTAAATATTAATTTATAATTAAACTAGTCACAACTTTGCACTAAAATCTATTGAGATAGAGTAAGCCTATAATACTTCCCATCATAATCCACATATTAAGCAAACAAGTGCCGGCACTTGAATCAATTTCCGTATTGTTCCACCACTCCCAATTTCCATTGTGGTAAATTGGATCAGCCCGTTTATCCGATATGAAGACTCGGGCACTAGGAATCGCTGTCCGCCGGATTTGCTCCACTTCCTGGGCGAGTTCCTGGAGTTGGGTGGGATAAAGTTGGGCCAAGTTGTAGCGCTCGCAGGGATCTTTGGCCAGATCGAAAAAGCAGTGAGCTTTGAGGGGTTCACATTTGAATTGAGGATCGAGGGGATCCTGTCCTTCTACGGCAGGACACTCTTGGGTGGCTTCGCTTCGCATCTGCAGGATGCGATTTTCGGTTAGTCCATTATTTCCCAAGATACGTTGAACATCCGACCCCAGGACGTGCTGTCCGTAGTTCTCACTCAAAGGATCGTCCTCGTTGGGTTCCAGTTCCCCCAACCACTGGTCGTACTGTCCCTCAAAACTGCTCCCGTTCACATACTTTAGTGTGTCCCTCATGTACGATGAGTAACCGAAAACCTCATCCAGCACATGGATCAGTGTTCGTGGCTTTGGTTCCTCATTTCCACTCAGCGAAGGCCAGAGGTTAATCCCATCCAGTTCAAGATCCTGGGGCAAGGAGACACCAGCAGCTCCTGCCAGTGTGGGTAGCCAATCTATGGCGTGGATTGCCTGGTTGGAAACGTATCCCTGCTCCTTAAGCAGCGGACTCCAAAGAGCACCCGCGGATCGAATTCCACCCTCCCAGGGAGATTCCTTTTGCTGTTGGAAAATGAAAAGCCATTAATTTAATAACGTGATATGATTAACTTGTTTAATCTTTCTTTTTAAAAACAAAACTCTTTTTTGAAATTTGTAAGTAACAAAAAAATCAATTTTAAAATTAAAGGTAAGGAATAATATCGTTTTTATGCTAACTCTTTTTTGTAGAAAGTCCTTGTTTAATTTAATATTCAGAAATGTTGGTTAGATATTTTTGTATCCACTTCAATTAAAATCTTTTAAAACTTACCCCTCTGTATGGGTAGTTGGAGCCAGCATTGGAATGGATGCCCACAGTGGGTGCTCCGTTGTCTGAGTAAAGCAAAATAATGCTGTTGCTCAGCATGCCATTATCCTTCAAGGCGCCAATGGTCTGAGCCACGCTCTTGTCCAGACTGGAGATCATACCTTTAATAAAGAGATATTTATAAATATAAAACTTAAACAAATAACACTACTCTAGGACAACTCACCAGCATATGTGCGTCGCTTGATATTCTTAATGTGAGGAAACTTGGCCACCTCCTCCTCGGGAGCCTGCATGGGATTGTCCTCGTTGCCCGTGTGAACTGCCAAATGACTGAGCACCATGAACAATGGCTTGCTCTTATCGTGCTGATCGATAATCCTCTTGGCCGCCGAAGTAAAGGCTTCAGTGGCATAGGTTCCATTTGCTTCGGGACAGGGTTCCAGATCGTTTCGGAAGTCCAGACCTAGCCGAATAGTTCCTGTCCAGCAGCCGAACCTGATGATCGTAGTAGTCAATGTATCCATTGTAGTAGCCGAAATGATGATCGAATCCTCGCATTGTTGGGGTGAGATCCTTCCTCCAGAAGCCCAGGTGCCACTTGCCCACTAAATGTGTCGAGTATCCCGCCTCCCGGAAAAATTCCGGCATCAGACGCTCTTTTTGGGGAAGACTCCAAGGCTCATCGGTCATGATCACAAAGTGCTGCATTCCTGAATATATTTAGATAAAGTTTTAGTAGAATTTGAATTTTTAATTTGTAACTTATATTTATTACCTGTGTGTATGGGATATTTTCCAGTTAGTAGGGTGGCCCTTGAAGGAGTGCACAAATTCGGAACATAATGCTTATTGAGCAGGATCCCATTGTAGGCCAAGGCATCGATGTTGGGTGTTAGGATCTGGTTTGAGCCATGGAAACTCACATCGTTCATGCCCTGTAAAATCATTGTGATTTAGGGGAACGTGGGCATACGGGCAATTTTCAGTTATGATTTTTTCACATACAAAATATGTTTTTGTGTGAATTTTTTTCTAGGAATCTTCATTAACTCATATTATAATGAAAAATTTAGAACATCAAAAATCATGTGGTTTAAATATATTTTTGACGATTTAAAAAAAGTTTTTCACGGGGCATAAATCTGTTATAAAATTAATTTAAGTTGCGAATATTTGCATTAAATGTATTTATTGTTAATAAATAAGACAGTCAGCTGTTGTCAAAATTTTTTATTATTGCAAAATATGAAAAAGTGATAAAATAGTGATAAAATAGCGATTTAAAAAAACTTTATGCTTCTTGGACATTGTGTTTGACAAATATCTTTTGCTTGTGAAATGGTTATTTTCACATAAAGTTTATTATTTATTAATTTTTATTATTAATAACAGCCTTCATCGTCATAATCACATCTTGAGTTTGCTTACTGCAAAAGATTGTGCCCCGTTATGCCCCGCCCGTTTTGCCCCCGGGAACACTTTTTTGATAAACCCTTATAAAAAAAACTAGCGCATGGAATAAAAAAATAAATATGCGATGTAAAGCTGAAACAACATATTATATCTTGAATGAACCCAATATTTATAAAATATAAACAAATATTACTAACTTAGATATGCAAAATCTCGAAAGTTACAATTCGACCGGAATTTACACCATATATGCTGCAAAAATATGCTGACGCAATAATTGTGCCGGTTTCACTTTCAAATGTCGCATATGATGTAAAACTATGTTGATGTAAATTTCAATAGATGGCGCGACAGTGTGGGACAATTATTAATTTCATCCCGTTCTGCCCCTTGCCCCGTTATGCCCCATGTTCCCCTACAGAGAATTAATCATATTAATTTTGTTATATTTTATTGGTTTTATACATATACTCACCATATCATCAATCATAATTATAACTATGTTGGGTTTTGTGGAAGAGTCATTTCCATTCACCAGGCAGAGTAGGGCACTCACTACTAAAAGACTTTGAAGTTTTCTAGACATTTTAAATACAATAAGGACAGTGTCTTCTATACGATCGTTTACTTTCCAACTATTGAGTCCTGAAAATATATTGTAAATATTTAAAAATACATAGAAATATAAATGCTTTTTGTAGTCTAAAAAACAAGTTATAAAATTCAGTTCAATTCCATTTTCTAAAATCTAACAACTGCTTTACATAATATTAAAAAGTTATTCAGCATTTTTTCCAATGGTCTTCTAAAATTCAGAGAATACCATTGCAAAATCTTTTAAGCTCCACAAAAAATGCAGCAACATAAAAGATACTCCCTCCCGATATAGGTAAATGATTGGGTAAGTTGCGGTTCAGGAATCGATGTTCCTCCTATGCCCAAAACAGAAACACAGTGAAGACTCTATCGATACACGTTTGAATCTCCCACTCTGCAATCAATTGACTTGAATGGATAAAGTTTGCTTGTTTTTGGTAGTATGATGAAATCGCAGCATGTAACTGACTTAATTACAATATTGCGCATCTAGGCAGTAGTATCTGCCGAATTTTCTTCGCCATAATTGGCAGTTGTACAATCTGCCATCGTCTGTCTACCAGGTATGTCCATGCCCCCAACTACCTGCCTCCCTCTTGACCTATCCCAGTGCCTGGTGCCTGGTGTGCCATATGGCCGAAAAGTTCATTCAACCATGCGCTTGTTGTTTTTTGCAACAATTGTTAAGACATTATATAAAATGTTAAACACTTGAATTCATGCACACTTGTACTTGGGCTTGCCTTCGCCGTGAGGAGTGTAATTTCTTTTTATCTTGGCCAAAAACTCTGCTTTAATTGTCGCAATGGGCCATAAACAAGCTGGCAATAATGAAATGGAGGCAGATAAGCAAGACAAGCCGTAAAGATCTATGAGGTGTGCGATTGTTTAAGTATTTTTAAACTCATTCAAATGGGGTTAATAATGCTGGGTACATAATTTGGCTGGAAATAAAAGTGTCGTGCGAGTGGATTGGGAACTTCAGTCACGACCTGTGGATTGTGACTGAGAATGGGAACGCCCAGCGGCCAGGTGATGGCCTTCACAGGTTGTTAATGTCGTGACCTTGATACAAAACATATGTGATGTGAGGCTATCAGTATCCAGTTCATCGTGCATCAATGGAAAGGTTCTGGAGTGTAAATCCCCCAATAACGCCACTGACTAGTTCAATCAAAACTGGTTTACCTGCAATATTTTCCATTCGGAGACTTTGAGGATTTTGGAGGGCCAGTTCGCCACACTTCTGATTAGCCAATTATAATTAAACCAACTGTGGTTGGCCAACAAAAGACATGAGGAAATACTTAATTTGGGTATTGTGAAAACATAATTTTTTGTGTGTTGAATTAGCTTTCAATTAAATATTTGGATCCCTCATTTTAGCTTTTAACACAGCCTTAGACAATCCTATTTTTTTAGCAATATATTAATATAAGTTATGACTAACGAAAAAATGAGTCAATAAACATAACCTTTTGCACTTGTAACTTATATTTTATAAACTTTTCTTATCAATTAAATTCCAAATTCCTAAAATGTACTTTAGGAAATGGGTCCTTAAAGCAATCGTTAAGTTTTAATTTCCTGTTGCCATAGTTTAACATTTAAAAACTTTGCTCATTTAGAAAAACCCGAGATTTCTTTAATTCAGACAGAGAGTTGATAAGCGAACCAAAAAACTGGTTCAGAACTCAATACTTATGCACTTGACGTACTACGTATTGTATTAATTAATTAGTATTATTAAATTAAACGTTCTGAACTGTTTGCTTAAATCTGAGACACGAATTCTGCAAGCTTTTTTAATAAAATTTAAGCAACAGTATTTTTTATTTAAAACAGTTTACTTCCTTAATAAGCTTTTAAATTGTTTTAACTAATCTCATTATATGGTTTTCTATATTTCAGAACACACTTATATTTATTCTATCAAATTTTAAGCTCCATCAGAATAAACTTTTTAGTCACTTAACACTTAGTTATCCAAGCACTTAACTGTTTTTCCGGGATCAGCTAAAAACGTTAACTGTGAGGGGTGATCGTTGATCGGAGGTGATCATTCCCCCAGCGGATTCTCCACTCGACTAAAACGCTCCGCTGACTTTTTGGCGCTTTTAAAGTGACAACCTTTTTGCCGACTCCGTCGTCTGTGACGTCACGAAGCGTGCGCGAAAAATAATCATATAAAAGTCAAAGCCCACTGCTATAAAACAGCCACAGCAATAACAATACAAAAGTGAAGACATCCATACATACATACATACTTACCATGCTATGTGTAAAAGCAAAACGTGGTTTTGCAAAGGCAGACAAAATAAAAGTAAAAACTGAGGTAATGTTAAAGATCGTTGAACTTTTAAAGGGTCGCAGAGAGATGGGAAGAAATGGAAACTAGAGTTATATTGTTAACTAAGGTCAGGGTTCTCGCACCACGTTATTTGATAAGATGACTAAGTTGATAGACCACAAAACGGGTTATTTGCGGTATAATTAAACAGATTAGTATTCTAACGTTATATAATTTTGACCTTACTAATTTGAGTGTTAAGACTGGAAGGTTAGCCAAATCGCATGGATAATATTATAAGAACTCGCTAACTGATGCTATACACCACCAGTAAAAAATTCACAAATAAAAAAGTTTGTTCTGTATTAAAATAGTTTCGAATTACAAAAGTTTAGAAGTTTGTAAAAGATTTCAAGATAAGGTTATTTAAGGGGACTTCCTCGCCAATATTTGTGCTAACTGACCACAGAACTTTCAAGTGTTATTCACCAGTCCTGAAAAGTAACCAACTATCTAATCACTCAAGTAAATCCCCAAAAATTATATACAATCAGTCTTATCTGGAAGAGGAGAAACCTATAAAAACGGTAAGCAGATGGTAGTGGTCACCACAAGTCCTCAGTCAACAGTCCAAACATGTTCTCAACCAAGAGCTCTTTCATTGTGGCCGTAGTGCTCGTCCAGCTGGTGGCCCTCATCCAGGGAGGAACTTACAGCTACGATGATAAGTGGGTGTACCTGGACAAGACCATGGATCTGCCGGAGGAAGTGGTTCTAGGAGGCATCGATCCCGAGGGCTACTACACCTACGTGGGACGAGTGGCCTACAGCAGCAACATCCTTCCTGCCCGAGTGGTTCCAGAGTTGGGAAAGGCCACCTACAACACGGACACTTTGGGAAACTCAGCCACCACCTACGAGGTCTTGGTGTCCAACGCCACCGTCAGCTACCACTGGGCCCGCAGCTTCGATGGCTTCCGGGAGAAGAACGCCGTGTCCGTGGGAACAAACCTGAACAACGATCGCGTTTTCATCTGCCGCGTCCGCTGCGATGAGGCTGTCTTCATTGGAACCCTGTATCCTGCAAAGAGGATGTGCATCGTCAAGTACGAGAACCTGCCCCTCCGCCAGTTCGACAAGTACGAGATCCTCGTCAGGGAGCGCCACGTTGCTGACTTTGCCCCGTTTGCAGATGCCTACATCGCACACTGAGTTTATAGTTTAAACTTTTTTAGTTATAAAATAAATATTTATTGAACAAAAATTTCTCTGTCAATTATTTACTGAATCACTGCCTTAAAGTGTAAATAGGCTATTTCGAATCAAGTAAAAGATTCGATTCCCAACGTTTGCAACTTTGTACCACTTATAAACTGAATTTCATGACATTCAAAGTTAGGGCACAGAGCACTGAAAGCCTTATAAAGTAAAGGTTTTTCTTAATTTAAAAACGCTTTTATAGACCAAAAATATCTTCTAGTTAATTCGTTTAGTTTGTCTGAAAATGTATAAAACCGATTATCTTCGTATTGGGAGGGAAACCATAGCAATTCAATGAAATTTTTTTTTATGAATAACTTTAAGTGTGGTCAATCGTTCGATACTTCTCAAAAGACTTATAAGTACACTGAATTCCACAAGCATTTACTGAAGAGTAGGTACTTTTATTTTTAAATATTAATAAATATTTTGAAGGTAATATTTTTTATTATATTTCTGGTATTTTCAAACATAGGACATAATACTTGTAGCGATAATTTTTGGTCTGAAAAAATGTTTTAGGAAATAATCATTTAAGCAAACCTTTACTTTATAAGGTTTTTAGAGCTCAGCTCCACGAAGTACAAAAACATTTTATATTAAACCCTTGAAAATCAAGGAACTCAGCAGAAAAGTAATCTTTTCCTTGGCTTGAAAAGGTTTAAAGGTTTCCTCCTTATCATGACAAGCCTATTTATAATTCAAGACAGTGGATCAGTAAATAGTTGACAGAGAAAAATGTTTGTTCAACAAATATTTATTTCATTTGTTAAAAGTTTTAACTATAAACTCAGTGTGCGATGTAGGCATCTGCAAAGGGGGCAAAGTCAGCAACGTGGCGCTCCCTGACGAGGATCTCGTACTTGTCGAACTGGCGGAGGGGCAGGTTCTCGTACTTGACGATGCAATTCCTCTTTAGCAG
Source organism: Drosophila oshimai (assembly GCA_018150695.1). Lineage (NCBI taxonomy): Eukaryota > Metazoa > Arthropoda > Insecta > Diptera > Drosophilidae > Drosophila > Drosophila oshimai. The sequence goes on along the minus strand of JAECWM010000317.1, from coordinate 209,051 downwards.
GATACAGGGTTCCAATGAAGACAGCCTCATCGCAGCGGACGCGGCAGATGAAGACGCGATCGTTGTTCAAGTTGGTTCCCACGGACACGGCGTTCTTCTCCCGGAAGCCATCGAAGCTGCGGGCCCAGTGGTAGCTGACGGTGGCGTTGGACACCAAGACCTCGTAGGTGGTGGCTGAGTTGCCCAGGGTGTCCGTGTTGTAGGTGGCCTTTCCCAACTCTGGAACCACTCGGGCAGGAAGGATGTTGCTGCTGTAGGCCACTCGTCCCACATATGTGTAGTAGCCCTCGGGATCAATGCCTCCGAGAACCACTTCCTCCGGCAGATCCATGGTCTTGTCCAGGTACACCCACTTGTCATCGTAGCTGTAAGTTCCTCCGTGGATGAGGGCCACCAGCTGGACGAGCACTACGGCCACAATGAAAGAGCTCTTGGTTGAGAACATATTTGGACTGTTGACTGAGGACTTGTGGTGACCACTACCATCTGCTTACTGTTTTTATAGCTTTTCATCACAAGGGTTTCGTTCTTGTTGTAATGTATTATTGGAAGGCTACTTAAATGATAAGATAAATGGTTATTTTTCAACAAGAAATTGGCACATTTTAGAAAAATTACCTGATCGGAAGTCCCTTAACATAAGCAGATTGTAATCTTATTTAAGACCCAACTTTCGAAATGTTAAATATCTTATAACTAATTGACGATGCATTTTTAAAAATATCCACGTTAGGAGCTTTAATATAGAGTTTTAATGTTCAATTTTATTATAATATGTAAAGTTATTAGGTAAGAGGAAGACTTGGCACAAATCGTTGTTTAAATCTTTATAGTGACCGTTACATCTATCCAATCTAGTTAAGATTGGTCAAATACCACTGTTTACAGGAACATTCCCTTTCCTGTTAGCCAAACACTCCATACACTCCATCTTCTAAAACATTTTTTTCAGACCAAAAATGATCGCAATCTTAGTTCGTTTAGTTTGTCATTATATTTATAAAACCGAAAATCTTCGTATTGGGAGGAAAAAACGAAAAATCAATCGATAAAAATAAATACTACAAATTGTTGTTTTTAGTTTATTAAGGTGGACACTTCAAAGCGAATAAAAAAAATATTTCTCATAGTAATTATAAGTACACTGTTAGTTCCATAGGGATTTACTGAAGTTTACTTTTCATTTTAGGTATGAACTTATTTAGTAAGTAAACTATTTGTTATGTTTTAGAACATAAGACATAGCACTCGTAGTGTTTGGCTGACAGAAAAGGAAATATTCCTGTAAACAGTGGAAAATTTATCTGTCACCAGAATGATTAAAACAACGATAAGTGCCAGGTCCTCCTCTTACTTAATAATTTAATATATAATAATAATACTGATCATTAAAACTCTATACTAAAGCTTGATTACGGTAGTTCAGGCTCTATACGAGAGTATTTTAAAATGACTCGTCATTTTGTTATGAAATATATTTCATTTAGCAAGGGTTTAAGCGAGATTACAATCTGCTTATGTTGGGGGACTTCCGATCCGGGAATTTTTTCTGAAATTTACTAAATCCTATCAATCACTATCATTAAAACATATTGAAATAGAACGATTTATCTTATCACTCAAGTAACCCCCCAAAAATAATTTACAACAATACCTAAGACCTTATGATGAAAGGCTATAAAAACGGTAAGCAGATGGTTATGGTCACCAAACCTCCTCAGTCAACAGTCCAAACATGTTCTCAACCAAGAGCTCTTTCATTGTGGCCGTAGTGCTCGTCCAGCTGGTGGCTCTTAGCCAGGCAGGAATCTACAGCACGGAGGACAAGTGGGTCATTGTGGACAGGACCGCGGATCTGCCGGAGGGAGTTGTCCTTGGTGGCTTCGATCCCGAGGGATTCTACAACTACGTGGGACGTGTGTACTATTCCAGCAATGTTTTGCCTGCCCGAGTGGTTCCAGAGTTGGGAAGGGCCACCTCCAACACGGACACGCTGAGCTTCACCGTTACCAGCTACGAAGTCCTGGTGTCCAATGCCACAGTCAGCTACCACTGGGTCCGCAGTTACGATGGCTTTCAGGAGAAGAACTCCGTATCCGTCGGAACCAACTCTGCCAACGATCGCGTCTTCATCTGCCGCATTCGCTCCGATGATGCTGTCTTAATTGGAACCATGTATCCTGCAAAGAGGACATGTATCGTTAAATACGACAACCTGCCAATCCGCCAGTTCGACAAGTACGAGATCCTCGTCAGGGATCGTCATGTGGCTCCGTTCATGCCATACGTTGATCTGAACATTGTAAACTGAGTGATAGCAAATAAAATGCGTATTTATTGAACAAAAACATTTCTTTGGTGTTCCTAATTGATTTGTCATGTTGGATGAGATAAAAACTGTTAATGGAATTCACCCTTTACAGGGTGAAACATTGTTGTTTTCATATAAGTATGTTTTCCTTTTCTTCTTTTTTAAGAGAATTGAAAAAGTATTGGAACAACTTACTTTAAAATCGCATGGTTAGTTTTTGTCTGGGGTCTAGCGACACATAAATCATCCCAATCCAATAAACCATTTAAAAGATATTCAAAAACAATAAAACTGCCATTAGTGAGCAACCCAGTTGTGAGAAAGAAACCGTTGCTCTGCTCGAAAATTGTAGCCTTTTTATAGAGGTTACGAACATGTCTTACTGTTTGTAGTACGTGTACGTGTACGTGTAGTACATATTTTAATAATTGATTGTTTTAATGCAATATTTAAACATATTTGTGTCATATTGTCCCTTTCACGTGGACTTTAATTGCGTTTTTAATAATTGAGAAAGAACAAGAGCTAGTTGAAAAACTATAAAAAAAAATAAAGTAAACTCCAAAGTCACCAAGCGTGATAGAATGCTTTTAATTTTATTTAAATTCTTCATTCAATAATGATTATGTCAGATTGTATAATAGTAGAGGTACAAGTACCTCTAAAAGGCTTTCTAACTGATTTATTAAAATAGCCTATACTACTCCCTTTTTAATTTCTCCATTAAGTCCATCTTATCAAAAATAGTAACCACCGAAAAAGCAAACTTGGCCATCTGAAAGTTTTTATACGTATACAAATTAAAGCGTTGAACGAATACAAATTTGTATATCTTACCTTGACGTTGGTGTTCAAGCAAATAGGAAAAACCCCTCCCGCAGTGAACAGAATAGACTGCTGGACATTTTGGATGAAATACAGAATCGTGGTCCTATATCGGCGGTCTGCTCCGATCCATTGGGAATGAAAAAGATCGTTGGTTAGGGATTTGCAGTCGCTGTTTAGTTGCTCACACACATAGCAAAAGGGAAAGGTCTGGGAAAGTATGGCTACGGTATAAACTCCAGAGATCAATCGTTCCATGATAGTGTCGTAAAACTGCAAGGAAACCGCTGCCAACCCCAAAAGGAGTCCGACGCATAGCAACTGTATGAACATTGTGGCAGAGATCATTGGACGCAGAACATTTCCATACCTAATCAGAGGGAAAATGTTATACTTTTATCTGTTGTATACTATATATTCTTTTTCAATCATTACTCGACAAGTAGTTGGCGATCCTTCACACACTCCACCAGCTCCGCATAATGGAGATCATCCTCCTTACTCTGATCGGATCGCAGGCTCTTGATTCGCTGACTTAAAAGTCCAAGGTGGTTTTGCAATATGACCACATAAAGAATAGGATAGACGTCTAATATGAGGGTTCCCATTGTAAAACCAGCCATTGCAACCGTTTCAATTGCAGAGGCTAAGTAGTAATGTTCGACTGGGTCAACCAATGGATTAAAAAGACCGAAAGGAGTCTTTCCGATTAACATAGCTGCGGTGACGACCATGGCTAGGAAACCGAAATATAGTCCATGGTAGATAATAACAATACGGTTACACAGCGCCGCTGAACGGTGCACCTGAAACTTATCCTTCATCTCGGTGCACCGAATATCCATAAGGTCCATCATCATTAGGGCCTTGGAAAAGCGTTCACGCATGAGCAACACAATAATACCTTTCATTATGGAGGAACTTGAGTTAATCACATGAATGTACGTAAACAGATCGCTGGTCTCGACATTTTTGAACTCATTTACTGCAGACATTATAAGTCCGTACGGAAAGAAGACCAATGAAAGACAAATGACCAGTAAGGTCCAAAGATAAAAAAGCCACCAGTACGGCTTAGTTGTTTGCGGTAGCCTCCATCCCATTTGTTCTATGGCTCTGTTAAAGTAGATCAGCGAGTCGCGGGTGCGAAATAATCGTCCCTGAATTGGCTCTTGGATGTACTTGAAAATCATTTTTAGTTCTGAACTTCTTATGGCTTGTCTACACTTGAACCTTAGCATATGACGACTGAAGGAAGATTTTGAAAAATCTGCGTTTATACGTGCTTTTTAATTGCTATGTGGTGGAACAGTATTCATAAAACATTTAATTGAGTTATTACCGCACGACTCGATTGTGGTAAAGAAACTATTATTTTGCACAAAAATTGCAGACTGTTGGTAGGGGCGTGTCTGACAACGAAAAAGGGCTCACTTACTCAAACACTGAATAATTGATTGTTGAAATGGGGTTGTCGGGGTTTTCCTTTCACATAAATTTTTATCTATTTGTTTATTGGTTTTGGCTCATGTTTTAAAACTGTTTAAAACAGTTTAAAAGTTTAGCACTAAAAATACTCTCTAAAATTGTGTTGAACTGAATTAAAACCGAAATAAGAACGCCATAGTGGGTATCCCGATTATCAGATACCTATAACTCATTGTTTTCTTTAAATAAATCCTTGCCTTCATACTGGCGCAAATATTTATATGTATTTACGTTTAAGTCTGTCTGCTAATTTTCAAAGAAAAAAAATTAAGAGAGCTTAGGATAAATAATACATTTTATTTTAATATTGTGTTCTTTATGTTGAAAAATATGTTTTGTAAAATTTGTTAAACTTGTGTTAAATAAATTGAATACATGTTAGTTTAGTGCAACATGATAGCACAACAAGGTTAAACAAAATTAATTTATCATACAACTTTTCTGATTGATTTATTTTCAACATATTTCTTGAATCTTGAGTTTAACTTCCTTTTCGCATTTAATTTTGAAAGTCATTTGATAGTAAGATTATACAATATACCAATCTTATGAAATAACAGCGAAGGGGACTTTTTTTCGTTTCAAACATCTGTTATTTTTAGGGTGCAATAAAACAACGATGCGAAAAGTCACTTTTCAACGTTAGTCACTGAAGGCGATGCTATCAATACCAATCTTCTGATAGCGATAAGTGTAATTAGAGTCGGGAGATAAGGGGTCGACTATAAAAGCGGTCAAGTTTTTGGCCAAACACTCAAAGCGAATCCATCCGTTCTTCAAGATGTACAAAGCAGCCTGTTTGGTTTTGGCCCTGTTCGCAGTGGTCTACGCCGTTCCCTCGACCTATGGTGAGAATTTAAGACTTGGGAGGGTTATCTGAACCCAAATTAATTTAAAATACTTAACCACAGATACGGAGCACGTGTGGAAGGCTGGAAATCTGTCGTACGCCATTCCCGACACTGCTGTTCTCGGTGGCTTCGATCCCTATGGCTTCAACACCTATGTGGGCCGTGTGAAGTACGTCAATAACTGCCTGCCCGCCCGCGTTGTTGCGGAAACTGGAGTGGCCTACTTCAATACGGCGACAGTTTCCTCCAAACTCCTGATCTACGACATCCTGGTGGCTGAGCGCAATCTGAAGTACGAGTGGGTGAGGAGTTACGACGGCATGTTCGAGAAGGGACTGGTGGCCGTGGGCACTTCGGTCAAAAACGAGAGGTGCTTCATCTGCCGGGCCAAGACCGACGGAGGAGTCCTGATCGGAACCCTGCTGCTCAGCGAGAAGTTCTGCATCATCAAGCACGAGACCCTGGCCCTCCGCAAGTTCGACAAGTACGAAGCGCTGGTGGCCAAACTCATTAATGGAACCGTGTATTAAACTCAACAATAAATGACGCTATTTAAAAACTAAGATCTCTTGGAAGAAATGCGGAGGGAATGCATCAAAATTCCCTTAAAAAAATAAATAAAAAAATTATTTAAAATTACTTGTGTGATTTGATTTTTATAACAATGGAAATAATGGAGTTAAAAGTTATGATATGTGTTATGCATCTATAAAAAAATCAATGTTTTAGGTTTTTATTGATATTTTTTTCTTATAATAATATAAATGTAATATTAGTACATTTAACAAATGTTATAAAGATTAATTTAAAAAGGGTCACAAACTGATTTACAGTAAAAAATTTAAAGGTGAAAAACGGAATGGATCTGTTAGATTAAACCTGAATTAAGTTTAAAAACTGGAGAACGTAATTTGAGAGAAAAATAAGTTTTTTATAACATTTACACAATGAAAAAGAATAAGCTGTAGGGCTAAATAACAACTTGAAAGTCAACCAATTAAATGATTTTTAGTACACAATCACGTTGCTCCGCCTACTAAAGTAACTCAGGATCTTTTCTTTTTCATATTAATTAATATCAATGGGATTTGGGGGTGCCACAGAAACCGTTCTTACCAAAGTAGGTTGGAATTTACATAGAGAACGGGTTGACATTCGGTTGGAAATTGGATGGAACGGTTTCTGTGGCACCCCGCTTTTGTTAAAATATAAAAAAAATACCATAAATTCAGTAAGTTCAAAACGAGGCCAATAGAACCTGAAAATGGACAAAGTTAAATTTATTCTGGTCCTGTTCGCAGTCGTCCTTACGTTTCATTTTTCTTTGACCAAATTTTCTAATAAATATTTATTAAAAAAAAAACTTGTTTCGCGTAGAGATGCACACATTAGACAAATGAAGTATTAGACAAAAACAGAAGAAAAAACCATTGCGATCTTGGTGGGGTTCCCAGAAGTTTAAGTACAAAGTCTGATTGCACCAGGTCTTTTAAATTTTAAGGTACTTTTTATATGATTAAATCTCAAGGGTTACATTAGAATATCAATACACAATCTTGATTCTGATAGTGTAAATATAACTCAAATGCAGATAACGAAACGACTATAAAAGCAGTAAGCCCAAAGTTAAGACCATCAAATCGAATCCAAATAACCATGAAGGTGTACGCAGTTGCTTGTTTGGTTTTGGCCCTGTTCGGAGGAGCCCTTTCCGTGTCCACGACTTATAGTGAGAATTTAAAAAATAATAAAAAAAGGCTGTGAAATCCAAACTAATAATCTACTTTCAACAGATAATGAGCACGTTTGGGTGGCCGGAAACATTTCGTTAACCTTTCCCCGGAATGCCATCCTGGCCGGCTTCGATCCCACTGGACTTCAGATTTATGTCGGCCGCGTAATGAGTACTTCGGTTCTTCCAGCCCGAGTAATATCTGAGACCGGCATTGCCTACTACAACACCGAAAAGGATTCCAGTTATCGTACGTACTACCAAATTCTGGTGGCCGAGCGAGCTATGAACTACGTATGGGTACGCAGCTTCGATGGCCTCCATGAGAATGGAGCCGTGGCCGTGGGCACTTCGTCCACCAATGACTTGGTCTACATTTGCCGATCCATGGCCGATGGCGGCCTGCTCCTGGGAAGTCTCTTCCCCCAACAAAAATTGTGTTTCATCAAGCACGGCTTTGTGGAGATGCACAAATTCGACAAATACGAAGTACTGGTGGCCCAGCCCAAGTGTAATGGTACACGCATTAATTTTAACTAAGAACATTATACTAAGTATCTTATATCTATCTATCTATCTATCTATCTATCTATCTATCTTATATATATATTATATAAATAAAAACGTTTTTTTAAACAAGGAAAACAATTTAAGGTAACAATATAAGGCATTAAACTACTGGTAAACAGATAAACACGCTACAATTACAGAAAAATTCAATTATCTTTTAAAGTTGCTTGTATGTTGAGAAATATATTTTAGTTTATTAAAAACCTAAGGGAATAGTTAAATATCAAAGCAATATTTTTTAGAATTATAGCCAACCTTAGTCTACATATTTATCTTACCCAGCGATCGAAAATTGTTCCAATAGATCCTTTTGATAATTAATTAACTAAAAGAGCAGCTTATAGTTTATCGAAGCAACATTTAATTTGCTTTAAGAGATAACTTTATTTTCATAAATATTTACAAAAAACAGATAACATGACTTGACTGACTTAATTAAATATTATGCTTAATTTGGCATACAACATTAATTAACCAAATCTCTAAATTAATTTTATTAAATCGTTTTGACGACGTAACAGCTGCTTGCGAATACTGATTTCTAAAGTTAATCTCGAATTAAAGATCTTATCTTAATTGTATTGGAATCTATTTGCAAAACCGCAAACGACAGGTAAAGTACAGAAATCCTTCATATTATTTTTAAGCTCCGCTGAATTCGTTATAAGTCGTTTTGATTGACAGAGATCTCTTCCGCTGAAGTTTCGATTGATTTGAAGGGGGTTTTGCAACTATCAGTTTTCACAGAAGTGACCGATAAGATAAGCAAACGGATTGGAACGGATGGACATTACTTAGAAATGTTTACGTTTTGGCCAAGTATAAGCTATAAATTATCTTAATTGGTTTGCTACAAACTCACGATTCACTGTGAGCTGTCTAGAGAAACTAAGAGACTATTATCAACAAAAAGACGCTTCCAAGGTGTGATGATAATTTATACTAAAGTTAATTAGTCGCATCAGTTCTGAAACATGGAAAAATAAAATATTAGTATATCTTCTATTGACTTTGTTTTATATAAAATATCTGTTATGCTTGTTAGAAATTTTATTTTGAAAAAAGGCTAATTATATTGAAGTTAAATGTTTCAAAAAATATAAAAACAAACGGTTTTTTACGTTTTGAGTTGATTTTAAATATTTTTTCTTATAATATAATAAGTTACCAAGATCAAATATAAACAAGTCATGGTCGATAAAATAATTTAAAAATTTTTACAAGATTTTTACTTACTCAGAGATTGATCCCGAAGTTAGAGAATCCATCGATTTGTCGAGATGAAAACTAGAAAAAGGCTGATGAAATGTACACTTTCCATTGTCCCCGAACTGGAGGCCTTCTCGTCCTGCCACCAAGTCCACTCATTATGGTACAAGCGGGGATTGCACAGCGGATCCGATGGCTTGTTGTTGGGAGGATGTGCTTGTCTGGAGAACTGCTGTATCCGCTGCCAAAGATCCAGGAAGATGGTCGTATTGCGGTACTCCTCGTACAGGTTGCTCCGCTCGCAGGGATCTGCCTCGATGTCGAAGAGACAGGGTGCCTCAAGGGGCTGACAGGGTTTGATCCCAGTCGCAGGATCGGGGCACTCGATCCTGGCCTGCTCCCTCAGTTCGCTTATGTTTCGATCTCCGGCGGTTACCCGCTGCAACTGTTGCCAGACACTGGTGTTCCGAATGAGATCCTCGTAGTCCGCAGATCGGGGATCCTCCTCACTGGTCACCCTTTCACCCAGCCAGCCGTCATAGTCTCCCCCACTTGTTGTCCCACTGATCACCTTCCATTTTCCTCTAGTATAGGACAGGTGGGGCTCACCCGCATCCTCATCGATCACGTGCACAATCTCACGCTCCACCGACTCGTATCCGTACTTGAGGGCCGACCAGAGGTTCAACCCATCCAGGTGGAGTTCCGGATCCAGAGATATTCCTGCTGCTGCAGCCAAGGTGGGCAGCAGGTCGCCAATGTAGATCTGCTGCTTCCACACGCTGCCCAGTCGCTCGAACTCCGTGCTCCAAATGGCCGCCGAGGATCGCAGGCCGCCTTCCCAGGGTGAGTTCTTTTGCTGAAATCGAAAAAATAAAATATAGAATTAAATGGTTATTTTATTTAGGGATACTTACCCCTCTTAGTGGATAGTTCGAGGCAGTGGTGGAGTGCTGTCCCTGGGTTGGACCCCCATTGTCAGAAAGGAAGAGCACAATGCTGTTGTGGAGCATTTCATTTTTGGCCAGAGCATCGATGACCATTCCCACACTTTTGTCCAATCGGGAAACCATTGCCGCATAGTATCGGTGGGTCTCATTGCGAATATATTCGAAATGGGCCAACTCATCAGCTGGAGCCTGCATGGGATTATCATCATTGGCTGCATGGGGAGCCAGGTGACTCAATAGCAGAAAAAGTGGCTGGCTGTGGTTTTTCGATCCGTGATCCTCGATTTCCTGGACTGCGGCGTCGCTTAGAACATCGGTGACATATTGACCCACCTTGTCATGGGTGGGTTTCAGGTTCTCGCGGAAATCGTGGCCATTGTAGCCTTTGCTCTAAAAGAAAAAATACAATAAATTAGATAAGTAAGTAATGTTACAGTCATAAAAATGAATAATAAATAAGTAGGAACTTTAAACTTTCTTAATAAACTTTCTCTATCATTTCTACCGTAATTTTTTGAACAATTATTGCATATTTTTTGGCACCTACAAAAAGTACAAATTGTAGAATTGGGTTCAAGTAAAATTGAATCTGTTTCTCACCTTTTGCTCATAGCTCTGGTTGTAATAATCAACATAGGCACCCAGGTATCCCAAGTGGCGATCAAAACCCCGTTCCGTGGGCGTAAAGTTGCGCTGCGACATCCCCAAGTGCCATTTTCCCAGGAGACTGGTGCGGTAGCCACCTTCCCGGAAAACATCCGCAATGGTCGTCTCATTCAGCGGAAGACCCCAGGGCTGATCGTTTACGATCACATAGTGCTGCATACCTGAAAAATAATTAAAGAATTAATAAAAAACAATGTCATTTACAAAAACAACACCTTTTTTTAAGGTGTCACTTGCCTCTAATTAACTGTTAAATATTAAAAACAACACTTTATAAATTTTTATAAATGTCCCTCCTAGTTATAAATTATTATAATTATAATAATAATAATTATTATAACTTAATCGTTATTGTACAGAAATATTTATATATTATTTTTTATTAATAAATAAGAAACTTACTCAAAGCAAACTAATTTAATTTTATTTAATATGATTCTTAATTGGATACTTTTTTTATAGAAGACATTTATAGAAAGACCCACTTGCCTGTATTGATGGGATATTTCCCGGTTAGAAGAGCAGCTCGACTGGGAGTGCACATGGGAGCTGCATAGAGATTGTTGAGGATCACTCCGCTATATGCCAGAGCATCGATGTTGGGAGTGAGGAAGTTGTTGGAGCCGCGGAAACTAACGTCGTCGAAGCCCTGTCGTTATATTAATTTAAATGGTATTTAAAACTATAAATTAATCCATTAGACTCACCAGATCATCGGCCATTATAATGATGATATTGGGCTTTCCGGCTGAGGAAGTTTGTGCACTGGATAAGGCAAAAAACTCAACTAATCCAGCAGTTAACAGCCATGTTATCGAGGCGATATTGCTGAATTTTCCCAAATGCGTCGACATCGTCGTGAATGGAGTTAGGAAGAGGTGGGACAACTACTAAAAACTAAAAACAAACGGGAATTAGAGCAAATAAGCGTTTTGAAAATTAACATACCGAATGGTTGACAAGTCAGTGGGTGACACTCTGCCAATGATGGATGAGTTTACCAGGCGTTCCGGATATATTAGCCGTATAATGGCCACAATCTAAACTATTAATGGAGTTTTTAATAGTTAATTTTCGGAAATTTCTACAGTTTAAGCTATTTCTTTGTCGCTCAGTTGAATAACAAATTGCTGAACCACAAAAAAGTGCAATATAAAACACAACAACGACTGACAGCAGCAGCAGGCAGACACATCTACGTTATGCACTCAAGTCAATATTTTCAACAATATTATTTGACATTGTTTTACGTTGGTGGCAGCCAAAGTAAATAAAGAACACAACAATTACGATTACATGAAAATGAGTTAAAGCTGGGAATGAGTTAAGTAGGAAGTTATATATTATCACTATAGCGCTGGAACTTCAGCATGGGAACATGATTGTTCTCTCCCTATACAATGGTTCTTGTTTACATAATCTTGGACCTTAAAAATAGTTCTTAAATTATGTTTGCTTGTTATTTTGTTTTTTTTTTTTTTTAAATTTTATATAATCATTGCTTAAAAAGGAAAATCCGTATTTTTAAATAATCATAACACGATAAACGTTCATTACATTAATTACAATTCCAGTAAAATCCTTCGTAACATTATAAATTACAGTTAACTATTATCAGAAGAATAACTCACTTATTTGTTGTAGCTTTACTTAGAATGTCCAGACGTTAATAAGGTATATAATTCAATTTCTTTAATGGTTTCCACCTCTCACTCCATAACACCAATATAATCACCAATATTGGAACCAATAAATTGGCGGGGTTTATTGCCGAATCACTTAGTTCTGTTCACACACTTTTATTATCGCCACAGACAAGTGAATAAACCCGAAAGAGAATAAAACGAATCCAAATCACAATGGGCTTATCAACCAGACTCGTGCATGTCCACTCCACTCACTAACATTCGAGATCGGGCTATACTGTATCCCGTGTTCTGATCTCTGAACCGCTGGATGCGAATTGCGGAGAGCAACTGACTAGCCACCGAGATTAATTGTCACTCGCCGGTTAATATCTCTCCGATTTCAACTTGACTTCCAACCGGCTTTGGTGTGGGTGGTACCCAAAGAGAAAAAATCGAAATTGGCTGACTCTTAACTAAGCTCTGGTATATTACAGTTTAGTGCATACTTTTGGGATTTTTTGAAAACTTGACTTTTGATATACATTGGGACGAACTTCTTTTCACGATCACCTTCAAATGACATAACCTTATAACTATTAAAGTTTCAGTAGACTTTTTTCGCTTAGTGTAAGACATTTCAAATCAAAACTTTACTAATAGGCTTTTTTTTATAACCAACTTAGTCTAGTTTAAAATTTTTGATGATCGAATGACTATATCCCTTAGCTGCCATACAAGTCGACTCATATTTGTGATTCAGTTTTAATTTTTTTTTAGTTTTTATCTTAGTTTAAAGTTTATCAGCATACAATTTTTCCAAAGCATTTTTTTTTTTTCCGAAAATGTGTCTGAAAACTTTAGCTTATCAAAAACGGACAACTGTATTCTTTATCTGCAATGGTATATTAGTGAGCTTTCCTTTTCTTGTTTTTCTTTAATATGGATATGAATAAAATGTATAAAAATAATTCATTTCAATAACATGTACTGGATTTATACCATACGTAGCCCATTTTATGCAATCATTTCATGAAATGGGGAAAAAAGTGTGTGTATAAACACCATTTCAGGTATTCGCTAGTTATGATAGCATGAAGCAAGTAGGCTTTGCTTGATTGCATGAAATGGGCTACGTATAAAGCCTTCCTTTCATTCTAAATTTTAAGCAAGCTAGTGACTTTTTGCTAATATGCTTTTAATAACTGCCTTTTGTTTACTTTTCCAGTGTATATATTAGGGTGGTCCTTATTTGGTCGATTGTTGAATTAGCAACGGGGCACTTTCGAATTCGATAATAAACCTCGAAATATGAAATACCTTTTTTTTATTTTTTTTTAGGTCAAGGTTTAGGGGTCGCTACCAAGGTTTGAATTTTAAGGGTCTCCATACAAAAAAAAAAAAAAAAGTTCGATTTTTTTTTTTTTTTTTCATAAATAATTTCAGAATCTGAATACAAAACGTTGACTAAAATGTGAAGTCGATCCGAATAACAGTTTCGGAGATACAGGCCCTTGAATGTGCCGAAAAAGTTCAAATGCACTGCTTATCAAAACTACGTGCAAAACATAACATTCAAGGGCCTGTATCTCCGAAACTGTTATTCGGATCGACTTCACATTTTAGTCAACGTTTTGTAGGGGAGAGTGGGGATAGGTTAACCATGGGGATAGATGAACCAGTACAAATATTTTACCTTCTGACATGTTTTTGTGCACCATTTATATGTGTGTTGCTTACTTAGTCGTTATCCTAGCCTCACACGCACACACAATCGCGTCAAACGATTGGTGTCGTTTTTATCGCTAATCGAAGTTTTATTCCCCGTTTGCAGCTTTAATTGTGACCTTACGTTTTCTAGGAAAAATTCTATCGTTCTTCGTCAGTGGCATTGAACTTCCTAAAATTGTATTTTATCGTAAGTAGACGCAAATTACGATATTTTCATGGATTGCTGACGCAGTTCAAATATTCCATGTTTTCTCCAAATCACTTCCAATTGGCTTATGACTTGTGGGGATACATGAACCAGTACTTGTGGGGAAAGGCTAAACCACGAAAACAGACGACTCGAGGAAGAAAACGAGGGAGGAGTATCATTGCCACTGACTCACCGCAGAAAAATTGATCGCCAAAAAGCACAATCAAAAGACTCAAGAAAACCTTCAAAAAAAAGAAAGAAAAAAAATTAATAAATAAATATTTTTATTGTTTTATTCCATGCTGTAAATGTGCAATGTTTATATTTGAACAGAAAAAATGCATAAGCAAAGCAATAAATTACACTTTTTTTATACAATTGTAGTTTTTGTGTTAATCTGAAAGGTGGTTCAACTATCCCCAGGGGTGGGGATACTTGAACCATTCGAGACAAAATTTTAAAATGCTCATAAAGTTCAAAAAACGTGACATATTATTTTCACAAAATACTTTAAATGCAAAGGAATGAATGCTCTTTTAAATTCCTATAAACAGCAGACCCTAACGTCGAATTGTTTAGACATAATAATGTTCAACAAAAAAAGTGGTTCACCTATCCCCACTCTCCCCTATTCAGATTCTGAAATTATTTATGAAAAAAAAAAATAAAAATCGAACTTTTTTTTTTTTTTTGTATGGAGACCCTTAAAATTCAAACCTTGGTAGCGACCCCTAAACCTTGACCTAAAAAAAATAAAAAAAGGGGTATTTCATATTTCGAGGTATATTATCGAATTCGAAAGTGCCCCGTTGCAAATTCAACAATCGACCAAATAAGGACCACCCTAGTATATATGTATTTTGACACTTATATAAACTGAAATTTAGGAACAATTAGGTTTCGATCATCGATTTTATTGGTTTACTTTTTGGATAATATATTTTGAAATGTACCTTGAAAGAAAGTTACAGTAGATTACAAGAGTGTAAAAATCAATACCAACTATAGCTATAACTATAATCATAATAATCATAACCACCTCCATCGTCATCACCACCACCACAGGCACCACCACTGCCACCACCACCGCAACCACCACCGCCACCACCACCGCCACCACCACCGCCATCTGAACAGCCACCGCCTTCGCCACCGCCACTTTTAAACCCACAAGGACCTTTAAGAAATCTACTTAGCAAATCTTTGCCCCAATTGAAAAACTTGCAACACCAAGGACAATAAACACAGATCGACCTAGGTTTGCGCTTTTTTGACATCATTGACCTTATGAGCGATACAGTATCATTAGCGACGACTGTTTTCGCTGACCAAGAATGAGAGCAATCCCTCACAGGCTCCCTTTCGTCGCAGAGATGTTGGTACTTCCAATGAACACCAGTGATACAAGACGATCCAGGTTGAGGTGAAGTCTCGTATAGAAGTTCGTTCATCTTAGGGGAACAGCTGTAGAGGCATATAAGCCATTGGTAATTCCATCCATCCTTCTCGGACCTGGCCATGGCACAGCCCATACGATTACTGGTGCCTACCATCATCCTCAGAAAGTGTCCAATCTCCTTTCTGAAGCAAAATATATTAGTTAAGTAGCAAAATAGAAGTTATTATTTACTTTTTATGGGACGATCCATCTAAGAGGCTCACTGTCGATGCGTATTTATACTGATCGTACCAGGCATGAAGCTGCGATCTTAAGATCCTAAAATGATTCTGTTTGTTTTTGAACTTGTTGTAGGCAACATTAAAGCCCGGAGAGGAGAATCTATTCGTGGAGATGCAGTGCGTCGGGGGACTGAGATCGCAGCGCCTTATCAGGACTTCGGCCAAATGGGCCAGATCGATATCCCACATCATCATGAGCATTTGGGCGGCGTTGGGTAACCTCACGAACTGACTGCCGGCCACCATGTCGCGGAAAGTGTTGTGATAGTTCACAATATACTTCTGTGCATTTACGGGTAACAAAGCTACCAGTGGGTCTTTTCCACATTTCTCCGACCAGCTCTGCAAATTAGAATCTTTTTAAATCCAAACCTAAGGGCGAATTCATATATTCCAATGCCTACCAAGGTATTATTACATCCAATGTGACTTATGTTGGCTGGACAGTTTGTTAACTCGCAGTACTCCGATAGATGGTTAATATTGGCCTTGTGGTGGACTCCGTCCACTCTAACAAGAAGCAGCAATCCGGCTACAGCGCAAAGAGAACTCCACATCTTCATATTCCCATTGGAACTAACCATGTGGATCATCATGCCTTATTTAAATTAGTTTCAAATAATATGTTAAGTGCGGCACATTAATACTAACTGTGACTAATCAATTTTTTTAAGTTTTCCATAAAATATATATTTTGTTTTCCGAAAATGTGGCTGATCACTTAAACTTATCAAAAACGGACTACTGTGTTCCTGTATTTTCTATCTGCAAGGGTATATCAGTTAGATTTCCTTCTCGTTTTTCTTTAATATGGATGTGAATAATAAATTAAAACCTTATAATTTTTTTCAGGGGATTCATTTCAATAACATACTACATTTTATACTACATTTTAAACAAGCTGTTGATTTTCTGCTTATATGCTTTTAAGAACTGTCTTTTGTTTACTTTGCGATACTTATAGTATACCTACTAAAATATAAGAATAAATAGGTTTCGATTATGTTTTGGGTGATATATTTTGAAATGTACCTTGAAAAAAGGTTACAATATACTGTATACAAGAGTGTACAAATCATTAATAATCATCACCGTCACCTTCACCTCCACCGCGACCGCCATCTGCACAGCCACCGTCACCTGTGAACCCACAAGGACCTTTAAGAAATCTCGTTAGCAAATCTTTTCCCCAATTGAACAACTTGCAACACCAAGGACACCAAACACAGATCGTCCTAGTTTGGCGCTTATTTGTCATCATTGACCTAATAAGCGATACAGTATCATTAGTGACGACTGTTTTCGAGGACGAAGAATGCGAGCAATCCTTCACAGGCTCCCTTTCGTCGCAGAGATGTTGGAACTTCCAATGAACCCCAGTGGTACAAGACGATCCAGGTTGAGCAGAAGTCTCGTATAGAAGTTCGTTCATCTTAGGGGAACAGCTGTAGAGGCATATTAGCCATTGGTAGTTCCATCCATCCTTTTCGGATCTGGCCATGGCACAGCCCATACGGTTACTGGTGCCCACCATCATTCTCAGAAAGTGTCCAATCTCCTTTCTGAAGCAAGAGATGTTGGTTAAGATTCAACACAGTATACAACATTAACTCAACACTATTATTTACTTTTCAAAGGACGATCCATGTAAGAGGCTCACTATCGATGCGTATTTGTACTCATCGTACCAGGCATGAAGCTGTGATCTTAAAATCCTGTAATGATTCTGTTTGTTCTTGAACTTGTTGTAGGCAACATTAAACCCCGGAGAGGAGAACCTATTCGTGGAGATGCAGTGCGTCGGGGGACTGAGATCGCAGCGCCTTATCAGGACTTCGGCCAGATGGGCCAGATCGATGTCCCACATCATCATGAGCATTTGGGCGGCGTTGGGTAACCTCACGAACTGACTGCCAGCCACCATGTCGCGGAAGGTGTTGTGATAGTTCACAATATACTTCTGTGCATTAACGGGTAATAAAGCTACCAGTGGGTCTTTTCCACATTTCTCCGACCAGCTCTGCAAAATACAATCTTTTTAAATTAAACCAAAGGGGGAATTCACAAAATCTAATGCCTACCAAGGTGTTATTACATCCAACGTGAATAATGTCGGCTGGACAGTTTGTTAACTCGCAGTACTCCGATAGGTGGTTAAATTTGGTGATGTGGTGGACTCCTTCCACTCTAATAAGAAGCAGCAGTCCGGCTACAGCGCAAAGCGAACTCCACATCTTCATATTCCCATTGGAACTTACCATTTGTCACTTAAATTAGTTTCAAGTAATATGTTAAGTCCGGCACATACATACTGTGACTAATCAAAATTTTGTTCTAGCCTAGAGCAAAGTAATTATGATTAAAACAAGAAAGAATGATATGGTCGGGTTTCCCGACTATCAGATTTACGGTACTCATTGCCCTCTTACAAATAAAAACAAGAAAAAACGTTAGCCCTCTTAAAAAAAAAGTGTAGCCTTCTTTCAAGCGCAAACTATTTTAACGCACCTGAATTTACTATTTCTTAAAACTGGCCAGATTTTCAAAATTTTTAGATATCTGTGTAGATATTTTCAATACAAACATCATTTATTAAGACCACTTTTCTCTAGCATTAAAAATGTGGACACCACAGAGTTTCGCGGCTTGTGGGAGGTAAAAGGGGCGTGGACCGGAATTGAAACAAACTTGATCTGCGTGGTACATTTAATTTTAAATACATAGATACAAATATTTAAATGCCTAACCTTACTTAGGCTAATTAAAAAAAAATGTTAAAAAAAAACGACAGTTGATCTAAAGATTCTAAGCACATCCTGTTTCTTCCTTAACTAATTGTAGACAACATTTAAGCCTGGAGAGGGCCAACCAGTTCTGCGGACAACTACATTTTTAAAACAAATAACTAAAAGTACAAAGTTACTTTTGTAACATACTGATTTAAAAGAAAATTTCAGATTTATTCTTTATTTTTTAAGTCGCAATACCGACTTTATTGAAAAGATAACTCAACTTTTTCGCACTCCCGTCGCAACTAACTGTGCTGGTTTTACTTTGCTATTCAAATTAGATTAAATTATTTAATACATACTATGTATTTAGGCTCGGTGCATTAGAAACAACTGTGCCTAAAATCTTTCAATAACATCCTACATTTTATCTCAATATTTTTTTAATCAAGCAAGTGACAAGATTTTTTTGATTGGAAATGAGGTCTTCTGATTTTTAAACCTAAGTTTTAAAACTTATATCTTAAATACATTTTGTTTACTTTTCGGACGTAAATATTTAAATAATTTACTAAAAGCATACTATTATTAAAATGAATAAAGTTAAATAGAACACCAAACACAGTATTTAAAAGTTAAAATATTATCCGCATTTGTCCCTTTGACCACGCATGTTTTCCGCAAAAACATGTTTCCATATATTTTGTGTTAATGTGGCTAACAAAAAAGTTATCTGTGATGCTTTCATGTTATATATTACCAATATTAAAAGATACATTTTATATTTAACCATCAAGTTTGTTGGGGAACTTTTTGGGTAATGTATTTTGAAATGTACCTTGAAAGAAAGTTACAGTAAACCATCTAAACTGCCACTTAGGCCAATCAAACCGTCTATCAAACCTTTGCCCATATCCCACAACTGGCAACACCAAGAACAATAATCACAGATTGACCTAGTTTGGCGCTTATTTGCCATCATTGACCTAATAAGCGATACGGTATCATTAGTGACGACTGTTTTCGACGACGAAGAATGCGAGCAATCCTTCACAGGCTCCCTTTCGTCGCAGAGATGTTGGAACTTCCAATGAACCCCAGTGGTACAAGACAATCCAGGTTGAGCAGAAGTCTCGTATAGAAGTTCGTTCATCTTAGGGGAACAGCTGTAGAGGCATATCAGCCATTGGTAGTTCCATCCATCCTTTTCGGATCTGGCCATGGCACAGCCCATACGGTTACTGGTGCCCACCAACATTCTCAGAAAGTGTCCAATCTCCTTTCTAAAGCAAGAGATATTAGTTCAGACTCAAAACAGACATTATCGGGGGTGCCACAGAAACCGTTCCACCCAAATCCCAACCGAATGTCTAACCCCTTCTCTATGTAAATTCCAACCTACTTGGGTTGGAACGGTTTCTGTGGCACCCCCGTATTATTTACTTTTCAAAGGACGATCCATCTAAGAGGCTTAATGTCGATGCGTATTTATACTCATCGTACCAGGCATGAAGCTGCGATCTTAAAATCCTGTAATGATTCTGTTTGTTCTTGAACTTGTTGTAGGCAACATTAAAGCCCGGAGAGGAGAACCTATTCGTGGAGATGCAGTGCGTCGGGGGACTGAGATCGCAGCGCCTTATCAGGACTTCGGCCAGATGGGCCAGGTCGATATCCCACATCATCATGAGCATTTGGGCGGCGTTGGGTAACCTCACGAACTGACTGCCGGCCACCATGTCGCGAAAGGTGTTGTGATAGTTCACAATATACTTCTGTGCATTTACGGGTAACAAAGCTACCAGTGGGTCTTTTCCACATTTCTCCGACCAGCTCTGCAAATAAGAATC
The DNA here is from genome assembly GCA_018150695.1 of Drosophila oshimai. Taxonomy (NCBI): domain Eukaryota; kingdom Metazoa; phylum Arthropoda; class Insecta; order Diptera; family Drosophilidae; genus Drosophila; species Drosophila oshimai. Next base: position 188,644 of record JAECWM010000317.1, on the reverse strand, counting down.
TTTTTAAATTAAGAACCTAAGGGGGAATTCACAAAATCTAATGCCTACCAAGGTATTATTACATCCAACGTGAATATTGTTGGCTGGACAGTTTGTTAACTCGCAGTACTCCGATAGATGGTTAAATTTGGTTATGTGGTGGACTCCGTCCACTCTAATAAGAAGCAGCAGTCCGGCTACAGCGCTAAGAGAACTCCACATCTTCATATATACATCTGAACTAACCATCATTTCCAAACTATTCGTTATTCTAATTAGTTTCAAATAACATGTTAAGCTCGGCACATTAACGCTAACTGTGACTAAACAATTTTGTGTTTTTAGTTTTATCCTAGAAATAAGAAATCAAGAAACAAACGCTACATAGTTCTGGGGACCAAAGATTCTTAGATTAAAATAAAAATAACAATGGGTAATTTATTTAAAAAAAAAAGTGTAAAAAAGAGAGTTACACAAACTTAAGGCAATAAGGCATTATTGTATAAAATAATAAAATCATTGGGTTGCAATCATCTAGTTTGCATATTTTCTAAATATTATTTACTGTAGATACATCAAATTTTAGAAACTTAGATACAAATATTTGAATTCATCCTTAACCTTGTTTTAGGGTAAATGTGAACCCAATCTCCCAAAAAACCGACAGTTAAATTTGAGCCCATTCTACATGATTCATCAGTCTGATCGTGGGTCTTATTGATTAGCATGTGGAAATGTGACGTTGACTGTAAATAAATCATAAAATATTATTTGCAGTTGTGTGTGCTCGCGATTCGCTTGAAATCTGTGATGTTTACCCAGAAAAAAATTAAGTTTGTAAAATACTGTTTCTTTGGTTTAAATAATTGTATTTTTAACTGAAAGACATTTTTTATAATAAATTCAATATCATAATACAAATACAGGTTTTAAGTAGTTTTTTTTTAAGTTTTTTTTATGGAAGAGTAGAACTTAAAATAGTAAGTAATTAAATTAATTGTTGTAACTAACACAAACTATGAAATACCGAAATGCCCAAACATTCTTAGAAATTCATTTAAGGGTGGAACAGATTGCTGATGAAACAGAAGTGGCTATGAAATAAGCACAACAGCAAAAACCCGGAGAGCCCACAAGAGAGAGCGTCTATTGTATATTTCTTACCGGCTAAATCAGAGCTGCCAGCACACCGCGCCGAGTAGAAAAATATGGCCATCATATCTAGCTCATCGAGATTCGAAGAAGTCGACTACCCAGTTCCTCTCCCGCTGCACGCAAACAATGGGAGGTTGACATGGGCGTAGCGTTTAGGATTGTATCCCGTAAAAAAAAAATACATTAAAAGATTTTTGTTGATCATCACGTCATATTTACTTATGTTTTCCCTTCTGAGGAATTTCAAATTTAAAATTTTTTCCCAGTACTTGTAGCATACCCTAGGTAAAACTAGGTATGTCTCAAAGCCCTTTTATACTTGAGTGTACTTGAGCTAAAAACGTTTATCGAACATAATAAGGTAAATTACATTGAACTCATTAAACTGAAAAGAACCAAAACATAATTTAGCTTTAATCTAAGCTAGGAATACTTTTAATAAAAAATATTTTTATTTCTTATTCAATAAAGGTATTTTATAATACTATACAGCTAACAAACCTGTTACTGAGTGGCACATAATTTTGTAGCAATCTAAAAATAAATGTTGCAGCCACAGAAGTTTTGTTTAGACTTGTAGTATAGAGTAAAAATGTAACCAAAATGTAAAATTAAAAAAAAAATTTTCTTAGCTTTGATCATACCGATTTTCAAGCAATTTTTAAACCAGCATTTAAAGAGTTAAAGTGACGTACCTACACTTTTAAAAGGTATACCTTCCCCACCCAAATATATTCAAGGAAAAACCTTTTACCATTTTTAGGTATATATATTTTTTAAAAAGGTGTAACATAGTATATGAGATATCCCCGATGGGTGCGCCCCTGGAAAATGGGAGAGTGAGAGGCGGAATGAGAACGGCAGCTGCAATGTGTTGCGTGAAAATGTGATTTTATGGCCGGTAGTGAAGAGACCAAAACACATGGTTTGTGGCAGAACGGTTATGTGAAGAGCGGAAGGCGGCCGCAAATTGATGAGCGGGACAGTATTAATTGAATTTAATTAAATCGATACGAATGACAACAATGGAGGAGTTTGCCGAGTACTATGGGTGAGTAAATCTGTGTGAGGGAACCTCGAGAACACGCATGCAACAAGTGTCTAAAATTAGCGTTAAATGCAATCAAACACGGTGGCTAATTTTAGCCACCATCTAGCACCCACTAGCACCCACATATCAGCTGAACGGCCTATAAACAAAGCCAAAAATCCACGCGACCATGTCAATGGAAAGCTCAAACAAAGTCGAATTAGTAGTGCCGTATGAAAACAAAACAATCCAGGGGTTCAGCATGAGTCCAACTTGAAAATGCTCTACCGGGATTAAAATTTCAGCTGCCTTTTTTATTTTGCCGCGTTAACAAATCCAATATGCATGGAAATTTTGTATAACTATAAATTAAATGCCTTGAAAATTATTGTATTATAAATATTAAATATTCTTAAAAATTTAATAAAGCTTTAAATTCGGAAACCCTTTATTATCAGCAAATTAAAATAATTTGTCCAAGCCAAAATATACAAAGCAGTGTTCTGTGATCGCGTTTCCCCTTATCTTCAGAAGGTTTTCCAAGATACCAGCAACTGTCTCTTTTTTTTTTGTAAATAAATTATAGAAGACGAAGAAACTATACACGGTACGAAAAACAATACATTTATTAAAAAGTGATCAAGGAAATATATAACTATTAGGAATATAATCAAACGATAGCAGCTTAGAAAAGGATATTGTTTAGTTATCATCCTAAGGGAAATAAAAAAAAAGAGATAAGCTATCGTGTTTTGAATATAAATATTGTAGTTTGTCAAGTTATACCAGAATTGTGCAGGATCCAACATCTTAACTACACACCTTTTTATTTGACTTTCGAGGAAAAGCAACGAAAAAATGTTGCAACTATTTGAACCGCTAATCGAACGAGACAATTCATTAGGGCTTGTGGTAAACTTGGCCCATCGACCTGCCAAGTCATCCGGTAAATCCGAGAATTCCCACCCGGTGTATGCGTTCGGGTGTATATAATATTTACATACTATATGGGTGGGAAAGGAGGCGGTGATCTACCGAGGGGACGGGTTACCAATTAGCGTTATCAGCGTCAGAGACGTGATTCCACCTCGTTCGTGTCCGACCTGAGGATGTGAAAGCTTCAGTCCGATTCGAACTCACCACGATCCCCCGGAGCCGTAGAACCGATTCGCTATTTAACGGCACCCGCGTTCTCGGCGTACGCTCAGAAATAATTGGAACGCTTTCTGGCGCTACACGCAACTCGATCAAATTCCCACTTGCGAATTTCGATACCCAAAACTCAATTAAGTGGCAACCAGATACAGATACAGTCATTATTTCCCCGTTCAAACTCTTCAAACTCGACTCAAAAATGGCTTGTAATTTGTGATATTTAATGCACCAAAATTAATTGTTAAAAACAGTGTGATAACAAAGACAAACAGATAAGTGGTTTTTGATTAAGGATTCAAGCTTATTCACAAGGAAAACAGGTGAGAAAGATAGCTCTGTGATTATTAATAATTAATTTTAATTCATTTCTTACACTTAATCAAGGTGGATTAAAATGGTTTATCATATAAAATTGTAAACAAAAGTCCAAAGAACAAGGCGAAATTTTTATATTTCATCGGAATAAGTTCGATTCTTTATTACTTTTCACTTATTACTAAAAATCCCTATAAAAATGTTTTTAACTTCAGGCTTTAATAGATTTAAAAATAATATTTTTTACAAATTTAAAACCCAGGCTCGTAAGTTTGTTTTAAAGCTTCTAAAAAAAGTTATAGCTTCCTCTTTTTTGTTGCTCTGTTTACGTCTGTCATATTGGTAAACAAATTAAAGGGTCTTGAATGATTTAATTTTTACAGTTCCAAAAATCTCTATAACAATTTTTATTTGTACAGATTTTAGCTTAAAATGTTTAAATAAAAACAACACCTAAAATGTAACTTCAAACACTGCATTTTAGAGTCGGTTGCAGGGAGATTTCCCCACTTAGTCATCGGGGATGACAAGACAGGGATCACAAGACTCCAATTTAGATCAGCCTGACGCCACTGGTGGGCCGTAAAACCGTTGTCTACATTCGCACATTAACGGACGCCCACTAATTTTCTTATGGCCCAATCCATAAACCCAACTCCGCACAATTTCTTGGCCCACCTACATTAGGCACTTTCCACAAACTGCGAACGTGTTAATATGTCGATTCTGTAAACATTGAGTGCTTCTATAAGGTTATATACTGCACGGCTCAGCAGAAGCCCGCAGCCCTAAGCCCCAGTTACATACCCGCCCATTATAAATTATAATAATTGTTTAATGGACTCTGTCCAGAATGCCCAGCTGGAGCGTGACGAATGCGTTTCGCGTGCTCACACGCAAGAAGCCCCTGGAGGACTCCAATGAATCCAAATTGGCCAAGGTCCTGTCCGCCTTCGATCTGACCGCCCTGGGAATAGGATCCACTTTGGGTGTGGGTGTCTATGTGCTGGCTGGAGAGGTGTCCAAGCAATATGCGGGTCCTGCTGTGGTCCTCAGCTTCCTCATCGCCGCCATCGCCTCGATATTCGCCGGACTCTGCTATGCGGAGTTTGGAGCCAGGGTTCCCAAGGCGGGATCTGCGTACATCTACAGCTATGTGACCATCGGCGAGTTTATCGCGTTCCTCATCGGCTGGAATCTCATTCTCGAATACGCAATTGGTAAGTTCTCAATTAATGGAGCCGCCGTTTGATTGATTTGATTTAATTGCTCACAAATCATGGTGTTTCTATATTGATTTCGGTTAGGTTCCGCCAGTGTCGTCAAGGGTTTAAGCACCTATCTCGATCAGCTCTGCGGCAATCCGATGAGCAGCTTCCTGGGCACCCACTTGCCCATCAACATCGATGGTATGGGAGCCTATCCGGATCTGTTTGCCTTTGTGGTCACCATTCTCTTCTCACTGGGCATTGCTGTGGGAGCTAAAGAGTCCACCAGGGTGAACAACGTATTCACCATGCTGAACCTCGGAGTGGTGCTGTTTGTGATTATCGCGGGCCTTTTTAAAGGTGAGTTTCCATAATTATTGTTGAATTTTTTAATTTCTTTTTTACACATTGAAATAGTTTTATGAGCATGTAATGATATGATTTTAAAATATATATATAAATTATTTTATAAACTTTCTTTATGGACAGTTTCCAGCCGCAACTGGTCCATTCCAAAATCGGAGGTACCCGAGGGCTATGGCGATGGTGGATTCATGCCCTACGGAGTGTCGGGCATTATCAAGGGAGCTGCAGTTTGTTTCTACGGCTTCATTGGCTTCGATTGCATTGCCACGGCTGGAGAGGAGGCCAAGAACCCCAAGAAGTCCATTCCATTTGCTGTGATCGTCTCGCTGGCCATGATCTTTCTGGCCTACTTCGGAGTGTCCACGGTGCTGACCATGATGCTGCCCTATTTCGAACAGGATGAGAAGGCCCCGCTGCCCCATGTGTTCCGGATCAACGGCTGGCATGTGGCCGAATATGTGGTCAGCATTGGAGCGATGTTCGGACTGTGCTCCAGCATGATGGGAGCCATGTTCCCGCTGCCCAGAATTGTCTTCGCCATGTCCAACGACGGACTGCTGTTCAAGTTTCTCGGAGACATCAGCGAGAAGTACAAGACTCCGTTCAAGGGAACCATGATCACGGGTCTGTTGACGGGCCTCCTGGCGGCCGTCTTTAATCTCAGCCAGCTGGTGAAACATGATGTCCATTGGCACACTGCTCGCATACTCCATGGTGGCCAGTTGTGTCCTCATGCTGCGCTACGAGGTGGACGATCGGCGGGAGAGCCGAATCGTGGCAAATGGACGGGCCATGATCATGGAGCAGGATCAGCCCTGCCGCCTCTGGAGGCGCATCTTTAATCTCAATGGGCAGACGGTGCCTACCAAGCGCACTTCAAGGATCGTCACCTACAGTGTTACTCTGTTCTGTAAGTAAAACTACACAAATTCTTTTCAAAACTTCTCCAATTAAATAATTTATCTTATATTTATTGTTTTCCCATTTTCAGCTCTTTGGTGCATGGTCTTCTCGCAGATTCTGACCAAGTTCGAGGAGGACCTGGCAAACGTGACATCCTTCGATGGAATTAAGTTGGTGCTGGGCACCATACCGCTAATACTCCTTCTGCTGATCATCTCACGGCAGCCAACCTCGGGGGTGAAGCTGTCGTTCAAGGTGCCCCTGGTGCCCTGGCTACCGGGAATTTCCATCCTCATCAACATTTACCTGATGATCAAGCTGGACATTCTCACCTGGGTGCGCTTCAGTATTTGGATCGCCATCGGACTGGCCATTTTCCTGTCCTACGGCATCCGTCACAGTCGTTTGAGGCAGCGGGAGCAGCGAAATAACTCCATAGCCATGATGCGGGACTGCAGCAACGCGGCTTTGTTGGGCGGTCAGGAGAGCTCCAAATATGGCAACGAGGTGCCCCTGATATTGATGCACAGTACATCTTAAGTGTACGCAGATATTTATTCTACATGATGCATATTATTTGCCTGCAAGATACGCGAACCAACACGCAATTCTCATCATCCACATACTCACCTATGTAATTTACACATGCACTTAGCCTCATACCGTAAAATAGGAAACCAAAAACTACGAAAAGTACAATAAGTTAGCTGAAAGCAATAAACACGAATATTCTTGCTAAGCAGAGTCTTAATTTATTTAGCCTAATGTTGTGGATTTTGTTATAATTTAGCAAATCAAATTACGCACGAAGTCAACATTTTTAAATACCAATTAAAATGTGTTTCTGTACTCAGCATACATAAAACTATATGTAACAATCGTTTTAATAGAGATACAGAACATCCGTTCGTTTAAGTAATTCGATTCTGGTAAGTGCATATGGTTTAAATGAACACGTTCTTAACACATACTTTAAAATATGGACCAAGGATTTTCGGCAGGAGATGCACCTAAATTTGTCTAGTTATTTCATAAAAACGACTGATTTAACTGAAATGTTATCTAAGTATACTTGTACTACACTAATAACAATTGCAATGTTTCCTAGACTTAAATCTCGACTTTGGTAGCTTCTGTGGACTTGGTATCTGCATTCTCCCTTTCTCGCTCCACCGTCTCCTCCTCTTCAACCTCTTCGCGTTGATCCTCAGAGGCAACTTGCTCCTCTTCCTCCTGCGCGACAATAACAAACTCAGAGTCTGTGGCTTTGGGGGTGCCCCTTTCGCCAGCGAAACTTGGGGTAAAGGCATTGTTGGGCATGTTGTAGGTGAACTCCTGCTTTCTTGCGGCACTAACTTCACGAGCGACGGTTGAAACAGCACTAGGATAAACATTCTGACGTTCAGGCCGAGAATGCTGCCCAAATCCCAGGCTACCAGAGGCGGGCTTGACCGTCGAACGGTTGCTCTTTTGTAGTCCACCGGTGACCATGTGGGCTGCAAATCCCGGCGGAGGCTTGAACCCAATCTGCGGTGCGTTGCAGGTGTCCATCTGGAAGACGTGACGTGGCCGGGTGCTGCCCATCTGCTTCTCCACGCGCAGAGTCTGAGAAGGAACTATGGGTGGGCGACGGGGCATTCGCGGCGTGGCCACCTGACTCTGAACCATATCGACAAGCTCACCGGTGGCTGATTGTCCAGCTCCACCGCTTGGGGAGTCCCCGAACCCGTACATCCGCTCGTGACGCTCGTGGACAGTGGATTGGAGCTCTTTGGATACTTGACGGCTGGCTGAGGTCTTGGGAACGTCGGGAGGCAGCAGGGGAGCCACCTGAACCGCAGCTGGGATATTGACACTGGTGCCCAGTCCCAATCGCTGCTTCACATCGTTCAGTGTTTGTTGCGCCTGCTGACGTGCCCTTTGGGCTCCCACCTCCAAAAGGTAGATCATCTCATTGCGCTTGCTCATGTGGTGGTGGATTTGCTCGCGGATCGGTCGTAGGTGCTCGACCACAGCTTCCGCCACTCGCTCCTTGTACTTCGCAGTGTCCAGAGTGGAGGCCTCATCCACCACCGACTTAATAGACTGACCGGTGACCTGGGCATGGATGTTCACCAGGTTGCTCACACCAGGTCGCTTTCCAGGACTGTAGGTGATGTCCGAGGTGAAGTCCGTGACTGCCTTCTTTATCTTCTGAGTAATCATGTCAGGTGAGTCGCACAGATTGATGGTGGCCTTGGGGTTTGCCTCCGATTTGGACATCTTTTTAGAGGGATCGCGCAATGACAGCACACGGGAGGCGTCGCCATCCTCGATGAGGGCGTGGCACACTGGGAAGGTCTCGCCGTAGCGACCGTTGTAGGTTCTGGCCAGGTGCTGGGCCAACTGGATGTGCTGCAGCTGGTCAGCGCCCACAGGAACATGCGTGGCTCTAAGGGACAAATGGAAGGGAACGGTTATATTAAATGCAGCTTTATAGAAAAAAGGGACAAGACATAGTTTAAAGAGCTTCACTTTTTTTTTAACGTTTAACCTTGTGTGGCTCCCCAACAAACAAACAGAGTATCAGCTTACTTGTAGAGCATTATGTCGGCTGCTTGGAGCACCGGGTAGACGTACAATCCCAAAGGAACGTCCTTGAGCAGGCGGGACTTCTCGCGGAACTGCGGCAACTGAGCTAATCGCGGCATGGTGGTCAGCGAGCTGAGGATCCAGTTGAACTCGGCGTGCTCGGTAACAGCAGACTGGACGAAGAGCGTACTCTTCGTGGGATCAATGCCACAGGCGAGCAGTGTGGCGGCCATGGTGAAGATGTTCTCGCGCAGCAGCGGAGGATTGTGAGGCATGGTGATGGAGTGCAGGTCAACGATACAAACGGTCACGTCGTCGCGGTCGTTCTGCAGCTGCACCCACTTGCGCACCGCCCCCAGGTAGTTGCCCAGGTGCAGGGATCCAGTGGGCTGGACTCCACTGAAGATCTTTCTCGGCCACCGTGTGTTTTCCTATAAAAAGGTGACAAATGTAAAGGCGGTTATATAAACAAGGGCTAAAGCTTTGGGCTCACCCCCTGGAGACCACCATCGCTTGTCAGGGCCTGCGGCTGATCCTTCTGCTTGGCGCTTCCAGTCAACTGGGCCGTTGCCGAGGTCAATCTTTGATTCCTCGACTGAAACCAGCGCCTCTGTTGCCTTTCAACTCTTTCAAACCGCGATTGCAGACCCTTCCTGGCCACCTTCGCAATGCAGCCGCGCAGCTTGCCAATTCGAAACATTGCAAATAGCTATGAATTTTGTACCCCAAACCTTTAAGCAAAAAATGTTGGGAATAATGGCTTGCTAAATGTAGAGACTATAGCCCGAAAATTAAATATTTGTTTCAACGGGCTAGAATTTTGACACTGAGTGCTGGGCGTGCGTTGCCAGATGGTTTTCAAAAAGCCGGTGCGTGCGACAGCTGTTGACAGTGATGCGCAACCAGTGTTGCGCAGCTTGTTTTTCGCTGTTAAAAAAAGTTGTTTTTAATTTTTGGCTACTTTTGAAACTTTATTCAGATTGGGCTTATATATTTTAAAATTAAGTTTCAACTTATCAAACAATTCAAAAAATGTACTGCAATTTAAAGCTTAATGATGTTTAATATCCTCTAAGCTTTGTAGAGCTCCTTTCCCACCATTGGACAACAAGTATTGAAAGCAAATATTTTGTACGCCTCGGGGCAAATTTCGAGTTTCAAACTGTGTTGTATTTATTCTAGCTTAATACACTTATTACATTGCAATTAACGCCTTGCGCCATTTCCAATATTTATCGTTTCCACTTTACTTGTTCTACATTGAGAGTTACAAATATGCGCAATAGCAAATATGCAAATATGTCAGAATAGATTTTCGATTTAGGGGGCTTTTTCAAAATTTAAAACGCAGTGCAGATTCCTTCTAAGGCTGGCAGGGATGGGGAAGTGCTTAGAAGTTGATGGGTTTGCCGAAGGCAGCCGCCACATTGGCCTCACGCAGAGCCTCAGAGCAGGTCTGAAATAAAAGAAAGTTTTCCATATTAAATACGTTCAATGAATCACTATTGAACAACACTTTCATAACTCAAATTGAACACAAATCGTTTGATAGTTTAAAAGCTTATGAAACTTTTGCAGAAGAACAGTATGATTTTTGAGTTATGTAAATTGTTTAATAAGTTATCCACTTACTGGATGCGCGTGGCAGACGCGGGCAATGTCCTCAGCCGCTGCTCCGTACTCCATGGCCAGCACGGCCTCGTTGATCAGCTCGCCGGCAACGGGTCCGATGATGTGGGTGCCCAGGACCTTGTCGGTGGCCGCATCGGCCAGGACCTTGACGAAGCCGTCCGTCTCGTTGTTGGTCTTGGCCCGGGAGTTGGCCAGGAAGGGGAACTTGCCCACCTTGTAGGCGACGCCCTCCTGCTTCAGCTGCTCCTCGCTCTTGCCCACCCACGCGACCTCGGGATGCGTGTAGACCACGCTGGGCACGCAGTTGTAGTCGATGTGGACGTGGCCACCGTTAATGCCCTCAATGGTGATCAGACCCTCGTCCTCGGCCTTGTGCGCCAGCATGGGTCCGTGGATGCAATCGCCGATTGCGTAGATGCTCGGAACGACAGTCTGGAAGGTGGCGTTGACGGGAATCCTGCCGCGGTCGTCCTTTACGATGCCCACAGCCTCCAAGCCCAGACCCTCGGTGTAGGGACGACGCCCCACACTCACCAGCAAGGCGTCGCACTGGATCTCCTCCTTCTCGCCAGTCTTTGCGTTCTCCACGGAGACGGTGACGTTGTCGCCGCTACGCGAGGCGCCCATCACCTTGGTTCCCAGCTTGAACTTCAGGCCCTGCTTGACGAGCACCTTCTGGAAGGTCTTGGAGACCTCGTTGTCGATGCCCACGCCGCCGATAGTGTCCATGAACTCAATAGCAGTTACCTCGGCGCCCAGACGCGACCACACCGAGCCCAACTCCAGGCCAATGACACCGGCACCGATCACCACCATGTGCTTGGGCACCTTGGCCAGCTTCAGGGCTCCAGTGCTGCTCACAATGACCTCCTCATCGATCTGTTTGAACAAATAATAAAACCCAGAATATCACCGATACGAATAAAGAACTCCTAGGGTAACAGTGGCTCTGCCGCACTCACCTCAATGCCTGGAAAGGGGGTAACCTCCGAGCCAGTGGCGATGAGGATGTTCTTGGTCTTGACCGTCTCCGTAGAGCCGTCGTTCTTCTTGACCAGCACCTCGTTGGGATTGACGATGCTGCCGAAGCCGGTCAGCTGTGTGACCTTGTTCTTCTTGAAGAGCCCGGCAATGCCACCGGTCAAAGCCTTCACCGCGTTGGACTTCTGCCCCATGAGCTTCTCCAGATCGAGGCTGACGTTGCCGATGTTGATGCCACGGGACTCCAGATCCCCGGAGTGGGCCATGTGGTAGTAGTGGGAGTTGTTCAGCAGCGCCTTCGAGGGGATGCAGCCCACGTTGAGGCAGGTGCCGCCCAGAGTGGCCTCCTTCTCCACGCTCACCGTCTTCATGCCCATCTGGGCGGCCTTGATGGCGGCCACATAGCCACCCGGCCCGGAGCCAATCACCACGATGTCAGCCTCGTGGGTTGTGGAGTAGCAGCGGGCATTCAGGGCACCCAGAATGGCAGCATTGGTGCGCAGAGGAGTCTGGAAAGATTGGCTGTTAGTAGGGTGACTTTTCTGATAAGATTTAACACGCAAGCTAACACTAATCTCCGGCCGCCTATCAGCTGATAATTGGCCCAATTAGCGACCTTGAAACATGGCCAAACAAATCCCCAGACGCTAGTGATTCACCCGTGTATGTCATATGAGCGCTGCAGCTGATTTTGGGTGCATTTTCCAGGCTTTTCTCGCCCCCTTCGCGACCCCCCAGTGAGGTTAGATTGCATAACTTCGGGGGCAGTGGGTAATCTGTTCCCGATTCCTACCTTGGCTACTGCCGACACCACATGTCGAAGCGTGAACTGCATGGCTGGTGGGAGGCGTGTACGGCGAGTTATGAGGATTCTCGTTATTTAACTATAAACACAACACTAATTTGATGTGTTTTTCCGACTGCTTTTCGTGTTGTGGAGCTCGGCGGTCGCAGGGATGGCGAGGAGCGTTCAGTAGTGGTCATATGATTGTCAGCGATGTATCGATAGTTAAGAGGATATTCTGTTCGTGCATGCAAATTTATTTTTAAAGAATCTTAAATAACGCTTTTATTTCTATAACAAGCAAATATATATTAGGATAATTTAATATTATTTTTATTTTATAAATGTAAGGAGATGTTATCATGGATTTTATATATTTTATTTTATTTAGTCTTCGTAGCTATTTTCTTTTATTTTCTTATACCGCAATATACATAAATTATATTATTTCAAAGAGTTTTTTTAAGAAAGCTAATACATAATTAAATGACAACTAACATAATACCAATATTTATCGTTCAATTAAAAAATTTTATAAAAATGTGCATGAATAATTTATTACCCAAACTATTAGCAAAACATATTAAATGTATAATCTTTTATTATAATAAAATCAGTATATTTTTAAATTTTCAAATTAAAGACCACCTGAGATAAGAGGTTTTTTATATTATTTATAATTTAATAATATATAAAAACAACTAGTTTTTGTGCGATGAATATTCGATAGCTCGCCTTGAAACTCTGCGCGGTATTCACCAGCATTGGTATTTTCGAGCACACTTTTGGTATTTTCGCGGCGCGTTCGCCTCGCGTTTTCGTGGCAGGCTCAGTTTTTCGCTAGCTGTCGCAATGCGGTCACACTGGTTCGCGGACACAACAAGATGGCGAGACTTGCTCCCAAAATCTGTTAGAAAACGCCACAAAACCCGAAAACCGATAGAGTATTCGACCAGCCAAGTGTGCGGCCAAGTGCTCGAGAGCCGCGGCGCTAATTGCAGAGTGTGAGCTTCGTCGGCGTTTGCCTTTTCGGGCGAGACCTTCTGCTGGCCTTGTTGTTGCTGCCGTGCCTGTGCCAGTGCCTGCGTGTGCGTGTGCGTGTGCCAGTGTGTGAGTGTGTGCGTGGGGTGCCAGTGGCAAAATGATGAGCAACTACGGCAACATAATGGACTCGCCGAAGTCATCGCCCCACGGCGGCGGACGATCCCCAGTGGTCGCCCGCCAGGACTCTTCCGGCACTCTAAAGACCACCATATCGCTGGGCAAGACACCCACGATCATCCACACGGGGCCGTTCTACTCGATGAAGGAGCCACCCGCCAAGGCGGAGCTGACCGGCGACAAGGATCTCATGACCGAGTACGGACTGCACCACACGCTCACCAAGTTCAAGGAAAAGAAGTTCAAGGAGTCGCTGGCCTCGTTCCTGCAGAACATCCCCGGCATCAACGACCTCATCACGCATCCGGTCGAGAACAGCACCCTGCGTAGCGTGATCGAGAAGCCGCCGATTGGCGGCAAGGAGCTCCTCCCGCTGACCCCCGTGCAGTTGGCTGGCTTCCGCTTGCATCCCGGACCGGTTGGTGTCTCATTATGTCTTTTATGTGCTTTTCACCCCCACATATTAGTGGGCTTTTTCAATATTGAAAGTTTATTTGATCCAGTTTTATTGCTTTCATTTAAAGTTTCTAAATTGGTGTTACATTTTTAACAGATTTCTAATTATAAATCTAAAGTTTGCATAAGCTAGCATTACTTTTACCAAAAGTTGAAAGTAAAATAAATAATGTTATTATAGTCTCGCTCAAAAATAATTCGATTTTACTTGTTTCTTTTCTGTTTTACTTTGTTTTACTAAAAAACAGTAGGAACTGAACTTGTTTGACCTTTTTCAAAAGTTTAATGTACTAAGGCGAATTTTACAGAAAAAGATTTGTACATTTTAATTTTATTTATGTGCAATTAATTAAATAATTAAATGAAGATTTAAAGATTAAGAGGTTTAAAAATCTAAAGAAAGTTAATTTCTTAAAAACGAAAATGTTTGTCACAATTAATACATTTGAAAAATTACATAGATTGTTTTTGAACCATTAATTTGTATTGAATTTTCTTCTACTTGTTATATTTAGGAGCCATAAATGCATTTAAAATTTATTATTTAAGTATTAGAAATTAATGTATTGCTCATTTAAAATGAACCTTTAAATTATTAAGTACACTTTCATGGACACATTTTACCAATCAAATCGTTTTACACGATCAGTAATCATAAAAAGTATAAAACATTAAATTTAGGTACGTTTTGGTTTAAAATATTCAAATTATCCTTTTTTTTGTCCTATAAAACACATTTAATCAATCGCTTTCCCTTGCAGCTGCCGGAACAGTATCGTACCACATATGTCACACCTGCGCGAAAACACAAAAACAAACACAAAAAGCACAAACACAAAGACGGCGTGACCACGGGACAGGAGTCCACGCTACTGGGTGAGTTTACCGCTCAAGTCTGACTTAACCTGACACTTAATATAAACCCAATCTTTCAGATTCGGCCGGCCTGGAGACTTACGAGAAGAAGCACAAGAAGCAGAAGCGCCACGAGGACGACAAGGAGCGCAAGAAGCGCAAAAAGGAGAAGAAACGCAAAAAGAAGAACCAGAGTCCGGAGCCGGGAGTGGGTTTGCTGCCAGGAGTTGCAGGATTGGGAGGAGCCGCGGGTGTCATGGGAGCCACCAGTCTGGGATCGTTAGGTGGGGGTCCCGGTCCCGGATTGTCCAGCTTAGGAGCCAGCATGGGTCCCGGAGGAGTCGTCGGCGGCATGAACAGCTTCTCCTCGTCCATGCAAATGCAGCAGCAGCAAATGCCCATGCAGCAACAGCAGCAGATGTCCAGCGGGAATCTCCTCGGATCTGTGCTGGGCACAAGTGGAGGTCCTGGGGTAGGCAGTGGCGGAGGGGGAGGCGGGGGCGTGGGGAGCGGCGGCGGCGGCGGTAGCCTGCTAATGTCGCAGTTCTAGGCAGGATCCTTTAGCAAAATAGACTTGGCTTACATTACCTCTCATCAGCAGACGCACCCCAGATGGCAAAAAAAACACACAACAAACGCTAAATGCAATTTTCTCGATAACGTTTCGTGTCTAGTTATTAATTTATGAATATGTAACTGTAAAATAGTTTATTTCTGTAATTAGCCAACAATTTTTCGTTCGTTTTTTTCGCGCTAGCTTAATGAGATTTATTTAAATGCAAATTATGGTACAAAACGCACGCAAAACGTTTTCGCTCTCGATTCCAGCTCTTCCCCCCACACACACACAAACAAGAAAATCCACCCATGTTTCGCCTCCCTCCAAAACGCTTTTCCGCACCCCTTTTTTGCTCACCAATTTTGTAATATGTAGGGTCAGTATTTCAATTATATTTCTGCAATGGTTTGTTCTTCCAGCATGTTTTAAAACACAAAAGAAAGCTGAGATTCAACAAAATAAAAATGCCTGTACTATAAGTAATTAATTTTAGTGATTAGGCGCGTAAATCAATAATAAACAAGCATACAAATGATCAAAGTGTGAGTCTTGAATTTTTAAGGGGTTTAAATATATCATACAGATGCGTTATACATTAGGGGAAAGTTCTATGTGTAGTAAATAAATAATATTTATATAACATGACATGTAAATATGCTCATATTGGGAATGAAAAGAGTTTATGTCGCAGGGTTTTTCCAAATTCAAAAATAGCGCCAAACACTTGTTAGCTCTCTGTTAACCTTAACATGGCGCCCACTTAACACCCCAGACATTTAACAGCTCCGATTAAAAGTGACAGATTGCCTCAACCAGTGCTGCCAATTTAGCCTTTTTCCGGACAGATCTGTCCCTTTTTAAACGGCCTTAGCCGGAAAAAATTTCAAACAGCCCCTGTCCGGAAATCTGGCCTTTTTGTTGAATGATTTGTACTGGATTCATCCTGATTTCAAAAACTAAATTACCTTTTTTTTTTAGGAGCTAAGTCAAACACTTTTGCGCTTTTACCACTAACCACTTAAATCATGAAGAATGTTCAAAATCAAGAATCCATCTCAAAAAGTTACGTCTCATTTTGCTTAAAATGTTGTTTAAAGCGATTAAATCGTTCAGATAAAAATTACCAAACGCTTTGAATAATGTACAAATGGTTTTAAGCAAATTAATTCATGATGTTTTTTTTTTAAACTTTTCTAAAAGTACGCGAAAAAAAATTTGTTGTTTTTGTGCCAAGACTCTTAAAAAACATGTATAAGATTAGGTTTCTTTAGCTTGTAACTTTCATGATATCACCTCAAAAATGTATTTTTAATTGCAAGTTTTGAGTCCGCTAACAAATAATCATGACATATGTGAATCTGAAGTAAAAAACTTGTACCTAATAACATAAATTTGTTAAAACAACAACTTGGCCTTTTTTTTGTCCTTTTTTTTAAATTTCTGTCAGATTTTTCGCCTTTTTTTTGTCTGACATTGCCTTTTTTTTTGAACTGACTGCTGGCAGCACTGGCCTCAACAGTAACATAGCGTTTACAGGCGCCAAACAGCTGCTTTTCTCAGGGAGTTCCTCGCAATCGAGAGCCAATTAAAAAATTAAAAGTGATGTGTAAAAGATAGCCGTCACTGCGGATAAATAAATGAGTTCTAACTTCGCCACCTGTTCGCGAAAGGCAGCCATGTCCATCTACAAGCAGACGTGCACCAATCTCCTGGAATTGTCCTCCGCCAAGGTGACCGAGTGGATACAGAGCTTCGATTCTGTTATCACGGACTGCGATGGTGAGTGGGTAGTGGGAGGTGGGTGGGAGTGTGAAGTCGGTGCTCCTGGAAGGATTCCTATTCAGGAAGTTGCGTTACATAAAGATATGTGTGTACCCTTTACGGGGCCCCCATATGCCCAAATACATACGTCATCGAGCGAATTTTGTGCTTCGTTGTTGCTGAGTCGCGAATTTCAATGTCAAAGAGTGAAGTGCGTGAAGTGACTGTCAAGTCGACTTTCGTATACCCTTTGAACATGTAATAAACGTAGGGTATCTGAAAATTATTGTACACCTTTTTCTGTAGAGCGTTTTATAAGAGAACAAAATTACAAATAAAATTGTACATTTTTTATATTTTAGTTACAGTAAATAAATACATTTTGAAAGTTATTAAAATAAAATCAAAAAATTATAAGTGTATGCTTTTGTTAAGCAGCAATGTAAAAAAATAAAGGACTTTAATAAGAACAATAAATTTAAAAAATTCTTTAATACCATATTGCTTTAAAGGTTCTCGGTAATTTGTTGTTTTGTAAGAAAAACTCCTTAAAGATTATTACTACAGTTAGTAGGTTTTTAAGAAAATATATCTTACAACCTAATGACCATTTAACCCATTTTCATCATTACTAATACAATTTTTTCCCACTTCAGGCGTTCTTTGGATCTATGGCCAGGGCTTGGAAGGCTCGGCCGATGTGATGAACCAGTTCAAGGCCATGGGCAAGTCCATTTACTTCTGCACAAATAACTCGACGAAGACCCGGTCGGAGCTGCTGAAGAAGGGCGTGGAGCTGGGCTACCAAATCAAGGAGAACGGCATCATATCCACTGCCCATGCAACTGCCGCGTATCTGAAGCGTCGCAACTTCGAGAAGCGGGTGTTTGTGATCGGAAGCGAGGGAATCACCAAGGAACTGGACGCAGTGGGCATTAAGCACACCCAGATCGGACCTGAGCCCATGCAGGGATCGCTGGCCGAGTTCATGGCGAAGCATTTAAAGCTGGACACGGACATCGGAGCCGTGGTCGTGGGCTTCGACGAGCACTTCAGTTTCCCCAAGATGATGAAGGCTGCCTCGTACCTGAATGACCCCGAGTGCCTGTTTGTGGCCACCAACACGGATGAGCGCTTCCCCATGCCCAACATGATAGTTCCAGGAAGTGGAAGCTTCGTGCGAGCCATTCAAACCTGTGCTGAGCGGGATCCTATAGTGATCGGGAAGCCCAATCCGGCCATTTGCGAATCTCTGGTGTCTCAAAAGAAGATCGATCCCGCGAGGACTCTGATGATCGGTGATCGCGCCAACACGGACATTCTGCTGGGCTACAACTGCGGCTTTCAGACCCTTCTCGTAGGCTCTGGAATCCATCAGCTTAAGGACGTGGAGCAGTGGAAGCTAAGCAAGAATCCGGAAGACAAGAAGCTCATACCAGACGTGTACCTGCCCAAGTTGGGAGATCTGCTGCCATCGATTGTCGACAGCCTGACGGGCTGAACGACTTGATTTTGTTCTAGATCAGTTATCAGTATGTAGTACGGACAGGTGTTTGTATGTGGCATAGGCCATACTGTAGTTACGTTCGTCGGCAATAGACAGGAAAAGTTATAAATACCCAACGCAAATTTATAGTACAATTTATAAAACCAAATAAACTATTTAAATAAACACAGCATTTTATGAAAATTTCAAGTCCTTCAATTTTATTTTGTTGAACATGCTTATTTTCTGATTCTAAATCAATGTTGTTTCGCTAAAAAATTGAAATCTTTTTTATGTGTAGATTATTTTCAGAGGTAATCTTCTGCCCAACCCTTTTTGCTTGCCCTGTAGTTTGTTTTTTAATCATTAAAAGTACTAGAGTAAGATTTTAAAGACTTAAAATCACCTTCCAAGTTACTATATGTGTGGGGTTACAAAACGGAAGACTTAACTAATGTGCCCGACTCAATTTAATTTTCCGAGCGAGCTTTATGGGGAAGAGAGATAGCAGGTTCTCCCCAATCATCGTGAATTCGAATCGCCAGTCCTCTTCCGATTTAGTCGAGTCGCAAACATTTGGCGGAACGGTCTACGGGAGCAGAATGTCCAGAGGCGCTGCTATCAACTTGTTGGATTGGTCGGGGGAGCAGGTGGGCGAGTGGCTCCAGAGCTTCGATACGATTCTCTGCGACGGCGACGGTGAGTTAAGGCGACACAAGAGAGCAGGGTAGAGTGTTTACAAACAAAGAGCTTTTACCAGAGTTGTCAGTCCCCCACAAAAACTACTGCGAATATCGGTAGCCGGTTACATGGGTGCGAAAAAGCTTATGTGATCACGGCCATTGCAAGTTTACATTTGCATATTACACTTAAACATGTTTAGATAATTAAATAAAAGCAAATCATATTTATACTTAAACGCTCAAGAATAAATTGTAAAAAGGCATTAAAATAACACTTAGTTTATGAGTACCTTCCTAAATACAAAATTAGTACAGTCTTTGCAAAAAATCTCACATTATTTTGTATAAATGTTTGTTAAATTTTATGTTTTATATTGCCCTTGCTTTTATTTGATGATTTAAATAATGTCAATTAGAAAATGTTTATGACATGGAGTGTAAGAAGGGGTAACCATTAAGAAATTGCTAAAGATATTATTTTTATTTAAAATAATTGGACATATTTTATTTATACAAACTAAACATTTTTATTTAAATATTTAAATATCATTTATGGTCCCATTTTTTGTTGACTGGAACCAAATTACTAATTTTTCGGCTTAAGGATATTTTATTTGTTGGCAACAGCACTAACCTATTACGGTTACATTTCCAACTGCTTCAAAGCAAATCAAATTAAATATCCATTTGGCACACAGGCACCATTTGGCAGGACGACACGGCCATCGAGGGTGCACCGGAAGTGCTGAATGCCCTGCAGAAGCGATGGGGCAAGAGGGTCTACCTGATTACCAACAATGGACTGAAGACGCGCCAGGAGCTCTTCGAGCGCTCCCAGCGACTGGGATTCCGGCTGCCAAGCAACCAACACATCATATCGCCCACGGCCGCCATTGCGGACTATTTGGACCAGAGTCCGGATTTCGATAAAGCACGTCACAAGGTCTATGTGGTGGGCAATGCGGCGATTGCCCGGGAGTTAAAGCAGCACGGCATCGACAGCTACGGAGCCGGCGAAGCGGAGGAGCTCGATCCGAGTGTCAAATGGCCGGAGTTTGTGGCTCGCGAGTTCGGAGACCCAAAGGCCGCTGAGGATGTGGGTGCTGTCGTAGTCGGTTGGGATGAGTACTTCAGCTACTGCAAGATGGCCCGAGCCTGTCACATCCTCTGCAGCAATCCCAGCTGCGCATTCCTCGTCACCAACCGGGATGCCGTGCACAAGTACCCCGCCTTCTGTGTCCCCGGAACAGCCGCCTTTGTGGCCGGAATCGAAGCATGTGCGGAGCGAGAAGCCCTCGAGATGGGCAAGCCTAATCCCTTGGTCCTTGAGCCGCTGACAAAGTCCGGAGAACTGCGCCCCCAGCGGACACTTATGATTGGTGACTGGTAAGCGGGATTAACACATCTCTTAATGACACTTCTACACTCAGAAAAAAGTCGTTCTAAACGATTTGGAATAAATAGTTAGGTTTACAAATTATTGGTTTAAAAAGAAGTAATTTTCAATTTTGAGATCGATACAGTCTTAGCTTTAGACTTTTTTTTTGAAATAGTTACCTAAAAAATAATCTATTAATGTTGCATGTTAAAAATAATTAATTATAAAGAATATTTTACAATATCAGAAACCGTTAGTCTATTAAACTAATAATATAATATTAGCTTTTGAAACAAAATTCTTTCTTATTGAATACAAATATTTAAATTTTAATCAGTTCACTTATTTTCCCTCCTTAAAACACAAAGCTTATAATGATTTCTTCCTAATTTCAAGAAGATTTCTTTTACAAAAATCAAGAAAACAATAAATTTTAAATCAAATTTTTTGAGTGTAATGACATTACTAATGACTTCGCCTCCCCTTCCACTTTCAGCCTCAAAATAGATGTCGGTTTCGCCAGCAATTGTGGCATGTTATCACTTTTGGTGGGCACTGGTCGGTACGCCAATCTCTCGGATGTCCTGCGGGAAAAGGGCAAGCTGCCCCAGCCAGATGTTTACCTTCCCCGACTGGCCGATCTTCTGCCCTATTTGTGAGCCACGCATCACACCAAAATTCCCATGCAGCTATCAACTCGTTATCAACTTCTTATATCGACTTTTATTTTATTTGGCTGTAGTTGGTGTGCTTACACATAGTTGTACATATTTAATCTGCCGGCAAGTAGCACTCTCTGTTGAATAATTCTTTATAATATTAGAGTGGGTAAAAAATCGCAGGGTCGAAATTTTATCCATGATCAAAAATATTTATAGTTATAACAAGCACCAAAAGACAATTAAAATAACATGCACAACAAAAGCGTATATTTTTCTTTTAATAAAAGTTCCAAGACGTTATTTAAATTATATTGTTCGTCCTTAGATAACTTTCAGGCCCATTAACTTTTCCTTCAATTAACAATATAGGCTGTGTGTCTTATTAGAATATTTACTTACTTACTTATTACTTACCAGAAAAGCAGAGGCATTTTCCTAACATTTTTCCCTATTTTTTGGTGATCCCATGTAAAAGTTTAAATTTGCAACTAAAGAACTAAACTAAACAAATTCCTGAACTAAGTGCAAATCCTTGTGCTCTGACATTTAAATTAACATTAACTCTGTATAAGAAGTACTGACAAAACACAAACTAGTTAACTTATAGGTAAGCTGTACAAATTATACAGGACACCCCAGCAACTTATTGTCAAAATAAAGTAGGGAAGTATCACAGAAGATCTCTTTTTGATGGATGCATTTCAATCAAAAAAAAATAATCGAATTTTACCGAAACCAGTTGATTAAAAAAGTCAAGTCATTTAAAAAAATTCCTTACTATTAATTGACAGTCGAAGCTCGATATTTTAAGGGGTGTCCATTCTTGTAAGTCCTCTGATATGTTAGAGTTGAATTCTGTTTTTTTACTTTAGCAATTTAGAGCGAAAAGAAATCCCATAAAGCGTTGTCGTGTTTGGTAGCAAATCAGAATAAGAGCGTAACTGAATCTGAAAAGTTAAACCCATCTCCTGCTTTTCCTGATCCCCCCAGATTTTTCCCCCGCGTCTCTTAGTTGTCTGTTCGCTGCCGGCGATCGCTTGCTGATTTCTTCGAGGACCCTGTCTAAATTGCTAAAAGGTAACATCAGGTGCTCGCGTCCGGCGTGCTGGCCAGAATCCTGGAGCTCCTCGACAAGTAGCCGTACCAGTAGAACACGTTGATCAGGATGAAGAGGGCAGGGAAGACGATCCGCGAGGCACGGTCGATCTTCGACACGGAGTTGTACTGCGGGGTGCGCTTCCCCTTCCTCCGGGCCTCCATCTCCTCCCGGCGGTAGTAGGACATCCTCCGCCGACCCTTGGGCGGTGGACTGTTCCGAGCAGCTGCAGCAGCCGCTTGTGCCGCCGCAGCTGCAGCGGATGTGGTTGGAGCTTCATTGGCTCTCAGCTGAGTTTGTTCGTCGTCCTCCTCCTCATCCGAGCCCACATGCGGGGGCTTTCTCCTTCGCCGCCAGTCAAACAAACTGAGCAGCTTCATGGTCCACAGGCCATGACGTCTGTTCCGGGGAGCCCGATTTCTGGAGTGTAAAATATACATTAATACTTGTTCTTTTTGATTTAAAATTTAAGTATAAGAAAATATTTAGAAGCCCCTACTTGGAGCTGAGCATGCCCAGCCGACTGCTTCCGGCGGAGTTCGGAAGAGGCATGCTGATCGCGCACATGGACAGAGGAATGACCTCGTAGATCTTGGACTCGGTGCTGCCACGGAACCCCGAGGTCAGAGCGTCCGTCTCCGATTCCCCAGATTCCGAGTCCAACTCCTCGATGATGAAGTAGCACTCCCCCGATCCGTACTTCGTGTAATAGTGCACCACGGCAAACTGCAGGATGGTGGCGAAGATGAAGGCGAACGAGAGGAACACAAAGAAGTCCAGGGCCGTGGGATATGACACCTTGGGCAGATCGGTTCTCGCCTCCAGGCCAAGGAAGGTCATCGTCAGCACGGTGGTGATGCCCAGCGAAACCCGATCTGCAGTTGCCTCGCGATTCAGCCAGAAGGAGACCCAGCTCAGGACCACTAAGAGGCAGCAGGGGCCGTACACCTGGATCAGGAAGTTGCCCATGTGTCGCTGCAGGTGAAAGTTCACCATCAGCATCGAGTACTCCGCTGGAAGGAAAATAAAGTTTAAGAAATTAATGGTGTTTTTACTACACTAAAAAACTTGTAACACTAAAGGTCCTTTTTTTAAGTTTGCACACGAATGTTTCTCGGGAGCTGCAGAAAGGAGAAACATATCACTTACATGGATGATTGGTCTCCAGGGTGATGGTGCCACCCAGACTGGTGGTGGACCCTCCTCCATTCGAATCCCGTCCCGTTCCGAAGGCCCCCTTGTCCAGTTTGAGTCCTGTGCCGCGGACATGCTGATTCTTGGCCGCTGGACCGGCGAACGTGGTCAGCACTTTGCTGGTGGGCCTTGTGGTGGGTGGCTCTGCGTTGGGCAGGTCCTTGTTGTTGTTGTTGGGACGACGATAAGGCCTCGGAGCCGCCGCCTTGTACACAATGTCCGTCAAATTGCCGGCAGGACAGTCGACCAAATCGAATTGGGACAGCTTCATGTCCTCGGCAATGGCGACGGGAGGTCGCTCCTTGTTCCATCGGTAGATCACATCGGACGTGGTGTATCCAACTGTTTCGATTGTTTTATCAGAGGTGTTGCTTTATTTTCTTGTGCACAAAAGTCAATTAACGGGGTGGCATGTGGAACTCAGCGATTACTTCTGGGCTACGACTGTGTTTGAATAAGTTAATTCTATAGATTGCTTGATTTTTGCAGTGCTAGCCAAGCTCATCACTAGCTAACAAAAAATAAGAACAAAAAACGTCTATACCCTGCCCTTAGTTCGCAAAATCTTTGCATACTTTCTGGAGACCGATTGAAATAATTTAAAGGTGAACTCTTTAACCATTTTACTCTATATTATTTATACATATTATATTAAAAACTTTGTGAATATTACAGATATTTCTTTTTCATGAATATATTTTTTTTAACCCATTTAAGTTAAGCTTTATAATAAATTTAATTGGAATAGATATTTTATTTACATTACAGGGCTTACTTAATACTAAAGGCATGACAGTTGTTGGCTTTTCACCACTTAAAAACATAAAAGAAATTCCCTAAATTAATTTTAGACAGCAAAGTATTTATGGAATTAAATAGATAATTTGTGTTCTCAGACACCTAGACTTTGCAACCCCAAATAATATATGTATATTTTGCTTCGCATCACAGTGTTCATTCAATCATTTTCTGAATCTATCTCAGCAACCAAACCCACCCAATCACTTCCTCACGTGCGTTCAGTTATTTTATTTTGATGCTGTTGGAGGTGCTGCTCCAAAATGCACAAATTGCCAAACATTGCGCCATGTGTGGGAATAGGTTTACCTACCACCCAAATCCGCATGTCTCGTCCCTCAACATTTAGCCCACCACCTGCCTCTGCGCCTTCTGTTGGGGAATCGCTGACTTTGGCAATATTTTCAGTTTGCTCGCATCAAATGGGAAATTGTCAACATTAGGCGGCGGGGAGAGATGGGGGTAATTGAATTCCTGACTGCTTCCATCCAGCATTATTCACAACAAATCGGAAGTAATAATACATTTCTAGGACGGTGGCAGGCTTGTTCATTTGCGATAAGCTGCTAAGGTAGTTAGTTAGTGGGTGTCAGGGAAACGCAAGGAGACTCCTCTTCCATTACCAAAAAATGTT
Source organism: Drosophila oshimai (assembly GCA_018150695.1). NCBI lineage: Eukaryota > Metazoa > Arthropoda > Insecta > Diptera > Drosophilidae > Drosophila > Drosophila oshimai. The sequence continues at coordinate 163,842 of JAECWM010000317.1, read as the reverse complement.
TCAAAAATATAAAGCTATGCAGCACCTTCTCCCGCCTTAATTATTTTCTGCATACTGTCTATTTTGCATTTGAATAGAAGGAAATGTGATGGAAATTCATCAAAAGCCAGGATGTGTACCTTTTTTTGTTGCCCGAAAATAATGGAGATGTCACGGGCAGGTCAGAAACTGGAACATAACACGGAGGGGCATGGAGGTGTCTTGGAATATGGTAATTAAGTCGGAATTCAAGCATCCAGATATGCGAAAACATTAATAAAAACTGTGATATTAAATCAAGTATTGGATCTAAAGGCTAGTTTATAATCCAGCTAAAAGTTAAATTTGAAATGGGACTCAAAACAAATTAACTGTTAAAAATACTATATTAAGTTTAGTCTGCTTAAAAAAAGGTCTGTGCAATGCTGGTTTTTTAAGTGTTTACATTTTAAAATTTATAGACTTTGAGGTTTAAAAAACAAAAAAAATTTATTCCATAAAATTTATTGAATAAATTAAATTTTATTTGTTTTACCACCAAATACTGGGGTCAAAATAGAGTAACTATAAACAGAAGTTTGAGTCTTTAACAATGAAAAATATGTTCTCCAGCTTTACTCTTTCTATGTAAACTTAAACAAAATTCTATGTAGGTACTTAAAAATTGTATAATAACAACACAAAATGTATTTTTTATGCTTTAAGTATACGAAGAACAACAAACCCAAAAAATAACAGAAATTCCATTTGTCAAAGATATATTTTTCACTACGAGATCTAGGGCTTAATACTCGGTTGAACTTACTGAACATAAAAGAATAGTTTTTGTTGTACTAAGAAAAACTGAAGCAAACAAAATTCCGCCATCATAATTGGCAACAGTGCTCTAAGCCCTTAGCTACGCCCAGAAACAAATAAAATAAATCTATAAATAAAATATTTTTCGGGTTTGCGTAGAAGTAGAAATTCCAATTACGTCTTAACAGGTGTAAACTGCCTAACAAAGCATCTTAAATAAGCAAAGGCACTGTAAGTGGAACAAAAGAAATGGATATTTGGCATCAAGGGACACATCTGTGTTTGCATGGCACCTCACTATCTCTGGTTTGGAAGATAGTATAAATACCCATTTGATTTGAGAATTTATATCAGTTCCCGATCCCACAAAGAAACACCATCGCAATGCGCCCCCTTCTGGCTCTGTCTTTAGTCGTCCTGGCCCTGGCGATCTTCCAGGTGAGCCAGGTCTCATCCACTACCACCCCCACCGAAGCCCCCACAACCACGACTACCAAGCCGCAACAACAACGACCTCTGCCGCTGCAACCACTACCACCAGTGCCTCTGCAACCACCACAACCACCTCATCCGCCGTAAAGCGCAGACGCCGTCGGGTCATCATCAGGCGCGTGATCATCCGCAGGGGAGGAGGAGTTCGTCGCAGGAGGAGCTCATCGACCACTGATTCCACTGGTACCCGTCGAAGGAGACGGGTTGTGGTCCGAGTTCGCAGGACGACCAACGGGTGAAGCTTCCAGCGTCCACCCTCGTCTCCAATGAATTCCTAATGACCATTGCTTATATTTAAAAATGAATAAATCGTATATACCCTCAAACATTTCGTAAATACTTTCATGAAGTCGTTGACCGTTTGCTTGAGGGGCTTAAGGTAAGGTTTAAGTATAATGTTTACATAAGAAAATCTTTTAAATTATTTTTGGTTGTAGGTTTTGTTTCAGTGTCGAACTGAATATAAATTTAGGTTTATATTTATAGAGACAATTATCATCTTTAAGCATTTTATGAATCTAAGCCAACAAACATTATTTCGCACATATTAAGTTGTTGAGCGCCTTCCTTTCAAGAGAACACTTGATCATGAATTTTTCAAGCACACTATCCCCCATCACCGATTCGAATTTACAAAAGGACCTGAAACAACTAACCAACAAGCAGCAGAGTGTCACTCGTTTATCATGAAGGACTTTTATACAAATGTAGACGGACCGCACATTTTCTGTACTTGTGGAAAACACCCCAAACACGCCGGCGAACCTCAAGGACGCGTCCTGGGGCCATTACCTTACTCTATTTTCACCTCTGACCTGGCCAAGTTTAAAAGGCGGCTACTCTCACGTTCTCGTCATGCAAACTAAACGCATACACGAACTTACAGACCAATTACAAGAATACTTGTACAATTTTGAACAAGGGACTCAAAAAAAGCGCATATGAGTTAACAGGGACAAAAGCTTACAAACTACTTAAGCTGCACCAGGTGCATTATATTGTTAAAGTATTGCTTAATGAGACATTACTCCCCCATTTTAAACATTCACATTTACTTGGGATTTTCACTGAATAGAAGGGAGCATGAAGGATTTAATGGTGACCACATGACCTAGTATCACGCGTAACAATATAATTAATAAATGAATTATGAATTTATTTCAAGGATAATTTTAATCCTAATTTATACTATAACCTCTCCTACTTTAAAGATAAATTAATTATATTATTTAAGTAGATATTTTATTCGTTGTTTTCCAAATTGTCAAGAAACAAAACCTCAACTTGCATTCTGTACACAGATGATTCCAAACGACATTAGGATGTCCCATTAAGCCATTACAATACCTCCATATGTATAATCCGCTTGCTGCATTCAGACGCATGGAAACCACTTCATAATTTCCGGCCCTTGTGCCATTTTTTATTCTTTCGTTCTTTCCCCCAATTCAAAACACATCTCACTTCACATCTCTTCTCAATCCCATCCAATGTCATGGCATTCAGCATAATCCACACCCAGATTCCCATGTCTTTGTCCTCGGACAAAAGGCAAGTGGCCAGCGAAGAACAAACCACATCACAGCCCAATGAGCAGCCATTATGTAGTGCATAATTATAGTGCAGCCGAGTTCCACGTGCCACTTGACATTCTTTCGAAATTCGAATCAATGGTTTGCTACTCACATGAACCGAATTTCAGGGGACACTTTTGGATGTCCATGGGGAAGTCGGCCAGATTCATCGGGCAGCCGGCTTTAATTGTCAGCCGGCTGGAGTACAGAATGCGTCCGTTCTGATGGATCCGCACAAACTTATTTGGCGTGGTAATCGTGTGCAAATAGCTCTGCTTGCCATTGTAAAAGTACGTATCCGGCTTCCAAATCCGCGCCAGCATCGAGACACTCAGTGCCAGTGTATCCTGGGCCCCCTCGAACGCGAGACGTTTATCCACCCAGGATTGCCGAAAATAACAGTCCATCGAGTAGGTCTGCAATGAAGTCGAAGTCGAAGGCAGAGTCAAAATGGCAGAAAAGCAAAGAAGTCAGACAGGAGACGGCCCTGCAAATTGAATTGGGAGGCAGGAACCAGCAGAAGGTTGTCTCTGGATAAATATGTGTGTCCTTTTTTTTTACAGTCAATTTTATCAATTTAATCCAACGAGTGTCAATCGAATTTCTAGTACTCAAATTGAAATCAGTTGAAGAGGTGTTTTAGATAGTGTGTGGTTGAAATTATGTTTTAACTACAGTTTAAAAATTACAATAGTGCTTCATCGGTCATTTAAAGTTAAATTTATTGGTAATAATTGAAGACTGCTTTAAAATTTTATAAATCAACAGATACCACCCAGTAAATAAATAAACTTTAGTATTTTCAAATATATCACCAATTTCTGGTTTTGCTCTTACGGAATTAATGGTGATTATAAAAATCAAAATACTTAATTGCAAATTTTCCAATAGTTCGTTTTTAAAGAATTAATTTTTGTACATATTTTAATTATTAAAAACGTTTTTCACATACCATATCGACTTCTGAAATTGGTCCCATGCTGCGAACCATTATGTCCACTTCAACTGTGGCTGGAGGTCCTAAAAAGTTGTTAAATCATAAAGAAAACATTATCCATTAAATCTATTTTGAAATATTTAATTGTAATCCATATTTAAAACATAATTAAATAAGAAAACATACATATATTTAAGGAAAGTGGCTATCAAAACCTGTAAAACCTTAATCCAATGGATTTCAATCTGCCATTCAATCCCGTCTGAGCCCAGTTAAGTTATGGAAAATGGGATTTCTTTCAACTGAAGGCCATGCAATCCAACTATATAATCCCCGTACTCTCCTCCGTATCGGTTCCGTTCAACTATGAATATTCATATTCATATGCGAGTCGCGCGAGTCCCAAATGAAAATGTTAAATGCTCCTCTGTGTGAACAATGACACTTAAGCCGCTTGGCAGACAGTCCCAAACCCTCGGAATCTGTTACCATCGCCAATCCCCGCCAGAAGCCCATTTTTTATCTAGCTTTTCTGCACTAATATGCAATTTTTCAGGCCCTAGATTCGCCTGCCCCCTGTGAAGCCCCCAGGAATTTTTTGTATTTTGCCTATGCGAACAGTTTTTAATGACTTTGGCGCTGAGCTCTCGCTTGGCAAACATGCGTCGCGTTCGCAGGATGCGCAGGATGTGCATTGCCACGTATCCTTTGAATCCTCTCCAGCTGGCAGAGAGTGTGGGGATGAGGATGAGGGGGAGTGTCACCGCCCATTCTTAATGAAGTGTTAAAAACAATGTAATTTGGTCTTAAGCCGGCAAGCGAAAACAATTTTCGCCACGTTAACCAAAATCGCTTTAAGCCCTCCTCCTTCACCGCCGCTGAGTGGATGGCATTTTAAATTTCGAAAATATTTAAATTTTTATTGCTTCGACCATTTGCAAGATTGAAAACGAATCAAATTTTGGGCAAAGTCCCTGGAGGGGGAAACACTCAAGGAGCCCTGGAAAATGTAATAAAATTGCTTGTGTGTAGGTAAATATTTTCCGGATTTGACACTAACTATTTACCGAATATAAGGGGAGGCAATCATCACTTTTGGGCCGTTCTGTGAGTGATGTGTCGCCTGGCAGCGATTTTCGCTTCATTAAATGCTTCCGTTGAGCGGAAAATCTGCGAATCTATGCTGATTACACTTGGAAAGGGGCCGTGACTGCCAAAAAGCGTAAATAACCCAAGGTTTGACAAATAGGTAGAATGTTTCAGGGGTATTTGCTACTTCACTCCTTCTAGGGAATATTTGTCAAATTTGTCTGCGTTATTGTAAGAGGCCTATTTAATTTAAATGTATTTACAAGTTAACCCTTTATTTACTTTTATAAATTATAAATAAGTTATAATATTGTTAATGAAAGGTTTAAAAAACTAAAGGTAATAAACAAAACAACGGATTTATATGAAAGAAAATTATAATTTATTTTATGCCTTTATCTTGAACAGTAAGAAACCTTTATTAAATTTGAGTTTTTTATGCAGTGTCAGACTAGAAAATGTAGGATGAGAGAATGTTGCTCTTAGTAGGCTTTAAAAAAAATATATATAATATTTTGGGGTGCTCAAAAAACCTGTTTTAAAAATTTTCTACCAAATGACAACCTTCTTTCTATGTAGCATTTAATTATTTAAGGGTTAGAATAGGTTTCTAAAATGTATACCCTTCAAATTAAATAGCAAAAAATTAAAATATGTGCACTATCTAATGGGTATACATATGTTAAATTCAGAAAAAAAGTTCTTACCACCGAAATCCGGTCGTATGCTGTTGTCATAGCCACGCAGCAGATTATCCAGCAGCTCGGATATATTAGCATGGTTATTGCTCTGGGTGAGCCAGGAGGACGGCGGTGACTTGGAGTTGGTGGTGTGGGCCATGGAGCCCATCTCGCCCAGGCGGTGGACATCGCCGCGTCCCTTGATGCTGTCGGCCATGACCCAGCCGGACCCAGATCCCAATCCCAATCCCAAACCCAAACCCGATCCGGGGCTGATGGACGAGTGCCAGGGTGCATTCGGGTAAATGCTGAGCATTAGGAGGCAGCAGCTAATCAAAAGTTTAAATATGCGCAAGTTTAAGCGATGTCCTTGGTGCCAGGAGGAGTGGCTTCTGTGGCCTCCAATTTCTTCCCTTTCAGCGATGAGGTCACTTGATGCATCGCCAGAGCCGGATGCCTCTATAGTTGCCCTTGTTGTTGCTGTAGTTGTTGTGCACATATTGTTCGGTTTTGTTTGTTGTTTGTTCGCTGGCTGCAACTATTGTTCAGTCGTCGGACGGCCAAGTCTTCTGTTGGTCTAATCTACACATCCGTTTGTCTAACATTTGTCGCTCCAACTGGCTCCCGTCTCCCATGGCCATTCCCATTGCCACTCCCACTCCCATTCCCAATTCCATTCCCATTTTGGAGCTCCTGCTGCTGCTGCTGCTGATGACAGTGGCTTTTCCTTGAGCTTCTTGTTGACTCGTCTGTGTGCTCGTATTTATTTTCATTTATGCACCGGAACTTGCACTCGGCTCGGCAGCAATTTCATGAAGCGTTTTCTTCTTAATTTCTGAGATTCCTTTCAGGCTCTGGGCATTAGTTCCGTTTGTCTTGGCCCGTCGTCGTCTCCTTTGCCTTTTAAGCCAGGCGATGCGATGCGATGAGTTTCCTTAGATTTTTTTAATTGCTGGAACTTGTTGGACTTGCAGTTGGCAGTTTTTGATTGGCCAATTAGCCAGTGGCATTTTTTCAGCTATCAGTTATCAGCTATAAACTATTAAGATCACGGTTCGGGACTAATTTGACCCGAATTCACATTGTTTGACTCATCTTTTATTTACTGAGAGTAATTTTTCTCACATTTATTTTGCACATTTTTAGTTAGCTGGATTTTAGCCGTTGTAAATTAATTTTGACTGATTGGAGGCAAAGTAATCTTCTCTTTCCAATTCACCACACGAAGTTTGCCTAATATTTGTTTTGAAAATTGTTGGAAATTAATACATTTGTAATTCATTTTTTAATATAATAATAATAACATAGTAATTTTTGACAATAAGTTAGACAAAAGCTCATTTACCAAATTAAACACTTTTTTTGAAACACATGGCGTATGAGTAATATATATTTCTTAAGTTGTTAATTTGTGTAAAAAGCGATTTTTTATTTTTCACAAAAATCGATACGATTACAAAAAAACAACTTGGTTCTGAAATATTTATTTTAACATGCTCGGCGCAATTATTTTGCTAAAAAGTATGCTACACTTATTTTATGACCGGAATTCCAATTAAAAAAACCAAATTATTGTATGAATAACATAAATAAACATAACATTAACTTTCTAAAAATCTGACTACTTTCAGGCGCTCCTTAGTAAACTTACTTCCTAAAATAATTAAATACCAAGTATCCTAAATTTCGTTCCTGTTGAAATAATACTTTAACTTTCACCACACTGCGTATGCGTAATCTTGAGTTTAAAATTGCACTTCTGGGAAACGTCGACGATTAATGAGTTCACTTTGCAACACAAAAAAATATGTTAATAAACTTTAAGCCTGCGGTGGCATCATATTTTAACCGTATGCACCCTGCAATATTAATCCTGCCTGAACTTTGGCTTAATTGATGGCAAGTAATTAAGATCAGAAATGACGGGGACTCAGAATCCGATGCCGAGATGCAATAACCACCTCGTCAGCTTGGCAATCCGTTAATGAAAAATCAACCGGAAATGTCAAAGGCGGCGAGTGAATAATGCCGACGATGGCACCCAAGTCGTCTGATGTCCTCAAGGCTGCAAGACAACATCTCATTTAATTATGCGCAAAAAACAGTGGAAAGAAAAAAACATTGTGCGACCCCATAACTTAATTATGTCTCACCCACTAACCTAATTTTATGCATGGCCAATGCCGACATCGATAACTATTTTCAATACTTTGGAGTGGTCCTCGGCCACTTGGAAATTGCCTTCAAGTCGGCCGTCTGATATCGGCCAGCATCAGCAGCGGCACATTCCACATTCAGCCTCGACGTCAATGCTACTTGCCACTTGATTAGGCTCTGGTGTTAGCCAAGCTAATTATGGCCAGGTCTAAAGGAAATTCGCATTATTTTTAGTTGATTTGACACATCGTAAATTGCATTGGCTATCCCTTGGATATCTACTTGGATGTTCGTTGAAGTGGGAAAAGTGACAGGATATGGATGGAAAATGGATCAGCCTTAGAATAAGTGTTTTTAAGTTAGGAATCTTTCAAATTGTTATTGTGAGGTTCCTAAAATTAAATTACAAAATTAAATACAAGCTAATATTTTAAAAAACTTAGCAGCTAAAAAAGTTTGAATAAAGGAAATAACTGATTTTAAGTCATGTAAACTTTTAATAAAATAAAAAAAATGATAAATTTTTGCACAAAATGAAAGTAAGGAAAACTTGTATGTTTTACCAACATATTTGTCATTTTATTTATTAAGCTATAATAAGGTTCTTTCTGACAAATATTATTTTTTATATTTGACTTTCTCCCTAATTATCTTGGAAATATAATCTCAAACCAGTCTTCATTACCAACAAATTAAGCAAGAGAGCTCCCATAAATTTCGGTTTGTTGTCCGTCATGAAATCAGAGCCACATACTTGCCTTTGTTTGGCCGTTAATTACACTTCACTTTATGTTTTAGATGGAAGAGATTCGTCAAACAAACAAATTGCTGTCAGAAGCACAAACATCGGCCGACATCCCCGATGTCTGGACGTCCCTTTTTCGTTTATAATTTCTGGCTTAGCCTTCTCCGCTTTCTCCCCGGCTTTTGTTAACTGGTGCGAACGGGTTAAAGTTAAATGTGGGAATCCCCACTTTCGCCTCCCACACACAGCACAGTTTTCCTCGGTTTGGCACAGAGAACAACTTGAGCACGTTCAACGCATTTTCTCATCAGCGTCGAAATTGCACTCAATTTTTGAAGGCTGCTGACGGTTCCCTTTTCCCTCGCTTTTTATAACCTCCCTTTGTGTCCTCTGCCTGCTAAGGAATATTTTGCCTTTTTTTTTTTTTTTTTTTTTTGGTGGAAATGCATTGTTAGGAGGCGCCCACATGACAAAAAGGGCTTTGCAGAGTATTATAGTTGGCTTATAGAATTTTCTGCGATTAATTGTCAATTGAAAATTACAAACTTTAAAACTGAAAAGTTAATTTCCTTTTTTGTTATTTATTTTATTAAAAATTATCAATTTAACAGATAAAATAATGGATTTCTTTCAAAAATTTTTAAGTCAGTGTTTATTAACGTTTTGAAAACTTTGAAATTTTGTTATATAAATTAAGATTAATCTGTTAAAATAAGTTATATTATTTACATTGTCCCCTTTATATTTTGATGGTAAACTACACAACCTAAATAAAATTTTAAATATTTATTTACAACCAAAAATACAACTTCAGCTAAGAAAGTGAAGGGTAACCCATGAGCCGAATTTCCTCCCAATAGACACAGAAAATAACTTATATTGTTGATGTGCCTGGCATCTGGTGCCTATCTTTGTGTGCATTATGGGGTCGTCTCACTATATATTTTGTGGCTCATCGGAAGCGCCAGCAGCAGGTGGTTTCTATGGGAAGTCGGGAGGAGCAGGCTGCTGCCTTCATTATTTGTACGCCTGCAAATGAGATGAGCGCTTCAATTTGGCCACCAGACCAAAAATGAATATATTTTATAATATATGTAGGGGCTCAGTTCACGGCTTTGTGGCCTTGCGTGTCAAATGGGATTTCGTGAGTGATGCCGTAAGTTTTCTAGTTAACCTAAGTAGCATTAAAATCGCAATTTAATTAAATGCAAGTCAAAAAATGTCGCTTTTGCGGTCAGCTTTACTGGCTGCAAGGGGATGCGATTGGCCCTAGGCCAATGCAATTGCTCTAATTATTTTACAGTTGAGCGACAGGCACGTGCCCAGTTCCCAGTCTCCGGAATTCACGATCCCAGCTTAGGTTCATCCCCCCTCCTGTCGGATTTCCCTCTCTAACTGGCCCACGTTCTGCGGAAATGTTTGTTGAGCGGAGCTGGCGAGGATTAGGGAAGCGTGAAATGCAGCTGAATCGCTCTAGTGGGGGCATTATAATGCACAAATGTTTGCTCTTGTCTCTGCTAAGTGGGTTCCTTTGTTCAGCAGCCGATTTCGAGGACATAGACTCCAGATAATGTGGGAATTTCGAATTTATTGATATGCTCTTACAGAGTTTTGAATACTATGTTAATTTTTTTTCTTTATTGGATTTTTAAACTAAAAGGTCAGGACCTTAGGAACCAATGATGGATAGGACCTTAAATTACACACACTTTTTTAAGCTTTAAATACTGTTCACATAGTGGTAGCAAAAGCTTTTTAAAACCTTGTAAAGTATTTGCTGTGAGATCTCAAACTCTTCAAATGGAAGAAAAGCAAAAGCAGGAAACTGTGAACTTAGAATTCTATAAGCTGTGCCTTAAGTTTGTTGCGAAATGTTCAGCAGCTGCTGACAAGTCATTCTGACTTCCTTTATTTTAAATTCACAGTGACCATTTCACTTTTAAAGACAAATGCTGGTTTTATTATTGAGTCAGATTCAAGTATTAAAAATATCTGAAGGATTTTGGCCCAATTTTGCAAAATTCAAGTTTAAAATTCTACAGTGACAACATTATCAACTTTTAAAAAGGAAAACAAAAGTATGCTGTTAAGATTTTTTATTATTGTATACCAGAGTCTTAGTGATATATTTTCTTAAGAACCTAATTTAATATACTCGGTTCTAGTAAACTTAAAGAATAAAGAAATTCATCAAACAACATTGAATATTATTAGTGAGTTCAAAGAGCACTTCATTATTTTCAAAGTCGTGAAGGTTTTTTTTGGTTTATTGAAATCGTTTTCATTTTTTCGATTTTATGTTTCTTTCAGCAATTTTCTGATACTTTAGGTAATTTTAAGTTTTATAAAATGTGCCCTCCATTTTAATATTTAAATTTTTATAATTATTCAATGAATTGTAAAATTATTGTTGTTCATTTAAGCAAACTTCAGATTTCTTAAGGAGTATTTTTTAGCGAATGTGGTTTTATTATGCAAAGTTTAAAAGGAACAGTGGATTAAAGTAATATTTACAAGTCTAAAATAAAATATTGTAGATAATAAAACCAATGTCATTTGGCAAATCCATTGATCGTTAGAGAAGCTAACAGCCTCACAATAGAATTCCCAAATTCATGTATAATTTTCGAACATTCCATTTGACCAGGCCTGGCAAAAGCAGTTGTGGAAGTAAACAAAAACATTTCAGCTTACTTGCAAATTTAATGAACACAAATGCAGCCGAAGCACTTACAGCCGTAGGGAGAGCATACAAAAAATGGAAAATGGAAGGACCTTCCCTTCCCGCTCCCCTTTGAAATAATGACACACAAAACGCATTCGGACGACGCTTAAGTAAACTTGTGGCCCTGCCTCAACAGACACGCCACAATCTTGACTTGTGGGTCAACCAACAAATCCCCAAACCAATTCAATAAGAGCAATAGAAGCGAAGGACAGAGTGATCCAGGGTGGACCCTCAGACAGGTCCTCCGGCCAACACAAAAAATCTACAAAATTCAATTAATTTAAATGCAGTTTTTTGTGGGCTTGTATCGTCCTATGTGTATATAAGTGTAGGCTACAAAAAAAGGGGGGGGTGGATCACTTTACAATGTAAATCTCAAGAGCGATGCCCCACCAGCCGCTTTTTATGCTTTGCATTTTTTCTATTTAAGAGATGTTTTGTAACCTGAAGCGGTGTCCACAAAAAAATTCAGAATCTGCCAAAAAAGTAGAAAAGCTGAAGGCCTTTGAAAGTCTGTAAAGACAAGAAGAAAACCTCAAACCTAAAACTGTGCATTAAAGTTAGACAAATTTCTAATAGACAACGCAAGGTCAAAGTTAGGGACAAAAAGTGAAATAAAATATATTTCTATAATTTTGTATCGTTTAATTTTTTTTTAATAAAAATAAACAAGACATCTGATCTTTAAAAAATAAAGTAAGTAAGAAAAAAACATTGAGCTCGGTTAAAATCTTGCATGAGTTTAACAAAATATTATTTACTCTCTCTTTTTATACATAAAAGTTTTTTTTGCGCGTTTTTCCTTTATGGTTTTTAACTTAGTTATATAATTTACCGTTATTTTTAATTTTTATAAAATTTTAAATGCAACAAATTTAGATAAGTTAAATTTTTAAAGGATAAAAATAAAATATTGAACATGTTTTAAAATGCATGATTTTATGAGACAGCTGTAGAAACGATTGTGTCAAATTACAAAAACTTAACTTACTCAAAGGTAGTTCCAAATAAATTGAAATAAACAAATAATAAACAGTTAAGATCTACAAATAATTTCTTTAAATCATTAGTAAAACTTTTCCATTTTCTATTTTCCTTCCATCTGCCGTCGCCCAATCAATTCCCCGAGTAAATATTTTTTGTTAATAGTTCGTTTTCCTTCTGCTGGTTGACCAGAATCCTCTGGTGGATTATTTGCGGGCGTTGGAGTGAATTTTCCGCCCTCGTCCCTGCGGCCATGTGGTGCTCATGGAAAATTTATGATTCTCTAATGCCCGTTTAAATCAGCGATAATTGCATTTTATTTGCACTCAATATCTGCAGTCTCCGCCATCCAACGTAATTTTCAGGCAGTAGTTTATTTTGTTGTAATTGTTACTAACGAAAATGACATATTTGTGCTTTATTGTGAATTTTTCATTTATTGGCCCAGCGCGAATGACCGCATTTCAATTGATTCTTAATTTGTTCGTTTGGTTTAATTTGTTCTACCCAAATTCATACAGTTTATTAATGTTTATAAATATAAATAGGCACATAAATGGCCAATTCTTTCATCCATGGAGTGCTAAAATTTAAATGTTTAATTATGGTCATTAGTTTCAACATATTTCATTTAAATTTTAAAAAACTTTTAAAATGAATGCCTTGTTAATTAGGTTGATTTAGACATTTTAATTGGCACCCAATTGTGAAAACACGAAGGGAAAAGGGAAATGTGTGAGGGGTTTATGCAATTACTGGTTGACAGGTCAATTAGAGGCTGTGTCTTTGAGTTGGTTACAGAATCGAACGGATTTATGCTTGCGCGAATCAAAGTTATGTTTGTCTTTCCCACAGTTTAATATCAAGTATACGCATGGGTGCATTTAGTAAAGTTGGAAGATAGTTGCGAGATATGTTATATTACATAACAATAAACTTGCGCATTGCATAACTGGAGATGAATTATTTTGAAATTTTGTGTGAAAGAAAAATTATAATTAACAAGAAGGTATATATTTGTTTTTAAATACCCTATTTCTTCGTATTGCTTGTATAGTTTGGTTTTAATTTATAAGCTGCTCAAAATGTTAATTTATAAATCCTTTTTATAAGCATGTTAAACAAGTTTGTTTCTGGTTTATTGGTTAAATATTTCATGGAGAAGTAGAAAATTATCTTTATGTAAATATTGCGTATACGCCGAGGTGGTCTTTTGTAAAGGTTTTAAGTTTTGGTAATTGTATTGTCCTTTGACCTATAAAAATATTAAATCATTTTAATTTTGATTTAATATTTATTTGTAGCAGTTATTTTAAGTTTAATTGAAATTCAGACAAATTTAAAAGGCATTGCAGTATAAAGGTTATGCAACTTTTATTTTAGTTTAGTTAAACATGTGTTGAATTTATTTTACTTTTAGACAAAAGCATTTTATTATTTAGTTTGCGTTTAATATTTATTTTTATAACAATAAAATATTATTTTTAGACCAGGAACTTATTGGGAATTCAACAGAATTTTATAATTTTGTTTTTCCTTAGGTGTTTATTATTAATAATTTTGGGATTTATATACACTTTATGTGGCTTTTAATACGCGCACTTTCCGAAACTCTCCTATCCAGCTGTGTTTTTTCAGCCTGCGGTTGCATTGAATCTCCCGGCGCTAATCACACCAAAAACACACACAAATCTCCAGAGCCAAACAACAATAACGGCGACAACGAGCGCGAAAATAAACAAACTGACAATCCAACAAAGGCGGAAAACAAACCAAACCGAAGTGAATCGAATCGAAGCGAATTGAACTGAATTGAAACGGGCCAAGAGAAAGATGCGGAGATTCGAAAACACGTCAAAACGCGCCAAGCGCGCAACGCAGACTGAACCGAAACGATATTGAGACCAGGCCAGAAGATTGAATGTGCAGGATGTGGCGAGAACACCATCACATCACATCGCATCGCATCGCACACACCGACATGCAAAAGGCGCAAAATCACTAAAGCCTGCGGCGCTGCCCTCCTGACCCACAATCCCACCCACTGAGGAATCCATTAACACCGCACGGAGGAGGAGCCTGCCACCCACTCACCCACCCACCATTCATTCATTCATAAATTTATCCTGCACTTTTGTTTACGCTACCAAATCCTGCGCAGGCGCTTGGTCCACCCACTTGTTGCCTCTTGGTCAGAGTATTTTTGGCAAAAAGTGGATAAATGGTTGGCAGTTGACCCGAAATTTGACTGTCCTGTCAATCACAATTCCCCATTTGATGGCTGGCCCAAAATTTGGCTCTAATGACTTAATTGGCCTCAGATTTTGGGCTATAAAAGAGTCAGCCGTCTGGCCAAAATCTAAAAAAGCGGTCAAGATGACACTTTTACCTTTGTATCGGCTGATTGTCTTCAATCTTCTGGAAATCAATTTGAGCAGTGTCATGGTATTTCACTGCTGGTCAATGAAGGGTGAGCAATATTTATAAATGTTTAAATAGTCCCTTAGGGTTAAAAATATATATTACAGAGGCTTATCCTCTGGCTGAGATGCTGAATGAGAACGGCATTTTCTCGCAATACATTGACCTGCAACAGGACCCTGAAAACCTGGCCAACATCCACAAGGACTACTTGGATAGTGACTTAGTCAAGTTGGGTGTGTTCTTGGACCTCGACTGCGACCAAGCTGAATTAATAACGAATCAGGTGGGCCCCTAAAATTTTAATTAATAAATTTGTATGGTTCATTATTACATATTTAATTACATATTGTTCAACTGAATATTATATACCTTTATTTAAATAAGTGGTTTTAGTTTAAATTGTTTTCTTCCATTTAAAAATTGCATAATAATTTTAACAAATTTTATTAGAGTTTACAAAATATGGTTTATATTTTTATTAAACATTTCCCCTACCCAGTCCAGTCGTGCTCGTCTTTATAACCATAATTTGCATTGGCTGCTTTACGGTGAGGCTGATAACTTCACCAAGTTAACCGAACTATTTGAGGGAGCCAATCTCAGTCTGAATGCGGACGTGACATATGTGACTCGCCAGGAGGAGGAACTCTTTACATTGTACGATGTCTACAACACAGGAAGCCACTTGGGTGGTGAGCTCAATATCACCGTAGACCAGAGTCTCCAGTGCAATCGGAGTCACTGCCAGGTTAAGGATTACCTCAGTGATTTGCATGAGGGAAGTAGACAGCAGCACCGCATGGATTTATCGAGCATTACCTTTCGATTGGCCGCTTTGGTGGGTTAGCTTAAAATGAAGTACAAAAATAGGTATAGATAGTTTCCTTTCCCTTTTAAGGTTACTACATTGCCCATCAATTCCAGTGAGGACAGGCTGCTCGAATTTCTCAATAGCGAAAGGGACTCCCACATTGACTCATTTTCTCGCATTGGTTACCGGCTTATCCTGCACACTCAGGAAGTACTCGGTTTCAAGTAAGTCAAAGGCACCTTTAAGCTTTAAGTTAAATCAGAAAGTAAAGAGGTGTTCGTCAACTTAACAGTTGACAAATCTTTTTAATACTATTTTTTGTATTATTAATATAACATATGTTTACCTATATTTCCTAAGATCTTTCGTGCAAAATATTTATCTGTAACCTGTATTTATCAATATGTACAATATCAATTTGTAAGGCTGCACTACATTTGGTGCGGGACTTGGAGCGTTCAGGATGCTTTTGGTGGCGCTATTGGGATGTTGGTCAACGAATCCGCTGAGATGTGCACTTCTGCCTTCGTTCCCTCCTGGAATCGGCTTCACTATGTGCATCCCATGACGGAGCAGGCCGAAGTTCCGGGCCACCTGCATGTTCCGTACTCCACACAATGCCGGGATCAAGGCAGCCGTGTTTCTGGAGCCCTTTATGCCCAGCGTGTGGTTCGCCTTCGCCGGACTCCTGATCTTTGCCGGGGTGCTCCTTTGGTTGATCTTCCGCCTGGAGCGGCACTGGATGCGACGATGTCTGGACTTTATTCCCTCGCTGCTCAGCAGTTGCCTCATCAGTTTTGGAGCTGCCTGCATCCAGGGCTCCTATCTGATGCCCAAGTCGGCGGGCGGACGACTGGCCTTCATGGCCGTGATGCTTACCTCCTTCCTCATGTACAACTACTACACCTCCATCGTGGTGTCCACTCTGCTGGGGTCTCCAGTGCGCTCCAACATCAGGACCATCCAGCAGCTAGCCGACAGCTCCCTGGACGTAGGCTTCGACACGGTGCCGTTTACCAAAACTTATCTGGTGGTGAGTGTATTAATTCTTTAAATTCTTTTCATATACTAAAATAAAGGTTACTATGTTATTACATTATTTAACACTTCTTCAAATGTTCCTTAGTCCTCGCCCCGTCCTGACATTCGCAGTCTGTACAAGCAGAAGGTGGAGAGCAAACGGGATCCCAACAGCGTCTGGCTTTCGCCGGAGGAGGGAGTGCTCCGGGTGCGGGATCAGCCTGGATTTGTGTACACCTCGGAGGCCTCGTACATGTACCACTTTGTGGAGAAGCACTACCTGCCGAGGGAGATCTCCGATCTGAACGAGATCATCCTGCGACCCGAGACCGCCGTCTACGGAATGGTGCACCTGAACTCCACGTATCGCCAACTGCTCACCCAACTGCAGGTGCGAATGCTGGAGTGCGGAATCATCTCGAAGCAGAGTCAATTCTTCAGCAAGACGAAGCTTCAGACATTCTCCAATAGTTTCCTGATCCAGGTGGGCATGGAGTACGCTGCTCCATTATTTATATCCCTCCTGGTGGCCTACTTCTTGTCCTTGATGATCCTGCTCTTGGAAATCTGCTGGGCGCGTTATGTAAGGAAGAAGTTGGGCACCGTTTTTCCTCTATATAAATAATTTGTAGCCTCATAATTATTTTGGTGAGTAAGCCCTCCCTTTCGGTTTTTGAGCTATTTAAATTGCCTCGAAATTGGCCTTTTTGTCTTTGATTTGATTGAACTTGACAGGCCTGTCGATAACCTATAGTTCCATATTAAGTTGTCAAGTCAAGTTCAATCAACGATTGACTAATTTTGTATTGATTATGTGGCCAAGAGTCGCATTATGTGTGCCCTATAAAAAGCCCTGTTGGGTCATAATCAGACTCATTAAATGTCAAGTTCTTTGTTCGACTTTTCGTCATGCTGGAACTTCACAATTTTATTCTTTATAACTTTGTGCACATGGCTAAGTTGAGTCATGTCATCATATTGCACTGCTGGTCCATGGACTGTGAGTTATCTCTTTTAGGTTTACTACATAAAATTTAAAATTCTTTTTTCAGCTCTTGCACACTTAGCGATGTTAGCACAGTCTAAAGATCTGTTTACCCAATTTATACCACTAAACTCGGGACTTCAACTAGACGATAATATGCTTGATCACAATGCACTAAAATTAGGTGTTTTCTTGGATTTAAATTGTAATCAAAGTGGCGCTGTTTTGAAAATGGTAAATATCATATTACTTTGTATTTAAAGAAATAACTTAAAAAATAACAATAACTACAGGCTAGTGCTAGGAGACAGTTTAGTCATCGCTATCATTGGCTCATCTACGATAAAACCATGAACCTTTCCCAAGTGGAACTTCACTTCGAAGAGGCTCAGCTCTTTGTTAATGCTGATGTGACCTATGTTAAAAATGATCCTTTTTCAAATAACTTTATACTCTACGATGTGTACAACAAGGGCAGGCAACTGGGAGGAAAGTTAAATATAACCGCGGATCGGGAGATTACCTGCAATGAACGGGAGTGTCGAGTTCAACGATATCTGAGTGATCTTCACAAAAGGAGTCCCTTGCAGCACAGGAAGTCGTTAACTGGATTAACTATGAGAGCCACTGCTGTGGTATTTAAACCCTTTTAAAGGAGTAATTTCTCCGTTTAATATGATTACCCTTTAAACAGATTACCGCCTTACCCCTGAATGTATCCATAGAGAAGATCTTTGCTTTTATGGAGGCCTTGGATCATATTCACCTGGATACATTCGGCAGAATAGGTTACCATGCCCGAAAACCTCTAAGGGATATGTTGGACTGCAAGTAAGGTGTTTAATAAATTATAATTTCTTAATGATATTAAGAGGATCCCCAGGTTCAAATACATCTTTAGGAATCGCTGGTCGGATGGCAATGCAACGGGCGGGATGATTGGAGATCTCATCACCGATGTGGCCGACTTGTCTATAGCTCCTTTTGTCTACTCCTTTGATCGTGGTCTCTTTCTCCAACCCGTAACCAGGTTCAGTGTTTTCAAGGACATCTGCATGTTCCGTAATCCCAGATCCGTATCCGCCGGTCTGAGTGCCACTGAGTTCCTGCAACCCTTCAGCGGAGGTGTTTGGCTGGCTTTTGCACTCATACTCCTTCTAGCAGGCTGTCTCCTTTGGATCACCTTCATCTTGGAGAGCCAGAAAGAGTGGAAACCCTCGCTACTGACCAGTTGCCTTCTTTCCTTTGGAGCTGGCTGTATTCAGGGTGCCTGGTTCACCCCCCGATCTCTGGGTGGAAGAATGGCCTTCTTCGCCCTGATGGTGATCTCCTTTCTGATGTACAACTACTACACCTCCATTGTGGTGTCCAAGCTGCTGGGTCAGCCCTCGAAGTCAAACATCCGGACACTGCAGCAACTGGCGGACAGCAGTCTGGAAGTGGGCATAGAGCCAGCCATTTACACCCGCGTCTACGTGGAGACTTCCCCAAAACCGGATGTACGCAGTCTCTATCAGAACAAGGTGCTTGGCAGCAAGCGTTCTCCAGATCAAATCTGGCTGCCCACCGAGGATGGTGTCAGGTCGGTGAGGGACAAGGAGGGATTTGTCTACATAACCGGAGTTGCAACGGGCTATGAGTTTGTGAGGAAACTCTTCTTGCCCCACCAGATCTGCGAGCTCAACGAGATTCCACTGCGCGATGCCTCCCACACTCACTCTGTTCTGGTGAAGGGATCGCCCTATGCGGAGCTATTAAGACTAAGGTGGGCACAGATCTTAAAAAGAAACTAATTTTAATTGCTTTCATTTAAGTGAGCTCCGAATGCTGGAGACAGGAATTCATTTAAAGCACGAGAGATGGTGGATGCGGACCAAGCTGCACTGTTACCAGCACAACCACACGGTAGCAGTGGGTCTGGAGTACGCTGCTCCATTGTTTCTCCTGCTGCTGGGTGCCATTATTTTCTGTGTGGGCTTGCTGGGACTGGAGGTCATTTGGCACCGGCACACACAGCTATATTGAGGTGAGCCAATCAAAGCAAGGTCACTGGACAATCGTTGAGCAATTTCGGGCAATTTAAAAACAAACAACGCACATTGATGACAGCCAAATTGGTGTAAACGGACCTATAAAAAGAGACATCCGGCCTGAAAAATCAAAGTGATTAAGTCAACAATGCAGGTGGTGCAGTTGGCAAACTTTCTGCTGGACAATCTCCTGCAGTCGCGAATTGGGTTCATTCTCTTTTTTCACTGCTGGCAGATGGATGAAAGTGGGTGGGAAAAGCCTCTACACTTCTAATAATAGTATATCCCTTTTCTTTTCAGGTTTCCAATTTGCTAAGCAGTTCACCAAACCCACTCATCCCCTTCTCGTCTATCATCAGTTTGTTCAAATGAAGGGAGTCCAGAATTGGTCTAATTTAGAGCTTAATTACATGGGTCATTTGCAGCCCACCTTAGCCATCTATGTGGATTTGAAGTGCGATCAGGCCCAGGAACTTTTGGAGGAGGTTTGATTTACTACGATTTAATATTTAATTTATTTCTTAGTTCCATTTTACATTAGGCCAGTCGGGAGCAGCTCTACAATCAGCATTACCATTGGCTCTTGCATGGCAACCAGTCTTCTTTCGAGTTTTATGATTTATTTGCACCCTTTAACATATCCATTGATGCGGATGTCAGTTATGTGAGGGAGGATTTCCAGGAAACCAACTCTACGGTGGTCTATGCCCTCTACGATGTCTACAGCAATGGCAAACATATAGGTGGACGGTTGAATATGACTGGATCCCATGAAACGGCTTGTGACCCAAATGAATGTCAAAGGATTAGATATCTTAGTTCCCTGCAAATGCGTTCTAAGTTTGGGAATAGAGAGCAGCTAACGGATGTTGTCCTCAGGGGTGAGATTGCATACCATTAATTTATTTTTTACATAATTTATTTAATGTTTTAATGTGCTAGTTACATATGTTGATAATATGATTGTATGCTTATATGATACATATTAGTTTAAGATTTAAAAAGATTAACTTTTGAATTCAAACATATTTTAATGAGCTCTTTATTAGTGGCAACGGTGGTCACTCAAAGACCTCTCACCTTGTCGGATGATGAACTCATACGTTTTTTGAGCCAGGAGAACGAGACCCACATTGACTCACTGGCCAGATTCGGGTTTCACTTGACCCTTATCCTGAGGGACCTGCTCCACTGCAAGTCAGTTAGTCACTTCAAATGTTAAAACCCTTTTAAATATTGTTCTCCTCCATTTCTGCAGGATGGAGTTCATCTTCTCGGATAGCTGGAGCAAGTCGGATGTGGTGGGTGGGTCAGTAGGTGCTATGGTGGATCAAACCGCTGACATTACGGCCACTCCTTCGTTGGCCACCGCGGGCAGACTCAAGTATCTGTCGGCCATTATTGAGACGGGATTCTTTCGGTCTGTTTGCATTTTCCGAACTCCTCACAATGCAGGATTACGGGGAGACGTGTTCCTGCAGCCTTTCAGTCCATTGGTTTGGTATCTCTTTGGGGGAGTTCTCTTGCTGATCGGTCTCCTCCTGTGGATCACTTTCTATATGGAGTGCAAGCGGATGCGGAGACGCTGGCGATTGGATTACTTGCCCTCGCTGCTCAGCACTTTCCTGATCAGCTTTGGGGCTGCCTGCATCCAGAGTTCATCTTTGATTCCACGCTCCACTGGCGGCCGACTCATCTTGTTTGCCCTGTTCCTGATCAGCTTCATCATGTACAACTACTACACTTCGGTGGTGGTCTCTTCTCTGCTCAGTTCTCCTGTCAAGTCCAAGATCAAGACGATGCAGCAGCTGGCGGAGAGTCCTTTGACAGTGGGCCTGGAGCCACTGCCCTTCACCAAGAGCTATCTGAATGTGGGTATCTATATTTTTCCTTAGTTATTTACCTATTAACAGTAAATTATTTTTTTGTTTCAGTATTCAAGACTTCCAGAGATCCATCTGTTTATAAAACGCAAAATCGAAACGCAGGCAACGAATCCGGAGCTTTGGTTACCCCCTGAAAAGGGAGTTCTAAAAGTAAGGGACTATCCTGGTTATGTCTACGTTTTTGAGACCTCCTCTGGATATGCCTATGTGAAGCGACTTTTAACGGCCCAACAGATTTGCGATTTGAACGAGATTGAATTCAGACCCGAGAAATTATTCTATACGCACTTGCATCGCAACTCTTCATACAAGGAGCTCTTCAGACTTCGGTGAGTATATAAAAATCTTATTTTTTAAATTCACAAATGCAAACAACATTTTCATAACATTTAAATTCTAAATCCGGCTTATATTTTATTTCAGACTCCTTAGAGTCCTAGAAACTGGTGTCTATCGGAAGCAGCGTAGCTACTGGGTGCACATGAAGCTCCACTGCGTGTCCGGGAACTTTGTGATAACCGTGGGCATGGAGTACGTGGCTCCCCTGCTCCTCATGCTGATCTGCTCCTACTTCCTGGTCCTGATCATTCTCCTAGTAGAGCTGGCCTGGAAACACTTTCTCACCAGACCCACCTATCAACCGTAGCGCTTTAAAATCTCTCTTTAATCTGCAGGGCACAACTATAATACATATATTGGCACCCAGGAGAAAATAAAAACACTTTGCGTTAACTTTTCGCATCGCAAAAATTATGCAGGGACGAACGCTTTTTCTCACTTCCTGTTTTCGCGCCCGAAAATTGCAGCACGCCTCGTTAAACGGGGTGGGGATGAACAGTGGGGTGGGTGACCAAGGACGTGGTGGCCATGTTTTCATCCGATTTTCGTATTTGCATTAAAAACTTTTCGTGTTTGGCGGTTACTTTTTATTCACCATTTTCACTTTTGGCTATGATTTTATTCATTCTCCTCGGGCCATTTTATTTGCATTTATCTATATGCCCAGCCACATTCGAATTGAAAACTTTGTCCCCAAATACCACGTGTGAGTTGGTAGATAACGGAATTGTGGGCCTAATACGGCCTATTAGAAACAGTTAACAGTTGGGGGTTTTGTTTTCCTCATTTTCACAACCAAAATCACTAGTTTTTCCATCGAATCAATCACATTTTGCCACACATTGATTTATGATATTTTAATGATTTTAGCGACAAGCTGACATGCGACAGTTATTAAAAAAAGACATGAGTTAATGCTTTATCGGGTTGATTGGACAGTAAAGATAAGTAATTGGAGTTGGGTAACCATTTGATAGATTGAAATAAAAGTGAATAATGGGTTGGGAAACCTGGGGGATTTATTTCCTTTAAATCTTTTTAAGGTAAGAAAATAAAAAGAGTCGTTTTAATTATAGTTAAATGTACAAAAATGGTTTTTCTTACTTTTAATGCGTGTAACAGAAAAGTTTTAAACTGAAAAAAACACTTTTGATTTTATAAAGTATCATTTATTACAATTACTGCCACGAAACGAATTTGTAGGTTTTCCTGCTAAATTAACTGCAACAGAAAGTAATTAATTTAAGTATTTAAGTATAATTTAAGAAGTATAAAAAGAGTGTACAACTTTTTTTCCTTAACTCTTTCTTTAACGACTCCCTGCCAACTGAAAACTGACACAAATGTTTGCCAAACAGCACTTACTGACATCACAGACTTTCCCACATGTTCCTTTAATAAATTGGCTTAACAATTTGTCAACTCAATCTTGCTGTCAGCAGGCCATCGTATTGGCCATAGTTTGCGCCATAAATGATACTTTCCCTTTAGCAGCGAAATTGACAGGCAATTGTGAATTATTTACAGCAGTGAACAAGGGTTTCCCTTTTCCCTAGCAGCCACTTTATTTAGCAATTTGTCAACAACATGTTTTATTTTTGCAATGTAAATGCTTTGTGTAACCCAGAGGCGATGCTAAAAAGTGTTCCCTGCTTTGCGGCTGCGGTGTGAAATTGGTTTTGGCGGTTTCCGTACGTGCTAAATGAGCGCGAAACGGATTTTATTTAAAGGCTTAAATAAATTTACTATTGACAAACTCTCGGCTAGTCCGATAGCTAGATTTAAGTGTACTGGAAATGATAAAGATGGAGCAGCTTTATGGCCATCACCCCCTGCCATCATTAATTTGATTGCCAAGTCTGTTGCTCGGAGCCTGTCATATACGACTGATATCTTGGGATTTATATGGCCCAATGCTGTGAACATCTTATCTGTAATTTAATCTGTTGCCCACTCAACGATAATGATAATGTCGATTGCAGCGGCCTGTCCGGCCGTATTCTAGGCCCGTATTCGAAGAGTCCTCTCCTCAGTCGGTTTTCATTGCTCAAAACGGCTTGAGTTACAGGCGGAAATAATTCAAAAGTGTACGTACCGCTGGGTGTTGTTCGGATTTGGGGGATTTCCCCACGGCTCTGAATATTTTATTGCACTTTTTCTCGGATTTATTGCCTGCTTAGCATCGCAAAGTGTTGAGGTTTCAGGCTCAAATGAAATTGTTCTAAAATTAGCAAGCATTTCCAGTTAGACGGGTAATTGTTTGCATAACTGATTTGTTTTGAGTTAAATAACCTCAGTATAGCAGTGGAAAACATTGTTGAAATATGCAAAAAAGTTTAAAGTTAGCGAAAAGTGTTTGATATTTTGGCTAAAGCTCTTAAATGTCCCAAAAAAACAGGTGTTTTTAGTCACTGGCCATATTACGCATACGACACGTGCTCCGGTAGTAAAACAACAAACGTAAACCGAATAGAGATTAGTGGTTATATCATTAACAAAAACAACGCTCTCCGCATATCAACTGCCCAACTTTAAACAAAATACAATTAAAACGAGCTTTAAGTTTTTATGAACTGCAGTTAACCACAAATTAATAAAACGAATATGGAAATACGTTACCTTAGTTTAGAAAGTAAAATCAAGAGCTAACACATGCCTTTTAAAATTATCATTTTCCGTAAGAGCACTTGATACAATCGCTTACTTTTAAATGGAATATTTACACAATCTAATCGATATGATTTCGATTATCGCAGATTGTGAGGGATCAACGAATGACGAAGACGACTAAGTCGATAAGCATTTCCCATCATAAACAATCGCAAGGTTCACAGATTCCATCAAGGAATGCAAACACCTTATCGTAAGGGTATTTACTTACTCTTGGCACTGGCCAACCTGAAAAACGTGACGTTCGCTGACCGACCTCAACTCCCCCGCTTTCCTCAATCAAATCGAATTGAATTAAATCGAAATGAATGTATGTTGGGCTGAATGTGCTGTAAATGTTACCTGCTGCTGATATATACATATATACGTAATTATATCAACCTGCCTGATCGGCACTTTGGCACTTGTTGCATCTGCAATTGTTTTAGCTTTAGTTTTTTTATGCTGCCGCTGGCAACTCGCGTGATACCTCGCACTTTGGGCCTCAGTCTCAGTCGCCTGGCTTTTTGTTCTTGCCGATTGTGTTATTGGTTCTCGTTCAGCTGGGAAGTTGGGAGGTTGGGAGGTTCAGTGCACAGGTTCAGTCACTCACCGAACGCCTCGGTGCGCGAATCGTAGTCGCTGCCGTTGTTATCAAACCTCGGAGGAACTCACAGAACTAATTGGCCGACAAATAGTGTCAAGAAAGTAAGACTGTACGCTGTAGTGATTGCCAGGTTTTAACGGAACGATCGTTTATTTCAAAAGGTTTGTTAACCTCAGGAACTTTGAAATGTGTGCGAGAAATAAATAAACTCCATCAAACGTGAAATAATTTTAAAGGGTCAAATATTGACGGTTTATAGGATACGTCGTTGGTCTTCCTGTTTCAATCGTTAGAGTATAAAAGGATTTCAATAAATAAAGTTTATTGATAAAAAAAATATCTATAATCTCGATCTTCAAGTGAAGTAATAAATAACTACTTACCAATTTTTAAGGAAGTGTAAATAAGCAGACACATAAATATCAGAGATTATTTTGAATCGCTTTTTTAACATCAAACTTGAATAAAACAAAATTGAACTAAATACAGCCAAAAAAACAAATGATTTTAATCCTTAAGACAGTGCCTAAAAAAATGGATATAGAGTAGATCGATTTGAAAACGCCATGACAGGAATGACTTTATAATCTCTATTCATATTTTTAGCGGCCCTGTGAAATAATTTAAACAAAATCATTAAATATAGGAAGTTGACACAAATATTTGCTGTGCTATTAATTTGAAGACCAAAGCAAGACATGCAAAAGTTTATCTATCATTCTCAATTTACAGTCGTTATTTCGAAATGTATTTCGGTCGGGTGTCGTATTTTTTGGATACCAAGCAAATATCGAACTGGATAGGAAAGTGCACTCCAAAGTGGGTCAACAACTCCATAACTGCGCAAATGGATCAAGTGAATTTCGTGAATGAGTCAGCTGCTAACCTAAGTTAATTTCATTTTTAAATAATTATATTAGCAAGTTAATTTGTTTTAATTATTTGCCAGTTGGCTAGCTCTAACTTTGTTGGCTAACAGCGATTGATACTAATTGTTTATAATTAATTTTATTTTTTACTTGGCTTGTTTTACGATTACAAGGTCAATTCAAGTGATCTGGAAAATTAAAGCTGTCAGTCAGGGGCCTTAACAATTATCATAGGTGAAGTGTAAAAGTATGTGGGTGATCTTTATACAATTTAAACGCTTTCCGGACCAGTTTGTCTTTCGTTCCTACTTCCCCTTTTCTCTATCGACAGTCACAAGTTCTGTCGGATGTAAACAAATCAAATAATCTGCACTTTGCACTATGCGAATCATTGCCAAAAAACAGTTTATCTATATAAATATCCGGTGTAATGTCCCACAAAGTTCATTTCCCTCTTTTGGTTTAAGGCAATTCGTTAGAACAAATCTAAACAACATTGTAATTATTTCTACTTTGTTAGCATGAGAAATATTAAGCACGATATTATCAGGCATTCAAGCATGAATTAAAAAATATACTGGGCTGCGAAAATATGCCACAAGGTATTTAACGAGGCTCTGAACCCCATCAAACCATGAGAATCAACTAAACAGCTGTCTTTTAATACCTTCAATTCAAATTGTATATTTTTTTAGCATTTATTGCACGTATTTTTCCCTTTTGACAATTTTGTTCAAGTTCAAGACCACCGAGGCACATGTTTAGCTTAACAAGATTCAACTCAAACAAATACTAGTTAATAAAAAATTTAAGAGTGCTGTGTTTGAAAGAGCGAAAAGCGTTTTCCACATTTATTTAAGAGTTACGAGTTTTAAAATAATAGAAAAACCAGTTTTTTATGTTTAGCTCAAATAAAAGAGAATTCGTTTTCAAACAAAATATTTTTAATGAGGCCACACGTGCCGAATTTGACTCAAAAAATCTTGTTGATTTATGCTGCCTTTTTTAGCATTAGCTTTTGGTTCTTCTTCGGTTAAAATCGGTTTATAAAGGTTTAGTCTTTAGGTGAGTGCTGTGATGCGCGAATCGTCGACGGTTTCGTTGTTATAAATGTTTAAAAAAAGGAATAATAAAGGTTAAGAAGGTCATTGGAAATACTTATTATGTTTTCATCAAATAAATTTGGATAAAACATCTGTTTTTTCCTGCTCCAATCTACGAAATAGAAATAAATTTTTTACTTCAAATTGATAAGTAAAAAAAATATTTGGGAATATTAATAACAGTGATAAATACATTTAAACTCGCGTAATCAAAAATATAAAGTCTGTACGAATAAAAAAAAAAGTCAAAGTAAATATTTGAAGTAAAAACACTGCTTACAAAACCTTTCAATTAATTAACTACGCTAGAAATTATTTTCTTTAAGCAAGTTACAAGGCTTTTGACCCGAAAAACCATAAATTTGTGTGTTTGTATGTTACTAAGTTCAAAGCAATGTGTAAGCGTCTTAGCATTTATTTTACGTACTTATGTCCCACGAAAGCCGACTTCCCGACAATTATTTCAAGATCAAGAACACTAAGACACATGCTCAACTTTCCAAAACAACAATTTTTCATTACAATTAAATCGGGCTCAAAAAATATAAGCACGAACTAAAGAGTACAGTACTTGTTAAGAGCAAAACGTACTTTTATTTTTTTGAAGAGTTAAAAAAGCTTTTGTAATGAAAGAGAAATCAGTTACTTTTAAAGTAAAATTGAGAAAATTGCTGAGCAGGTTTTTAGATTTTCGTAATTTCCATAATTCGCTCGATAGAAAATGGTAAATGCCGCTTAAAAAAAACATAGGACTGTACCATTTCATAAAGTGATTTGTAAAAAAAAAATAATAACATTTCTCTTCTTTTCAGTTGGCCAGGTCAATATGACGGCTAGTAAGCAGCAAGAGGCTGAGGCCGAGCACGATCCCCAGGTGGTGGTCACCCCCGGAGATGCCTCTCGCAGCTCTCGCAAAGATCGGGGCCTGTGGCGGGACCTGACTTCTTACTGGATCCTGGGTCTGTGCAACAACTATGGATATGTGGTGATGCTGAGTGCTGCCCACGATATAATCAAGCAGTTTAATCCGGTGAGGAACATTATTAAGTCTGTTTAATAGAATATTATACAAATTCGGTATTTGTTGTAGGTACCTTCTTTTAAAAATCATTTATCTTTATTATACATTTTTTTAATAACAACGAATTTTCCCTGATTATTTAATCTTGCAGACGGATGAAAGCGAGGAGAGCTCGTCGGGTAGAAACTGCCACTTGGTGTCCACTGGCGCTATATTGCTGGCCGATGTGCTACCCTCTTTGTTTGTCAAGATGCTGATGCCCTTCTTTCCTTTTTGGGTCAAGTGAGTATCACCCAAGACTTCTAATAATCCTAGTAATATAATTTAACCTTAAATAGTCAGAAACTTTTGAAAGTATGAAGGTATGAAAGACCTAAATTTATAAAAGAAAATAAACCAGGCTATTAGAAAAACTAAATGACATAGATTTTATTATAACCAAAAACTTTGCAATTTTATAAAAGAATCCTTTCCATTTCCCAGCTTTCGGATTGGTCTTGCCGTGATATTCTCAGCAGCTGGTTTTCTACTGGTGGGATTTGCCAACGCCGAGTGGATGGCTCTTCTGGGAGTAATAATCACTTCAGCCAGCAGCGGAATCGGAGAGACCACTTTCCTGGCCTATTCTTCGCGATACAACAAGTGAGTTTGATTTAAAAGTTTCCTAAAGACAATCTCTAATTCCCTTTCCATTAGGAATGTGATATCCACGTGGTCATCCGGTACTGGTGGAGCGGGAGTCATCGGTTCCTTGAGCTATGCCAGCTTGAGATCTCTGGATTTCAGTCCCAGGGACACCATGCTGGTCATGCTGATCTTTCCTGCAATCGAGGCTTTCGCCTTTTGGCTGCTGCTCCGTCGTCCGCAGGTCGATATTCTTCCAGTTACAACTGTGGAGTCCACTGAGGTGCTGATCAGCGATGAGAAGCCGCTGGTCGGTTTCAAGGAGAAGTTCTTCTACATCAAGCACCTCTTCAAGTATATGTTGCCCCTTTGTCTGGTGTACTTCTTCGAGTATTTCATCAATCAGGGATTGGTAAGCTTAATAACTTATAATACATTGGTAAACTCCAACTAATCATACAATTTCCTTCCCCTTTTCCAGTTTGAACTGGTATACTTTGAGGACATTTTCCTAGACAAGGACGCGCAGTACAGGTGGCTGAATGTGGACTATCAGATAGGTGTCTTCATCTCGCGGTCCTCGGTTAACCTCTTCCAGCTGGACAAGATCTGGCTGATGTCCGTCTTCCAGTTCGTCAACGTGGTCTACTTCCTCACCGAGGTCATTTGGTGGTACACGCCCAGCATCTGGATCGTGTTCGCCATCGTCCTGTGGGAGGGTCTCTTGGGCGGCGGTGCCTACGTGAACACCTTCTACCGCATGTCCAAGGAGATCTCCGGGGAGCGACAGCAGTTCGCCATGGCCATGGTGGTCCAGTCGGACTCCTATGGCATCGCACTGGCCGGATTCCTGGCCATCCCCGTCCACAATGCCATCTGCGGTCTGCCGGCAGCTGCGAGGAGCCTTGTCTGGTGATCGGCAAGCGGATTGGAAACAGGATCACAATCAGGATCAGGATCAGATTATGCCTTTACTGTGTGCGTGTGTAGCTTAATAAGAGTGTATGTCTGTGCGTGTCCCGATAGTATTATTCACCGAGTGTGACTCCCAGGAGCCTTGTAGATGTTATGTAGTTAGTATGCAGCTTCTGTTCGACTACTCATAAGGTTTTAGTTTAATAAACAATAGCAAACATTATTTGACTTATGGCTTTTTCTTTGTTATTTCTTTTGTAAAGCATTTTAAACACGGAAAATAACTCATCATCAACTCAAATCATTGTCAAGCTGATCTTACAACGATTCTTCATATTTTTTTAGCTATTTAAATGTAAATTCTTAAGATTTTCTAGTGATTTAGATTTATGGTATTCGCTTAATTTTTTTAATTTTCAATGTCAAACTAGTCCGAGTCAAAATATGCCCCACTTGGCTCAGGTTTATTCAACTGTCGCTCTTATAAATCAACTTAAATGTTTTGTATTTACACTTGCTATTATAATTAGTGCTGTTGTTTTTGTTGGAGGTGCCCAGTAATTATATCATGTTGTTGGTGGCTGCTAATTTGGTTTGATTGAAACCGAATCGAAAGGCAAACGCAACCGAATCTGGGAGTGAGATGGAAATGGTGGCGCAGACTGATTCGGAGATCGAGACCCAAACCGAGTCGCGGCGAGATGTTACGTTAGTCGTTCGGGAGCCACTGTGCAAAGCGGAACGTGAACGTGTTCCGTGATCGTCCAATTCGGAAATTGAGTAACCAATATGCGGTGCTTATCAGCGTTTTTACTTTTACTCTGCCTCCAACGGGTGAAGTCGGATGTGTCTGCTGCAGCCCGGCGACCTAACATAATCATCATAATGGCCGATGACATGGTGGAACTAGTTTTGCGGTCATAGATCAATCCATTTGTAAAACAAGCACAATTTCAGGGCTTCGATGATGTGAGCTTTCGAGGTGGCCGGGAGTTTCTAACGCCCAACATCGATGCCTTGGCCTATCACGGTCGCCTTCTGGACCACCTTTACGCCCCCGCGATGTGCACCCCATCCCGGGGAGCCCTTCTCAGCGGCCGATATCCCATACACACGGGTAAGTAATACAGTAATAAATATTAAATATATTGTTAAGACAGGTTTATATACCTGTGTCATTGTAATGTTCAGGCCGAACTCGAGTTTCCCTTAAGAACATTTTACTCGAATTTGTTTTGGGTTGTTGGCATGGCTCTCACGATTTAAGTGACTTACTCAATGAGTTCAATATTTAACTACATAGAAGGTTTTTTCAAACTACCGATCGTATGAATATCTTTTTGTATGATTATTTACATTTTAAAATGCAACTAAGAGTGTATTATACACCACAACAGTTTTGTTTCTATGTTAATTTTAATATTATTACAATTTTTCGGCTAAGAACTCTAGCTAAAACTAAAACTTTCTTCCAAATTAATAAACTGATTACATTAGGCACCCAGCACTTTGTGATCAGCAACGAGGAGCCCTGGGCCCTGGACCCCAACACCACCTTGATGCCGGAGATCTTTCAAAAGGCTGGCTACTCCACCAACTTGGTGGGAAAGTGGCACCTGGGCTTCTCCCGGCCGGAATACACGCCAACCCAGCGAGGATTCGAGTACCACTACGGCTACTGGGGGGCTTACATAGACTACTACCAGAGGCGTTCCAAGATGCCGGTGGCCAACTACAGTTTGGGCTACGATTTCCGGCGGAACATGGAGCTAGAGTGCCGGGAACGCGGAGTTTACGTTACGGACTTGCTAACCGCTGAGGCGGAAAGGTTGATCAAGGATAATGCAGCCAAGGAACAACCGCTCTTCCTGATGCTCAGTCATCTGGCTACGCACACGGCCAACGAGGATGATCCTCTCCAGGCACCCGAGGAGGAAATTCGAAAGTTTGCCTATATCAAAGATCCCAATAGACGAAAATATGCGGGTGAGTTAAAAAAAGTAGCAATTCAATTGGAAATTATAAACAAATCAATTTAGTCATACCTGTCCGATTGTCCACAAATTGCCGATTAAATGAGTAAAAGTAATATTTAAACGATTACAGATAGTTTTTTTGTAATCACATTTAAAATCATTTGTAATAACATTTAATTTAATTATATAATTTAGTTGCGTGTTGTATTCAACATTTAATCGGAAATCAGGTAAAATGAGTGTCGATCTTAAAGTTTCAAGATTTGATTTTTATTTTAGTCAATAAGGATTTAAATTAAATAGTAAAACATGCATTAAATTAAACAAATCGACTTAACTTTCCCCACAATTAATCTAATCCTTAGCCATGGTCTCCAAGCTGGACCAGAGCGTGGGCCGTATAATCAACACGTTGGCCACCACAAATCAACTGGAGAACAGCATTGTAATCTTCTACTCGGACAACGGGGCTCCATCGGTGGGTATGTTCGCCAACACGGGATCCAATTGGCCGCTTCGTGGCCAGAAGAATACTCCGTGGGAGGGCGGAGTTCGGGTGGCAGGAGCCATTTGGAGTTCCCAACTAGAGGCACGTGGCACTATCTTCACCCAGCCCATCTACGTGGCCGACTGGCTGCCCTCTTTGTCCCATGCGGCGGGAATCGAGCTGGATAACAAGCTGCAGCTGGATGGGATCGATCTGTGGCCCCAGTTGGCCGGAGCTTCGGATGCTCCACATCTGCCGCGAGAAATCCTGCACATCCTGGACGATGTGTGGCGAGTGGCTGCCCTCCAAATGGGCCAGTGGAAGTATGTTAATGGTACGACTTCCGCCGGACAGTATGACTCGGTGCTCACCTACCGAGAACTGGATGACGTGGATCCCCGGGAGAGTCGCTATGCGGTGACTGTGCGGAATTCCCCCGCATCCCGGGCACTTTCCCGCTTTGATTTGCGACGGCTGACCCAGCAAAGAATCTCAGCCATCCGGAGATCTGCAGCCGTGCGTTGTGGGGATCTTCAGAGATCCTGTAATCCCCTAGTGGAAGACTGTTTGTTTGACATCTCGGCGGATCCCTGTGAGCAGAACAACCTGGCATACTCCGATATTCACTCCGATGTCCTGGCCGCCCTCCGAAGGCGTCTTCGGGAATTGAGAGCGGGAGCTTCAAGGCCCGGAAATCGAGCAAGCAGGCCGGATGCCGATCCCACGTGGCACTCGTGCGCCTGGGAGTCCTTTGAGGTGCTGAAACCTAAAATAGGTTAGTAAATTATATTATAATGTTATGCTTTTGATTTAAATTTCTTTCTTATAATTTGTACAGTCCGCTTGTCCTGCGATCATCTAGACGAACCCTGTCAACAAGCATTAGATGAATGAGTACGGAGTATTGAAGGAAAATGAAGGAATATCGTCTCTACATATGTTCGTGTGAACGGAGTTGAGTTACCTGTCGAAAATCAAAATAAAATAAGCTGTACTGAGAACTGAAAATAGTGTTTATTTAAATATTACAATATTAACTTTTTTAGTAAGTTTTATTTTATTAGAGACAAATATTATAAAAGATCTTATAACAATCAAAACAGACGTGACGGCTGGGCAAGGAAGAGACGAGACAAGACGACGAAAGGAAAGTAAGAGGGAGCAAAATCAGAATCGGCACGGATTAGGAAGAGGAAGACGCGAAGCCGCAGCGCAGAGAGAATGGACCAGTGCACGGTGCTGACGGGGGACCGCTCCAAGATCAAGGACCTGCTCTGCAGCCGGCTGACGGAGTGCGGCTGGCGGAACGAGGTGCGCCTAATGTGCCGCAACGTGCTGCTGGAGAAGGGCACCAACAACAGCTTCACCGTGGAGCAGCTCATCACGGAGGTGACTCCCAAGGCCCGCACCCTCGTCCCCGACGCCGTAAAAAAGGAGTTGCTGTTGAAGATCCGCACCATTCTCACGGAGAACTAGGACGAGGTCGATGGGGTGGAGGACGAGCCGTGAGCCCGGAACTGACCTGGACCTGCACCTTAACCTCAACCAACTAGCATTTATGATTTTCCACGCACTACTACAGTAATTATTCAAGTTTATTTGTACGGTTTTATACATAAATCCTGACCAGGGAATGGATACACAATCCTTATGACCGTCGAATAGTGGGAAAACCGATGACCCTTGAAAGTCCTTAAATAAAAATGACATGTTTTTAATTACAATATTAAGATTTTATAACTCTTAGACAAGGTTTTTAATTTTAAAATAAATTTAAAACGGGCATACTTAAAAAAAAACAAACCCTTTAAAAAAAGGCTGAAACGCTTGCGTTTGTAAAGGATGAGTTTTTTGAACTTGTGTTTGTAAAAAATAAACATATTTATTATGAACCCACCACCAAATAGCATCCACATCTGTCATTCTGTTTGGAGTGAACAGGGTCCACAAACCTGTTAGCTTCCTGGAAGAGCTCTTGCACTGGAATTTGGAATGCTAAGTTGAATAATAAACTTTAATTTTTTCAAACTCCAAGGATTTTATTAATTATATTTTAACAAAAGGTTTTTAATCGTAGTGTTTATAAATGGTGGTTACAATGAGCATCATTTCGCACCCTGGAAGTGCACCCCAATCAGCTGTTGAGGCAAACACAATACACACACAAACAGACAGACAGGGGTTGTGAAAGCCGGATAAAATAAAGGATATAAATATTGCAAACCTGATTCTGTGAAGGACTCGTCATGGAGGAACGCGCTGTGCTGGCCAACATTGCCTCCATAATCACCAAGGATCTGCTGATTGACCAGCCGCCAGTGGACATCACCTCCATGAGTTTCCCGCTGTTAACAGGAGACGATGACGACGACGAGGCGGAGATCTTTGCACTGATGCAGCGGAAGCGGTCTTTGAATGCCAACCGGAAGCGCAGGATGCTGCAGGAGCCCGAGGAGCGAAAGCCAGACCT
Source organism: Drosophila oshimai (assembly GCA_018150695.1). Taxonomy (NCBI): domain Eukaryota; kingdom Metazoa; phylum Arthropoda; class Insecta; order Diptera; family Drosophilidae; genus Drosophila; species Drosophila oshimai. The sequence continues at coordinate 129,463 of JAECWM010000317.1, read as the reverse complement.
GAAGATGGTCAAGCTGGAGTGGCTTCACTCCGAACTCAACCTCCTGCATCGCTACACGGACGCTCAGTTTGAGTCCTATCTGCATATGCGCAAGCTAACGTTCCTGGTGAGTACGGATTGGGATTTCTCTGTGGAGGAGTAGCTAAGTTTATTCTACTAAGACGAGGTCTAATACCCTTGTTCCAATGGTACCTTTTATTTTGAAAACTTTAAATATGCTCAGATGACCATAAAGAACACTGTTTTAAGGATATCTTAGCCAACTTATTTCCGGATTATTATTATTATTATTATTTCCTCTTGCCTTTCAGAAAATCCAGCAGACTTTGGAGGAAACGGTGGGCGGAATCACGCTGCCCGGCTACCCAACTCCACCAGCACAAACCGTGCTCTCGCTGGCCATGTGGAAGCTCTCCACCGACGAGCACTTCGAGGAGATTGCCCGCAAGTTCCGGCTACCCTGGGCCCTCTGCCAGCAGGTGGTGCGGGGCTTCTGGCACTGCATCTCGGACAACTACGAGAGTTTCATCAAGTGGCCCAACTCGCTGGCTTCCCAGCGGAGCACTCTGCAGGGCTACCAGAAGCTGGAGCATCTGCGCTGCTTTCGGGAGCTCTTTGGGATCATAACACTGAAGCGGTTGGACGTCTTCCTAGAATCGGAGCACGCTGAGGTGCCCGTGGTGGTGCAACTGATCTGCAATGCGGAGCGGAAGATCGTCGACTGCTACGTGGAGCTGGCCGTGGAGTATAGCTTCGAGGACTCGCCCATCGGCCAGACGCTGGCCCTGAATCCCAGGACCATGCCAGCGGGCAGCTATCTCATCGGGAACGGGGTCTTTCCTTTAAAGTCCTACCTGATGCGGCCCATCGAGGCCGAGTGCTTCCGCAAGGATGCAGTGTTCAACGAGCTGCTGCATCCCTCCTTTCAACTGGCAGAGAAGGTCCTGGACACTCTGGCAAGACGTTTCAATACCCTGTACGCCCTGGAGGCACGCGACCTAAACGAGGTGCGGCTCATCGTGGAGAGCATTTGTGCGATGCACAATCTCTGCGAGGAGTTCCAGGATGACGGATTGGGGGACACTGGAGAGAGCAACTTTAGCTGGGGTGGACTGACGGAGGGCATCCGGGGAAGTGAGAAGGACCCCAAGGGTCTCCTGCGAAGAGTGGAGCTCTTAGACGAACTGGTGGCCACCGAGCCGGGGGAATAAACATGCTAACGAGTGATTGAAGTTTTGATTGCACTTATGTATTTGGAGGTCTGTTTTAATGGGTAAGTTTTATTTATAGGACATCTTTTATAGGGCTTTTTAGATCTACAAGAAAAGTATACCGTCAGTTTTTATTAATTCACTGTTTTTTTTGGTTCTTTTTGTTTTTTATTTAAATGCAGACTTAAAAAACTATTATATAACAGTTCAAGAGCGGCGTCAAAAGTGTCTTTTATAAACTTAATATCCATTGATTTATTTGTTCTAGACAGTTTCTTGATCTAGTGAAGGGTTTTCTTCGTTTTCAGGTGCTTTCTGCTAATGAAGCGCTGTGAAGTAAATCATTATTACTAATAATACATATTTCCTGTTCCTATACTTACATATTTTGAGGGCATTCAAAGTCGAACTGAAAGCATCGGTCCGTACACATGTCCCAATCCGAGAGGTCAAACTGGTTGAAGATATTGTAGGTGTGGAAAACAATGTATCCTTCATAGTCTGGAGAGCATTTAAGACGCTGCAGTGAGTTAGATAATTAACAGAAATTAAGCAAACATTAACCAACAGATAACTACCTCTCTGTCCACGAAATCCGAGAGGACATAAGATTCAGAGTGAAGGTGCAAGGGTAACGACCGTCCGAACCGTGCCGTCTTTTTAAGGACACTTAGAGCGCGGCGTAGGAATTCCGTCGTCAGTTTATTGCAGAAGGACACATGCAGGTGCTCTAATCTTGGACAGCGCTCTACAAAGCTCAAAAGAGTGTCGTCGTTCATGTCGTCTAAACAGTCGAGGCTAAGCTTCCGTAGGTCTGTCATGCTGGTAAAGCGCTTCAAGTAAGGGGCAGGACATACCCTGCTACGAATGGCCAGGCGCTGCAGCTTCCGATGCGTCCAAATGGGCAGCTTATCATACCAACCCGGTACCTCAAGCATTGTGGCGTTCACGGCGAATCCCACGATGTCCTTTGCCCTGCCCTCCATGAGTTCGAAGGACTCGTACACTTTGTCAATCCCGTAATCTCTTAAGTCTTTAGGATCGGTGTCCACCATCACCACTAACTCCCTGAGGTAGGGCAACTCCAGCACAGCCGGGAGAACAGGCCTAAAGGTCGCCAGGTTTACCTTAAGAACGGTGAGGTTCCTCTGGCTCTGAATGCAGTTGCCCAACTGCAGTTGGCTAACCGCGTAAGCAATTCGTATGTCCAGCACACGAAGATCGTGCAGCTTCCTGTTGACAAAAAAAATGGAGTCAGTTGAAAGATCTAATGAATAGGGAGTGGACCCGTACTCACAGGCAGATCTCGTCCAGATACTGCTGTTCCAGCATGTCTCCAAGTTCGAAAAGGATGAGCTCCTGAAGGTGCTGGAAGTGGGAGAGGTAGCGCCCGTTGACTGACGGCTTAAGATCTAGCTTCCGCACTCCTGGCAGCAGCTGGGCCAGCTTCCACATGCTCTCGTTTGGGACATCTATTAGATCGTCCTCGCAGCCTTCACGGAAGTAGTAGTTAAAACTGTGTACTGAAGGCAGCTTTTTGATGTGCATCTCCTCCAAATCCTTTAACCAGTCGACGAGGTAGCTGCTGACGTACACCTTCAGGATGTGCGGCCCCATTTGGGTGAGGAAGTAGACCAGGTCATCGTAGTTGGGCAGCAGTTCCCGCCACTTCTCCAGGTCGAGTTCGTCGTAGGCCCCACTCTGGATCCACTTGGCGAGGCAGACATCCTGTAGACGGGAGCAGGTCTGTGAAAGAGCCAGTTCGGATTTCAGATCCTGTAGGCGGTCAATGATCTCGAGCAGACAGTCATCATTAACCCAAAGAATCGGGGAAACCAGCTCAGCAGCCATGGTATGGAATCGTAGTTACCAACAACTTAATTTCAAGGTACTTTTGCACTACTTAATCAAGGCTTTTATAAAACCGGCGCCCAGTCAGTGTGGCCACCCAACTTTCCGACCAATACCCGCAGCGCCTTGCAAAACAGGTGGTACAGCCATGGAATCGACTGGCCACACCTTACGGCTGTAAATTCACCAGATCTGGCAACACTACGCCTGAATCAAAACAAATGCACGTGCGTTGTTTTTAGTAAAATGGATGAGCATGATATATTTAAACTGATTACGGCGGGCGTACGCTTTACTAAGAAGCCCAAGGTAAGTGGATTTTTGAGGAGAGAATGCACATCGGCTAATTAATCCGTTGCAGAAGGAAACTCCTATAAAGCCTCAGTCGCAGCCAGAGGTTTTCCAGCAAAAGAAGCCGGCGAAGAGCGAAAAGTCAAAGGAGGAAGCAGAGGACGCTCCAGAATTCCGCCTGCTAGATGGAGGATCCACCCAACCCAAGCGGAAGAAGCCTAAGGAAGGAAAGAAGCTGTCCGCAGAGGAACTAGAGCTTCAAAAGATCGATGAGCAGGCCACTGAGACCAGGAAGCAGTACAGCATCAGTGTGCTGGGCAAGAAGGTGCCACCACCTGTAAACAGCTTCGAGGCTCTGATCAAAGACTTTAAGCTGCTGCCGCGCCTGCGAGAGAACCTGCTGGGACGGGAGTTCGCCCAGCCCACACCCATTCAAATGCAGGCGCTGCCCGTGCTCCTCCAGCGAAGAGCTTTGATGGCCTGCGCGCCCACAGGGTCGGGAAAAACGCTGGCCTTCCTCACGCCCATTATCGATGGCCTGAAAGCGCACAAGACCAGTGGTTTGAGGGCCTTGGTGCTGGCCCCCACTCGCGAGTTAGCCCAGCAGATCTACCGCGAATGTGCGGAACTCACCCGCGAAACGGGCCTGCGCACCCACTTCATCAGCAAGGTGAGCGAGGCGAAGCAGAAGCACGGAGCCGAGTGCAAGCAGCGTTACGACATTCTGGTCTCCACACCCAACCGCGTGAGATTCCTGCTGCAGCAGGAGCCACCCCTCCTAGATCTTTCGCTCGTCGAGTGGTTCGTCTTGGACGAGGCGGATCGTTTGATGGAGGAAGGACAGAACAACTTCAAGGAGCAGCTGGACGACATCTACGCCGCCTGCTCGCATCCGTCCAAGTGCGTGGCCTTCTTCAGTGCCACCTACACAGTGCCAGTGGCCAAGTGGGCGCTGCGCCATCTCAAGAACCTGGTGCGGATTACCATTGGAGTGCAGAACAGCGCCACGGATGCGGTGCAGCAGGAGCTACTGTTCGTGGGATCTGAAAGCGGCAAACTGGTGGCCATGCGGGATCTGGTGCGACAGGGCCTACAGCCACCCGTGCTCGTGTTCGTCCAGAGCAAGGAGCGGGCCAAGCAGCTGTTTGAGGAGCTGCTCTACGATGGCATCAACGTCGACGTTATCCACGCCGAGCGCAGCCAGCATCAGCGAGACAACTGCGTGCGCGCCTTCCGCGAGGGCAGCATTTGGGTGCTCATCTGCACGGAGCTCATGGGCCGAGGCATCGACTTCAAGGGCGTCAACCTGGTGATCAACTACGACTTCCCGCCCACCACCATCTCGTACATCCATCGGATAGGAAGGACTGGACGCGCAGGACGTCCAGGTCGTGCCATTACATTCTTCACACAGGAGGACACGGCCAATTTGAGAAGGTTTGAGATCTGTTCTTGTCTGCAAGTGTGCTGTTTATCTAACTATTTATGGTTTCCCTTTTAGCATTGCGCTGATTATTAAAAACTCCGGCGGCTCCGTTCCAGAGTACATGTTAAAAATGAAAAAGGTTCGCAAATCGGAGGCCAAGATGCGAGCCAAGAAACCCCTTGATCGCGAGGACATATCTACCAAGATACGACCGGAGGCGAAAGGCGACGATGTCCGCAAGTCCGCGAAACTGAAGAAAGTCGCAAAAACGGAAAAGGTTATTAAAAAGCGTCAGGGTAAAGAAAATGGTTCTGAGCCAAAGCTGAAAAAGCTGGGGAAAATCAACGATGAGCTCAAGGCAGCGAGCAAACGGAAAGGAAAACTGACAAAGAGTAAAGTTAAAGTAAAGTAAATTCTTGATAAAAGATTTAACTTAAGTTTAAAATAAAATTGTAGACACGTGCACCAGATATTTTGTTTTTTTCCACCTATTTATAAAAGTTGGAATGTTGTCCCATCACCTGGAATTTGGGGGATTCACAAGATCTGAACTAGTTCGTGGTTTGAGTCCGTGGTAAGAGTACAAGTACAATTTTTAACCTTTGTTTAAGTATATTTTCTGAACGGTGCAACACGGTCACTCTGACAAACAACATACTCTCCGACACGTCAGAATTATTTTATTGTTTTTGTTGAGTTATTTGCACAGTTGTCTTCACGGATTGCCTAGAACAAAACTTGGAAGCACTTCTTAAATCACACACTTGCAGCCATGGCGCAGAACGTGGCCCTGCTGTTCCTGGCTCTGATTGCCGTTTCCGCCTCGCTCTCCATTGTCTATGGATTGCCCGTGACGCAGAAGAAGGACAAGAAGGATGCCAAGGAGGCGGAGACCAGCACTCCGGCCACCGCGGACGTGGAGACGGCCCTGGAGTACGAGCGCTACCTGCGGGAGGTGGTCGAGGCCCTCGAGGCCGACCCCGAGTTCCGCAAGAAGCTGGACAAGGCGCCCGAGGCCGACATACGGGTAAGTAGAGCGAATGAAGTGGACAGATGTGATGTGATGGATGTGTGCTGGGGATTTCCCAGAACGTCAGAATGAGTCGCAAGTGTTGTCATGCCTTCCACGTCTTAAAAAAACATATTGCTATCGGTATGGTAATTGTCTAGGGGCTGAGCTACATAGAGCCTACTTGAGAGTTCTAGACTCTTGTAAGTACTCTATAAAACATACTTCTTAAAAAAATATCTGTAACAGTGTAAAGGTCGTGCTTGTGACCTTATAATTTACAAATTATTTATATGTTTATCGAACTGGCCATGTCCGTCTGTCCAAACGTGTGTATGAAGAGAATGAGTAATGCGACAGCCTAGTAAAAATTCCACGCAGATCACGTACCTATTTACTTACGAAATTTAACCACGTTATTAGTTAGAGAGCGAAATTTAAACTTGAGCTTATGTAAGCCTATTTTCCGATCTTGATGATGGCAACAAAGGTCATTTAATTTATACAATTTTATTTACAAGTTCATTTAGTACTGAGTATATTAAGCAACTGTCTAAATTTTTTTATATATTTACCTAGTATTAATATATTAAATATTCCCAATTTACAGAGTGGCAAGATCGCACAGGAGCTGGACTACGTGAATCACCACGTGCGTACCAAGCTGGACGAGATCAAGCGGCGTGAACTGGAGCGTCTGCGCGAGTTGGCCAATCAGGCGTTTGAGCTGTCCAACGACATTGACCGGAAGCACCTGAAGGTGTCGCAGCATCTGGACCACGACAACGAGCACACCTTCGAGATCGAGGATCTGCGCAAGCTGATCCAGAAGACCTCGGACGACCTGGCCGAGGCGGATCGCAAGCGGCGCGGCGAGTTCAAGGAGTACGAAATGCAGAAGGAGTTCGAGATCGAGGCGCAGAAGAAGGAGATGGACGAGGCTTCGCGCAAGAAGTTCGAGGCCGAGGTCAAGGAGAAGGAGCAGAAGCACAAGGACCACGAAAAGCTGCACCACCCGGGCAACAAGGCGCAGCTGGAGGATGTGTGGGAGAAGCAGGACCACATGGACAAGAACGACTTTGATCCCAAGGCGTTCTTCTCCATTCACGATGTCGACAGCAATGGCTACTGGGACGAGGCGGAGGTCAAGGCTCTGTTCGTCAAGGAGCTGGACAAGGTGTACCAGAGCGATCTGCCCGAGGACGACATGAGGGAGCGGGCTGAGGAGATGGAGCGCATGCGTGAGCACTACTTCCAGGAGACCGACTCCAACCACGACGGCCTCATCAGCATCGAGGAGTTCATGATGCAAACCACCAAGGAGGAGTTCCAAAAGGATCCCGAATGGGAGACGATCGATCAGCAGCCGCAGTACACGCACGAGGAATACCTGGAGTACGAGCGCCGTCGCCAGGAGGAGGTGCAGCGTCTCATTGCCCAGGGCCAACTGCCGCCGCATCCGAATATGCCGCAGGGCTACTACGCTGCTCCGCCTCCCTATCAACAGGCACCGCAGCCCGCAGGTGCGCAGTTACACTACCAACAGCCCGACCAGGTGCACGCGCAGCAGCAGCAGCAGTACGCACAGCAGCAGCACCAGTACGCGCAGCAACAGCAGCAGCAATACGCCCAGCAGTACCAGCAGCAGCAGTACGGAAACGGACAGCAGCCGGTGCAGCTGCAACCCAATCAGGTGTACCAGCACGCGGGACAGATTCCGCAGCAACAGCAGCCTGTCTACCAACAACAGCCTGTCTATCAGCCACAGCAACCCGTACAGCAGCAGCAGCAACCTGTGCAACAGCAGCAGCAACCTGTGCAACAGCAGCAACAACCTGTGCAGCAGCAACAACAACCTGTGCAACAGCAGCAACAACCTGTGCAACAGCAGCAACAACCTGTGCAGCAGCAACAAACCGTACAGCAGCAGCAACCTGTGCAACAGCAACAAGTCCACAATCAGAGCCCTCCGCCAGCTCAAAATCAACAAGTACCAGTGCAGCAGCAACAGAAACAGCATCAGGAAACAGTAAATCAGCAAACACAACAACAGCAACCACAGCAGCAGCAACACTAAACATTCCTTTGCTGACGCATTTAATTTAGGCCACGTAAGCAAAGCATTACAAGATTCAAGTAAGGAGCACACAATGTGATTGGACTGAAATAGCAAAAAAAAAATCAATAAATATCTCACTATGGTTATGTAAAAAATGAACAATGAAATAACTGAATGTCGGTTACCGCATTGTTTTTAAAATTTTTATACTTCATTCCTTTTGTACTATTCTTCTCTCATCCCGTACTTCTGCATTTGGGCGTTGTATTTTTTAAACGAATTTTTTGTACATATGAGTTTATGCAAAAACAAACACAAAATAAATGCAATTCAAGGAAACCTGTTTTTCTTTTTAATTTTAAGGATCCTTGAAGGTTGGGTCGATATAAACATTGATGGTGAAAAATAAACAAAAGGCTTAGCAGGGATTTACATTTTTTTACTTTAATACTAAATCACAGTTTTGGATTTATTAAACGAAAAATTTACACTAGCATGCACTTTTCGTTAGAATGGCGGCTTCTCGATGCCACACTCGTCGGGTTTCTTGAAGACAAGCGCATAGGTGAGGACTGGGTGGACATTGCCGTCCTCGGAGGTCGTCGAGAGGAGGGAGTGAGTGGAGGGACTCTCCATAAAGAGCATCTCAGCATCGAACTGGCTCCAGCGACCCCGACCCAGCTGCTCCTTGACGTACTTGAGCTGGGTGTTTATCTAAGGAAAAAAGGAGAGTTAATAATTAGTGCTTTTAGCTATTTTAGAAACTCTCTTTATCGGGTAAGTCTTACACCTCATGGGTTATAAGTCTAATTTTTATATTTAACTAAACGTCCTTAGCTGAAAGATAAATTTACATTACCATAGGCACTAGCAATGGGGTCCGCCTGCAGTTGAAGAATTCCGCCACGAACTTTCGGATATCCTCTGGACGAGGCTTGGCATTCAGAGCCTGGTGCAAGATTACCCGAATGATGGCCCGTATCTGTGGAGAGCACATCAAAGCACACTTTAAAATTAAAAACAGGAGAAAATTAGCCCACCTCTGGATGTTGACAGAGATATTCCCAGTTTCCATGGCGAAGCTGCTTTTGAATCCGCGGTATGGTGTTGTAGTTTTGAATGGCCTTTGAATCCCAAGTGCCGAGATCCCAGACCTTGGAGAAATATGGCTTATTTACTTTCGACATTTCGACGTCCGGTTTTTGATGACCTTGTTTTTACAGGAATTTAGAATAAATTACACTCTCAAAGCAAAGAAATAAAAAGCAAAGAAGGTTTTTCACACAAAAAATAAGTAAACTTGAAAACCACTGAACGTATTTTTATAAGGTTTTTAATTTGATGAGCTCTAAGCTCTTTAGCCCGTATAATGATCATACTAATTACCCCTAATCAGATCCAGAGATGGAAAACTACACAGAAAACATATGGGAGCTTATTGATATATATTGTGTACAGGGGGACCAATTTAAAAATAAAAGTAAATGTAAAAGTAGAAGTAAAAATATCCAGAAAACCAATGATGCTAACTGCATTTGCTTTAAATTTAATTGTGATTTTAATTTGCTTATTAAAAAAAATTATAATAGTTTTAAACTAAAAGTACTTTTATTAAAAAATATAGATATCAAAATTATTTAACCAAGATAAAAACGCAGCACAATAATTAGGTTTAAAAAGCTTTTTTTCAAAATTCTAAGCAAACTTAACTAAGGCAACTTAAGAATCTGTATTCACAAGTTCTTAAAAACTAAGTTTCAATACTTTAATTATTTGTTTTATTTCCCACTGTTACTTTTTAAATAAGGAAACTTTTTTTCACCGTATTGTGAAAACCGGGAAATGGTCACACTGCCCGCACAAAAGAAAATTGGACTAGAATTTTAAGATTTCCGCTGTTAATTAACAATAATGAATTAATTATCGCTGGAACTAGAGCAATTCTCAACTCCACTAACAAGCAGAGGTCAAGTGAACAGGAAGCGATGGTAAGAGCGGCCGCAAAGTGGGTCAAACGGAAAGAGGAGACCTGTCAACCGGCTTGCCCGGAAAACTGAGGAGTCCGGTCCGTCGTAATAACCGACCAAAAATAGACCGGAGCGGAGCGCCCAAAAATAGCCACGCCACATGTATGTTTCCAACTTAAAATGTTCTCCCGTCGCAGGCAGTGCTGGGAGCCCAACTGGTGATCACGCTGGTGATGGTCAGCGTCATCCAGAAGCTAAGTCCGCACTACTCCTTCGCCAAGTGGCTGCTGTGCCGCACCGGCCTCCACCGCTACCTGCATCCCACGGACGACGAGCTGCGCTCCAAGGGCGGAGTTCCCAAGGAGAAACCCTCCAAAGGCAATCGGAACAAGCAGGCAAATGGAGCCGCAGCCAGTGCTGTCCAGTTCCACATACCGCGCAGCATCGAGGTGGAGCTGCAAACGTCGCCAGTCCTAGAGCGCGATGTGATCCACCTGCGCTACTTCACCGAGTACCAGTGGCTGCTGGACTTCAGCGTCTACACGGGCATCGTCTACGTGGTTTCCGAGGTGCGAAAAAGGGGATGCAAGCCGGGGTTTTTATTCAAAACACAAATAACAGAACCCCAATCCCAATCAAGGGTTTTCTGAAACTGTAAATGATTTTTTTTTTGGTTTGCATCCACCAGAAACATAGTCTTATCCTCAATCTTTTACTAACCGATTTCCTTATCCACAGCTGTTCCATTTTTACTACCCGTTGAAGCAAGAAATCAACCTGAGCATGGTGTGGTGCCTGCTGGTCATCTTCTTTGCGCTAAAGCTGCTGTCCTCGCTCACCGTGCTCTACTTCCAGAGCGAGGAGTCCATCGGTGAGCGGTCAATGGTGATTGTGGCTTGTCTGGTCTACCTGCTGGTCGCCATGATCGTGCTGATCGTAGACGAGCGCATTCTGGAGACGGGACTGGAAGATGCCTACGCCAGCTTTAACGCCAGTGCCTCCAAGTTCCTCACCGATCAGGGACTGCCATCATCGTGAGTGGGAGCCTGACTTCAGCGTATAACTTACTGAGTTTCTGTTTTTTCAGTGGACCCGCCTCCAAGATCGTTGTGAAATTCTTTATTGCCATGGGTTGCGGCCTGCTCGGTTCGCTGTTCACCTTTCCCGGCTTGCGCATGGCCAAGATGCACTGGGACTCGCTGAAGTACTGCCGTGGCAATAAGCTGATGCAGGTGTTGCTGAATCTCAGCTTCGTACTGCCCTTCATCCTGGTCATCCTATGGATAAGGCCCATTAGCCGCGACTACCTCACGGTGCGCGTCTTCCAGGGCATGCAGCAGCCGCTGTAAGCATATTGTTTGTTTGTTTCATAATTACGTTGAAATAGATATAACTCCAAGTTCCTTATACTTTTTACAGACTAAAGCCGCACGTCTTCGAGACACTGCGCCTGCTGCTGGTGATCTTCGTGGTGGTAGTCCGCTTCGCCCTGATGCCTATATATCTACAGTCGTACCTGAACCTGGCCCACGACAAGATCCTGGACCTGCGCAAGGAGGCCGGCCGCATTACCAATGTTGAGTTCAAGCAGAAGGTGAGTGAGCAACAGGCTAATAATATATTATTATGTAGTAACCTCGCTGACATCCTCCATTCGCAGATCTCGTCGATATTCTACTATCTGTGTGTTGTGACCCTGCAATTTGCAGCCCCCCTGATTCTCTGCCTGTACCTTACGCTCATGTACAAGAGCCTGGGCGGCTTCAGTTGGGCGGGCATCTTCAAAGAGAGCGTCGTCCTGCAGCACGAGTGCGCGGCCAGTGATGTGGAGCCTGCTGGTGGCAGCAGTGCAGTTTCCAACGGAGAGGGAGACTTCAATATCCTGGAGTCGGCGCAATCGTTGCAGGACTCGTTCAGCAGTTTGAAAAATGTAAGAACCTCGTTGCTCTCGGTTTCAGCTGCTATTAAGTTTCGTTGTTTTCAGGTGTTCTCCACGGAGGTGTACAAGGGCTTTCTGGGATTCGCCACCTGGTGGAGTTACTTCACCCTGTTCGCCACTTCCTCGCTGGGCATTGTCTACCAGTCATACTTTAACAAGACCTAAGGCCATTTAACTCTACACCATTCAGACATCCTAATCGTAGTACGACACTGTTCTTTTGTAGTATATTTGTATCGCATTATTAATTTTCTAGTGTACTAGCCTGGCGAATATCTTTTACCATGTATTGTAAATAATACTACTCTACTCATTGTTTATAAAGTGTGAAATAAAGACTTTTAACCAGGCTGCCCTGAGAGTTACCAAAGTACACTAAAGATAGTCTAATGCAGAGATATGTTATCAAATGAGTACCTCATCGTGATTGTTAGTTTTGAAAAATTGTCGGGCCCTCAACATTGGTTTTATTCTCTTGATTTATTCAGTGGCGTACGCAGGATTTTATAAAATAAAAAGGGGTTTCAAATAAATGTAGCTAGTCAAAACACAATGATATTTGGTTACAGGCCAATTTGAAAACACCATTTTATTGAACCTTAAAGGTTTCGTATTAACCTAACAGACCACAGGCTATGTATATGTAGAAGTATATCATTTGCATTTCTCCAGCAGATAGTGCTAAATAGAGTAGTTCAGGGCCGACTACGGAATTGTTCTGCCGTCCATCACCCGATTAGATCTTAGATCTTGGCGATGCCGATGACGCCGCACCCAATCCTGGCACCGGCGTTGCCCGTGGACTTGCTCAGCTCGTGGCCGCCCTTGCCGAGATCATCGGCATCGGCGTGAACCACCACGGTGCGTCCGATGATGCTGTCGGCGCCGAAGAGCGTGATCCGCGAGTCGGTGATGCTGACCTGGGTGGGGCAGTCGCCCTTGGCCTCAATGTTGCCCAGATCGCCCAGGTGGCGATTCTCATCGGCTGGGGCGCCGTGCTCCTTGCCGTGCGGGTTGAAGTGCGGCCCGGAGGACATGCAGCCGTTGGTGTTGTCCCCAAACTCGTGGACGTGGAATCCGTGAAGGCCCTTGGCCAGACCGCACACCTCTCCGGTGACCTTTACAGGCGTATCGCTGCTCTGTGGACGGAATTAGGGGAATCGGGTACAATTAGTACAACGCACAAGATAATGCTTGCCTCCTGATAAGGCTGATAAGTGTGTAAGTTGTTTTGGTCAAAACAGAAGCACTCCAACTACACTCTCAGATTTTAATGCACCCTGGGCCAGATGTTTGTAATTTATATTCAAAAGCTTTGAACTCAGATGTTTCTAGTAGTTAAAATGGAAGCTACTTTTAGCTTACCATGAAGTTGAGTGGTGTTCTAGAAATTTCTTTTAAATTTAATCGTATTGACTTCGATTTATTGTACTTTGAAGTGTCACTTAAATTGTTAAGCTTAGAAAGCAAGCAAAATGATTGAGAGCTAAATTTAAACACCACAACAAAAGTATTTTAAATGTAGAAAGAAACTATAAAATATCGGTGTATTTAACCCCTATGGGGGTCCCTTAAATTATGCCCCAATAACCCATGTAGTGGCCTCTTGGTGGTGCTATTAATTTGACCGCTGCTGTATGTACTTGAGTGCACCCATGTGCGCAATGTTTTTGGACTTATATAATTCTGCATTTGTTAGGTGACTTAGCAAAACCTGCAATCGCACTCAATTGAAATGCTCGAAAGAATATTAAGCAGCTTGGTGAAAATGGACGAGGGAGCAGCAGGGACAGCCGGTAGTTTGACCTTTAGAACTTATCATTCTTCGCTGTTGTTTCTGAATTCCTGTCAAGTACTCTCAATCATGCTCACCTGCTGTTCAAAGAAAACCGTGCCCTTGGCATCGCCATTAATAACGCAGACAGCTTTGACCACCATTTTTAGCAATTGATTATTTTAATTCTCAAAAACGAAAAAACTTGCGAACTTTTCAGGTATCTCGTACAGTATGACCGTTGCTGGGCCGTTTAAAAACACCAGCGACAAGAGCGGTTTGAGTCAGCGCTAAGGAACATTCAAGTTCTTTACCATTGGCTTGAGTTTGGACCATTATTTGTTACTGTGTTTATGCGAAGCCAAATTCATGCATTCACAAACATGCATTGTTTCATGAAAACCGTTTTATTGTAGATAAGATTTTGAAGGCTTAATCAACATTCACTGTATGTGTAGAATATTTAACTTTCCTAAGAAAAATAAAGCCCAGTTACTAGAATTTCAAAAGACCACTTTACTTATTTTTGAATAAATGTAGAAATTGGAGAATCGTGAGACTGTCATGTTTATCAGCTGCTTGCCGAACCACTAGTTCATTTTGAAGCTTCCGAACATTTAAGTAAATGCGCATTTGTCACTACGCTATTCCGGCAAATAAAAAAAAACTTTTTTGAAAGTGCATATATTACCTATATTCTTGCAACTATGGAGCAATGGTAAAGACTAAATACGCTTAAATTTTACCTACTCACACAAATGTTTATTTACAAAGGCTGGCTAGTGCTTACAAAAACCTAACCGAGGATGATGTCTTCTCGGACTGCTGCGTAATTGTGGAAGATCGGGTATTCCGGTGCCACAAGGTGATATTGGGCGTTGCCTCCGATTTTTTCAAGCGCAGTTTCCAGCCCGGCTTCAAAGAGGGGGAAACCGGGGAGCTGATCCTGAACAACGTCACCCCGGACACTTTCGAGAAGTTCCGGCTGTACGTCTACGCCTACGACAAAGCGACCCTCTCTGGATACTGCAATGCGGATATTATCAAACTGATGGATTGCGCTACCATGTGGATGGTTCAATCACTTAAGGACGCCTGCAACGAGATATTCAAGAAAAGATTGCCTCCGATGAAACTTCCCGATCTGCTGCTTTACTTCGAGTATGCCCACCGCATCAACGACGAGGCGCTCATCTCCTTGACTGGCATGAATCTGAGACGGGAATACTCAAATACTATGTATTTGAGAGAAGAAATTTTCGGTTTGGGTTCGGATGTATTCAAAAAGTTTCTAAAACTTATGAAAGGGTTTATTGCGGAAAACACTCGCTATTGTCTGATTGATAAATATGTGGGCATTCATGGTTTTGTTCTCAACCAAAGCGATCTCAACAAATGCGAGTTCCACGGTCTCACAAAAGAAACCAAGAAACCAGACGAATATGACAACCCAAGTCCTGTTCAGGTTGAGAATTTTAAGTTTGGTGAACCTAACTCCTTAGACCACAGCGCAAAAGAGGTCAATAGCGATTATGTCAAGAGCCTGTTGAGTTTGATCACCTATACTGAAATGACAGTCCAACAGTTCTTCAACGGCCCCGGAAAATCAAAAATGATGGACTTTGAGGAAAAATTCAATTGGCTCTATAAGATAGCTACAAAGCCAAATAAGTAAAAAATATATACAAGAGTTTGATTGGACGAACGCGCCCAGTGCCATTCCACCTTATTTTTTAAGTAATGTTTAACAAGTAAACAAAAATAAAAGATCGATTTAAAAAATATTCGTTCTAGGACTAATTTGAAAAAAATAAATAAAAACAAGGAAATGTACACTTGATTTTTTGTTTTTTTTTTAATACACAATTTGTCCAAACACTTAAATGGGATTTTCTTCATTAATAAGAAATAATGTGCTATCATTTCAATCTTTATATATTGTTATTGTATCCGTAAATTTGTAGATATTACTTATTAATTTTCATCATTTTTGTTTTTGTTTGTATTTTAATGTTTTGTATATATAATTATATATTTAATAAAATTTTATATTTAAATCGATATAGGTAAAGGTATGTAGATAGGTAATAATATTCATTCGCCTGTTTGTTTGTTTGTTACTTGTGTGGTTGGTTGCTTGTTACTTGATTTCCCCCAATTTTTTCACGCTTCTCGCACAATTCGGTCACATAGCTATAACATCTTAAACATCATAATCATCAATCATTACAATAATCAATCGCATATATCTATATAATTTTGCTTTGTTTGCTGCTTTACCTCGCTTTAAACTTAAAATTTATTATATTACTTAGAGAGTAGCGTCATCGAGCATATTGAATTCGTCAGATCTAGGGGGTTAAGTCGTAATTTCGAAAAGGGTTTCGAATTTCGAAAAGTGTGCATGTAGTTGCCGCCGTTGAACGGTTGTACGGCCACATTTCAAACACAATCTCACAGTTGCTATTTGTAAAATGTTCCATATCAATTTATACAATTCTTCGTTTGCCTGCATCGCATGCGTTCTTTTTTCTTGTGTTGTGTTAGGTTCGCCAGTGTTTTGATTTGTTTTTGTTTTTCTTTTGGGGTATAAATTTAGGATTGGCAAATTCAATATACAAGATGGAGATACTTTTTGTTTTGCTTTCTAATCGTTTTCCACCCGTGGGCCCACTATTTGCCCTTGCTCTGCCGGTGCTTCTGTATCCGCACGCATCAGAGCACCTCGGACACGTACTTGGGTCGCTTGGCCACGGTGGCATCGGTGGCAGTGGTGACGCACTCCTCCTCGCTGGCCTCGATGTGGCCACTGTAGTCGGTCGGCAACTCCTCATAGATAATCTCTGAATGCTGTTGTTGCTGCTGCTGTTGTGCCACCACCTGCTGCTGGTGCAGCGAGTGGGATGCACCGCCGCCCATCACATGGTTCCTCTTCAGCGCAATCAAGGCCCCAACCCCCCCGCCTCCGCTCGCTGCGTTCCCCTCAACGTGCGTCTGTGGTGCGGTCACGCCAGAGTTTTGATTGGTTACGTAGTACGGACTGCCGCTGCTGAAAGATCAGAAAATAGGTTAGTACTGCAGTAAAAAGTGATCCTTTACTGTCTTCTAACCTGTACTGATTGGAATTGTTTGACAGTGTCTGCTGCTGCTGCTGTTGGTGCTGCTGTTGCTGGTGTGCATTTTGAGAGTTGTAGATGATTTCTGCAAACAACAAATATTAGATTACAAAGTGTTTTTGCTTATGGTCCAGCCATCTGCCTCTTACCGGCATCAGCGGCGCGCTGTTCCAGCGACATTCCCGGCGATCCGGGAGCAGATTGCAGAACGATATCCTGCAGCGGTGAGCTTTCGCGCGAGTTATCTAAAAATATTAAAGATGAGTTATAAAGAGCAACGACGACATGTTATCCAGTAATTACCCATGTGACTGGGCGACACAGGCGCCGAGCGGGGCATCCCGTAGGGCGGACGGAAACCCTGGCTGCTCCGCTGGCGACGCTTCTTGTAGCTGTGATCAATCAGCTTGGCCCCGCTGTCCGGATCAATGCGCCAGAAGGAACCCTTGCCGGGCTCATCCTGGGAGCGGGCCACCTTGATGAAATACCTGCAAGTACAAGTGGAATATTTTATAGCAGGGCTAGAATTCAAGAGTGCAAAGACTTGATATCAATTGTTGTACTCTTTAGAAGACCCTACCTATTCAAACTGAGATTATGACGTATGGAATTCTGCCAGCCCTTGTTCGTCTCCTTGCGGTAGTACGGGTAGTGCTTGACAATGAACGAATAAATGCCCGAGAGCGTAAGCTGCTTGTCCGGAGCGGCAGATATAGCCTGGACGATAAGCTGGGCGTAGCTGTACGGCGGCTTCTCGTTGTGATTGTAGCTGGCTGTGGATGGAGTCTGGAACAGATCCTGCTGCAAGGGTAAATTACTTTTTTGTATATCTGTTTGGTTTGTAGATTTAGCTGAAGATTCACTTACTGTATTGTTGTTACTATAGTTGTTGTAATTGTTGGGCTGGTTCTGAATAAAACCCTGACGTGGACTAGCCGGACAACTGTTGGCAGCGCTAATTGTACCTGCGAATGCAAACAGACGCCGTTAAAATAAGCAAATTATTTACTTAATAACTACTTTTTTCAGGGCAACTGACAATAATTAGAGTAAAAGTAAGGTAAATAACACGACCACAGGGACACTTAACCTAAAAATCAAATACACATTGGCTCTTATAACAAGATGAAATAAGTAAGATGAAATTCCACTTGCCAGTTGGTGACAGATAGGGGCTCTTCTGCTCCTTCTTGGGTATGGATATCTTGAGCGGTGAGTAGATGCCGGGTCCATCTCCGGCGGCTATTAGGTGGGCAGCTGTACCAGCTGGAGGCGCTACGACAATGTTGCCACTGCGCTGTTGCTGCTGGTGCAGCGCTGTGTGGTGAAGCGGGTGGTGAGGTGTGTGCGGGAGTGGGTGGTGCGCCGGTTGCTGCTGTTGCTGCAGCGGCAGGTGGTGCGCTTGCTGGTGGTGCGGGTGCTGCTGCAACTGCTGTTGCTGATGTTGCTGCTGGTGATGCAACTGCTGCTGGTGAAGATCGTCCCTCGGCGGCGGGGTGATAATAACATGGGCTCCACCACCACCGACAACACCGCCGCTTACAACCAAGGATGGCGAAAGGCCGGCAGCAGCATCCGACGGAGGGGCGGGCACATAACTCTCGAACTCGATGCGAATCTCCGTGCTAGGAAAGCGAAAGTAGCAGCTGCAAATACAAGGGATTTGGATCAGATTATTTTTTAAGTTAATTTATTAATATTGTTTAAAAGTAGTCACAAATTAAAGACTTGTAGACTTTCATCATCCCTTATTCAGTATCTCAACTTACCGCTGCGGCAGTCGAAGGGGATCCACGTTGCGGCGCTGCAGAAAGTCGTCCACGAAAATGCCATTCTTGCTGAGGCACTGAACGAAGAAGGCGCGCAGCTCGATGTCGTAGAGCACCTGAAAGTGCTTGCGCGACACCAGGTTGTTCTCGGCCACGTTAAAGTGGACCATCGAGGTGGAGGAGTTGCGTCCGATCACCGTTACTGCGTCGTTGATGGGCAGCACCTCCTGGTTGAACCGCAGTTCTCCATACGGTGGGGCTGACCCTGAGGCTGAAGCGGTGGTGGTGGTGGTGGCGGCGGAGGGGGTGGTGCTGCTGGCAGGTGGGTGGTTTGCTGAGTTGTTGTTGTTGGTCAGCTCGGCGCTGTTGTTGCTTCCCGCGCTGCTGCCATTGTTGTTGGTATTATTATTGTTGTTATTGTTCAGCGCTGCTGCTGCCGCTGCGCCATGGTGCAGCTGCAACATGTCCTTGGCAATGGCAACGGTGGCTGCGTCGGCTCCACCTGCAATGCTGGTGGGTGTATTTAGTACGGCGTGCACGGTTACGATGTTGTTGTTGCTACTGCTGCTGTTGCTGCCGCCGCCGCTGCTGTTGTTGTTGTTAATGTTGTTGTTGCTGCTGCTATTGCCGGTGGTTGTTGCTAGTGTTGTGGTTGTTGTTGTTGTAGTGGCGGCCATTGAAAGGTAAATCCCACTTGTCCTATGCTCGCTTACTGTTTTTGTTTGCCTGCAATTGGTGAAAACATCATTGAATATTTTATGGAAAGAGTAAGCACTGGAAGGAGTGAACGCTGGAAACTCGATTAAATCAACTTGGAATGAGGGAGAATATAAACACTTGAAAGTCCAAAAACATAGTTTAAACGCTGGAATTAGTGAACACTCTTAAAATGAACTTGAAAAGAACTGTCATGTTAACGCTAAACACGCTTGAAAATGTTGAACCCTCGATTACATAAGAAAATGTTTGGTAGTGTAATGATATTATGATTCCTTGATTCGTTATGTTAAATTTCGGATTTTATTAGTTCTATAAATTGATTTTCAAACGTTAAAGTTCGGTCATTAGATATTGATTCACGTTTTAGTTTATTAAATTGTTATGTTTTTATCGGGAACAAATATTGTTTATATTATTGACACATTTACATATGTACATACGCTTGACTAAGTAATTATCCTGATATTATCACATTTTTAAGGAATGTATATTTGTATGTATGTATCTACAATCAATTTTATTAAATGGAAGCTTTATGTTTTTCACCTAGTGTAGGTGTTAGTTCTGATTTTTATTATTTTATTTTATGCGCACAACGTTTTCACATTGGGTGCATTAATTTGTTCCTTTTTTCACGCGCTTTTCACGCGCTTTTTGCTCTCTTTTCGTTTTGGCCCCAAGGTTTCTTCTTTTCGTCAGCCACAAATTATTTTCCAAATATACACACACACAAACGAAACATACACATTCCCATCGTTGCTGTTTCGGTTTTTGCTTTACTCTGTTTTGCTACCGCAGCCGCTCACACACAAACACACCTATGTACATACCTCGGTCGGCAACAAAAACAAGCGCCGATTGAAGCAACAACAATAATAATAATAATAACACAACTACTACTACTACGCGACGGACACTACGTGAGTAAACACACACACACACACACCTCCGACGAGGTGAGAGAGAGCTCTCTAGCTTTCCCGGGCAGAGTGGAATGGAAAAATCTCCCCTCTCCAACTCCAAACTTTCGCATCTGGAGAGAGTCCAAACTGAGCTTGCGGCCAGTGTTGCCAACAGGCGATTACATGCCAAAATATCCCAATAAATCATTCAAAGCGGTGGAAAAAAGCTGCATTAAAATGGGTTATGCATGTCCATATGACAATAACTGAAAAAATGTAATTTTTCAGCGTTTTTAAACGCTTTATATTAGTTTCACTTGTGGCTGGCTGGCTGGCTGGCTGGCTGGCGGCGTAACTTTTTTTGGTTTGCATGCAGGCCTGCCAACTTGTTTTTTACCGATAGTTTATCGATATCTATAGAAGAGCGCGCTCTTTTAAACCGGAAAGCGTTTTTTTAGTTTTTTAAACTATTAATATTATTTCTTAACATGGTTAACTTAAAAAAATTGTATTTTAGTTTCAGCACAACAAAAACCCACTACAGTTAAATGTTTTAATTACTGGAATGAAATTTGTATCGCCTTAAGCTGAGATAACTTATTTAAAATCATTATCCAGTTATTCGATAATACCTTTTTGTTTGAGAAACAACGGGGGTTTTTAGGGTCAAAATTTATAATGTCTTTGTTTTCTATAAAACGTAAACTTAAATAACCGTTATCAAAAGTCCATGGTAAGAAAATCTATTTACTTGTTAGGTAGAAAATCATAATCTTTGCACCGTTATTAAATGTTAAAAATATTTTCTTGAAACGAAAAGAATTAAAAAATCAATAAAAATGTATTTAAATAACAGTTTGCCTTTATGAAATAATTGCATTTTCAAATCATAACAACTCGATGCTTGAATAAATAAAGTTTATTTAATAACCCAAAGCTATTTACAAAAAGAAATTACAACCGAATGTAAACAAACGACAAGTGTGACCCTGTACCTTGTTGTTACTTAAACGGCCGCTAAACAACCACGTTTATTCTCAAGAAGTGAAACATTATTATACACACCTGCGCAACAAATGGCAAGCCGGGGAATTCTCCGCCAGTTAAAACTTACTTGCAGGATATAAGGGAAAATAAATGCACAGAGTGTGATTTCCATGGCGACCAAAGCTTTTTGCAGAACGATCTGTATCTTGAGAGTCGGATGGGGAAAAGGGGGGGACAGCAAATAAAACGACTTCATTTTATGCGGTGATTAACGGACGTTGGCAACACTGCCCGACTCTCCGACTTGTTTGGCTCCACTTCGCACCAACACACGTACTACATTGTACACTCACTAGCGCACTCGCACACGGACGGATTGAGAACTCTCGCACTGGCAGGCCCCACATGGCTCCCCATCAATCGATCGAGCTTGCATGCATAAACATGCAAAACGAAACCAAAATAAAATTAACGAGAACAACAAAAGGCAAACAAACGCCCATACATACAGCCATATAAATAAACACACGCACACTGCTATATATTTGGCGAGTACATATGAGTGTGTGCATGTGTTAGGTCACTCGTAACGGCAAACGACGGAGGCAGCGAAAGAGAAGCACAATAAATAAATAAAAACACCAAAATACACACACACACACACGCACACAGATGGCGTATTGGAAATGCGTAAAAAATGCCGCTCGTTGATTTTTCAGCTAGCAACCGACTCCACCTGCGCATACATACAGACGACGGATGTCTTGTTTGTCTCTTTGTAAACACACAAAAAGCACACTTTTCACAACGTAGCTGCTCTTTGGTTTTCGCTCGGCGATTGCGTAAACTTGCCGCCCGCTTTTTTCCCACCTAACATCAAAATATGTACACACACTTGAGGCCACCAATACGATGCCAATATGTGTGTGTGTGCATCACTTGAGCGTGTTCCAAAATAAAAACTTAATATTTATTTATATGTGATTTTCCGCTCGCCCTGCTATTGATTTTATTATTACTGGTTCGCTCTCTTTCGCTGTTTATATTTTCGCCGTTGGTTATCAAACTCGAACTGTTTTTGTTGTTTTTCCATTTCGTATTCTTTTTTGCACAACACGTTTTTCGCTGCGTGTTTGTGTGTGTGTGTGTGTATATTATTTTTTGTTCGCCTTGTTTATTTTTATTTTTTCGTACCTTCTTGAAAAAACCTTTGGCGCTCCGAATTTGGTAATTCTCTCGATATAAACGTAACACTAATATTTAAGCAATAATTTAAAGCCGTTTTGTGCACTTTTTCAGCGATTTTAATGCGGTTTTTCCGATTCTTAGCTTCTTATTGCTCGCAGCGCGGTGAAGGAGAAGAAGAAGAGACCCGTTCGTGCAAGGGCTGGAAACGCTTCAGCTTGATCCGATTGTCTGGCAACGCAGCGCATCAGCTGTTCCGCCGCATTTTGATTTTTACTGTCGTTTTGTAACAGTTTGGAAAATTTCCGTTTCTGTTTTGATCTGTGAAAATGCAAAGTCTGACGCGTCTGCTGCACTCTGCCTTGACCCTGCACCCCCCACAGCGCCTGGGCAGTGCTGCAGCGGGGGTGGCACTGCAGCAGCTGCGCGGCAAAACCAAAGTGGTGGAGAAACCAAAACCTGGTGCTGGCCAGCAATTCCGAAGAACGGTCCACTTCCCGGAGGAGTACACGGTGGAGCCGCTAAAGATCACCCATTTGGCTGGTCGGGACCCCGTCTCCGGTCGCCTGGTGGCCAAGGGCATCGGCGGTGGCGTTAAGCAGCAGTACCGGTGGGTCAAGTGGGTGCGCGATGGCCCCACGGAGGGAGCCCAGGAGGAGCTGGTGCTGGAGGTGCTCCGCGACGGCTGTCGCACTGCGAAGGTGGCCTTAGTGGCTGTCGGTGATGAGCTGAAGTACATCCTGGCCACGGAGAACATGAAGCCGGGCGATATACTCAAGACCTCTCGACTGATTCCGAGGATTCCGGGTGAGTTTACGCACTGGTAGTATAGAAAAGTTGCTACAGGTGTGCAACGACTCTTCCTAGTTAAAGATGTTTAGTTTTCATCAGAAATATGTAAGTTTATTTTTAGGTTATTTGAGGTGTAAGAGAATCTTTTACTGCTCTATAAAGAACACAAACTCTTGATCAGTATAATTTTTTAAACAGTAATGTCACTTTCCTCTAGCCACGAATTAAGCCAATGAATAATAAATTTAACAACTATCCATTTCACCCCTAGTACGTCCCAACGAAGGAGATGCGTATCCGCTGGGCGCCCTGCCCGTGGGCACCCGCATCCACTGCCTGGAGAAGAACCCCGGACAGACGTGCCACCTGATTCACGCGGCGGGCACCTTCGGCACCATCCTGCGCAAGTTCGACGACAAGGTGGTGGTCCAGCTGCCCTCCAAGCGCGAGTTCGCCTTCCAGCGCACCTGCATGGCCACCGTGGGTCGTCTGTCCAACACGGAGCACAACAAGGAGCACGTGGGCAGTGCGCAGCGCATGCGGGAGCTGGGCAATCGACCGCGTTCGGGTCTGTGGAAGCGCAAGGAGGGAAAGCACGGCAGGAAGATACGCCGCCTGCCGCCCATGACCACCATATCGCCCCCAGCGCCGCCCAAGGAGGAGGCCATCAAGTTGACGCTGCCTCTGTGAAGTCTTGCTTTAATTTCTATGTGTCACACGGTACCCCTCTAATGATATCCGAAGTTTTTTGTTTAAGGAATTATGAAAACATGGGAAAATAAACGAAAAAAGTTAAAACTGAACAAGTTGTAACAAAAATACGAAGTTCAATTCGTTGTTATTTCTTTAAATGTTTTCTTGATTTAAGACTTAATTTTAATTTTTTTTTTCAACTACAAATTTGTAAATTGATTTAGTTTTTTTTTCAAAATTACAATTTATTATTTCCTAACTCGCATAGGGAACCATGTTACACATTACACGACTAGAGCTAGAGCTACATCTATTTGCGTGATTTCTTCATGGAGAACCCGGTTCCGTGGAAGCTTTCGGCATCGGAACCATCTGGGTTCCCAGCAGCGGCACCTTCCTCGTCCCCTTGCCTGTCGCTGATGGGCCTGATATTACGATCAAACCGGATGAGACCAAACTGGAAGTCGTAGTCGGGCACACCGCGCGGCAGAACCTTCTTGAGGACCGGGGTCTCCAGCTGGCTCTCCTTCTTCTTCTTGCCGTCAAGGCGGACACCGGAACCCTTGAAGGTCTCCACAACTTCCTCGAGCATTGCGTTGGGTCCCCCAGGGGCTTCTCCTCCTGCAGATCCCGAGTTACCCTGCTTTCCAGAACCCGAGGCCTGCGTTTCCGAGTGGTCCTTGTAGCCCACCGGTGCCTCAAACTCGACATTCATGTCGCACTCGATGATGCTGACCGCATTCCCAGGTTTCGTCTCCAAAACGCACAGCTCGTAGACCTTCTTGTTGTACTTGATGGCGATCACATCGCCCTTGGTGAGGCAGGCAAAGTTGCGGAGGGCGTTCTCCAGCACCGCCTTGGGATTGGTGATGTCCAGGAAGTCTGTGCTGTGCGGCTGGAACTTGGAGAACGTGGCCACTGGCAGCGAGACGCTCTCGATGTTCAGTATGTCGCCCTCCTCCAGCAGCAGGTTGTCCATCATCCAGTAGGGCAGGTAGCACTTTCCCTCGTCGGCCACGAACTCCAGGACTCCGGCGTGCGAGGATCGCGACTTCTTGCCGTTGGTGAGCTTGAACAGCATCGGGTACTCCACATTTAAGCGGGTGAGCGTGTCCAGCGCCGAGGGTGGCATGATAACTGTAGATAAGGTGGGTTAATGAAGGTGTAAGGTTTCTCTTTTCAACTAGGACTCACTCTTTCCGCCCTTCTCCACATCGGAGCGCTCGTTTCCTGGTAACATGGACACGGAGAAGCACTTGTAGGTGGCATGGAAGCTGCGTCCCTCCGGGAACATCATGTTGAAGCCGCTGAAGTGGAACATTCTAGGTCTGCTGAGCCCTTCCCGGCCGTTCTATGGTTTATTTCCGATTTGTTCTTCCCTCTTTTGAGGGCTGTAATTTTGTTTTTGTCTGTTTTTGTTTCTGTAATGTCACTATAGGGCTCAGTGTTGCCAGATGGAAATGTAACTTTTCCCCTAAATAATCTCGCTAAGTGAAAATGGCATCCATGTCCGGAGGGTGCACTCGCTAAACGACTATCTACATGGGTTTGAGTCTGCAATAGACTCATTTTTACGCTTATTATACTTGTTTTATTTTTAAGCAATTTTTAACGGTCCCTAACACGGGCACTCTTTCACTCAGCAAGCCGGTGGTTGCGCGCGACTTCGTCCCGCTTAAATAAATTCAATAAACGAGTTATTGATTTGAAAAAGTGCTGCTATTCAAGTGAGTACCGTACCGCTAAAGGCGAAGAGCAGTTGCGCCTTGAACAGGGACACAATTGTCATTTTGGGGATTTCCCGCAGGAGTCGCCTCCTGGCAAGCTTTTCAGTGCGCGCGTGTGTGTGTGTGAGTAGGTGTGGGCTGGGAAATATCCTTGTGTATCCTTTCAGTCTGGCTGGCGCCGCGTGTTTTTCGCGTGGGTGTGATGGTGTGTGTACGTGTGAGTGTTAGATTTTCGCCAATATTTTCTTCTTCACACCAAAAAACTAAACATTTCGCTGTACGAGCAACAAATGCAAAATGTTTGACTCGAAAAATCAATAAACGGGGAATTCGATTGGGTGTGGAAAAAGTGGGTTGGCTGGGCTAAGAGGTGGTGAAATTAAAGGAAAAAAAGTTATGTTGTGACCCCCAAATCCGAGAGTACATCTTGTAAACTGTATTGTTTTCGCTATTGCCCCGAGTACAGTTACTTTCGATATTTTGCAAACAGTTTGACAGCCACTGCCGCCGTGTGCAGCTGTTTTCAAGTCTCTTGTTTTGTTGTCTTCTTGTTGTTGTGGTTCGTTATTGTTGCTTCGCAGCTGCAGCAGCAACAAAAACAACAACAGCAACAACAACAACAACACGGAGAGGGTGGTGGGAGAGAAGGGCGAAACGATTTTCCTGCGCACTCTCGCTCTTATCTCTTCTGGCAGCTTCCAGACACAGACACCCGCCCTCCCATTTCCCCCCCAAGAACACCACTAGAAATGATTCATTATCGAACACGCCCCCACCCACCCCTCTCATCTCTTCCGTTCTACTCCTTTCTCGACATATTCCTCTCTATTGTGAAATTTACTCATCGCTTGTTATCTTTAGTTTTCTATTTACATTTTTGCACTTTTCTTATTAACCGCAATAGAGGGAAATTTCAAATTCGCATATTGGTTAAAAAAATGTTTTAAAAAATAACTCAAGTTTTTTGATAAATTATCTAAAGTCAACCCACATACAATACAATTATGGTGAAATTGATATTGTGAAATCTTAAAATATCGATTTTATTTATCCATTACATTAGATGATAAACGTCACTTGAAAAATTAGCTGATGCAAATATATTTTCGTCCTTTTTTTCCCTTCTCGAATGATTTACCTCCTTGTGATAAGTCGTTCATTAAAAGTTTTAGAAAGACTAATTTTCTTAAATTTTATCTTGTTTATTAATCGAAAATTTTCTTCAAAAATGTAAAACACAGAATACTGTTTTATTCAAAGTTCTTAAAACAGATCCACTCTTTAAATGTTTAAATTTTCTTACAAGATCTGAAAAAGAATTATAATTATCTTCGTTTCTTAATAACCATGAAACAATAGTTCAGTTTAAATAAAAAATTTAACTTAAATGTAACTTGTTTTTTAAAGGAGATAAAGATTTATTGTTTGTTGTGCTGCATTGCTCGCAGAATCAACTTGGTACATATGAAAAAAGGCCAGCAGTGAAAGGTTATTACGTTCGTGAAGTTATATTAAAAATACTAAACTTCAACCATTTAAAAAAAAAAGCGTTGTTCAGAAGGTGTCAAGTATGTAAGTTCTAATATTGTTCCACTGTGCAGAAAAGTAGAGTGAGAGAGATGAAGGGGAAGCGAAAACTTCAGCATATTTTTGTGTACAGTTTTTGCGTCTGGGAACTAAATTTAACAGGCAGAAAAGAAGCAAAATAGAGCAGCTTTCCGAAAAGCATTTCAACTTTTAAATAGCGGAACGATAACAATCCCCAAAACCGTACAAATACGCATGCTGCACAATTACAGAGAAATATTTCGGACTTTCAGAATATCAGTTCTGCGGGCTTACGTCAAAGAAAGAAATTTTCAATTGCAAACAATCGGCTTTTTCTGCACTTATGATATCATGAGAAAACTGATTGGTCTTGGCCATGAATGAGTTGGGTTGAGAGTGAAGGGGGGAGGTGGGTAGTGGGTGGTGGGTGGTGGGTGGAAGCAACCCTGGAAGGTCAAATCGTGTACACTGTACACACTCGCCGCCGGATAGAAAGTGTTTGTGCAAATTAGACCGATTCACTGCTCCCAGTGCAAATTGCAGCTGGGAGCTTATTTCAAAAGTGCCTCTAAAACTGGCAGGTACAGTTAGAGTTGTAGATCATCTCAAGGGATTAATGGTATATTATATGAAACCTTCTTTTAACGAAGTAATTTCGAAGTTTTTCAATTTATTATCTAATTTAAAGTACGCTAAATCCCGAAATTATGTGGAGGTTTACAAAACGACTAAACAACCATTATTTTAATTCAAAAAACGCAATACTTTTTTATAAAATTTAAAAAACACAAGGGTGCTAATAAAAAAAAAAAAAAAAATTTTTGAATTGATTTTTCATTACTTAGCTTACATAAATTATATTTTTCTCATAACCCTTACTTAGTGTTTAGTGATTATAAAAATTAATTGGAAATATGTATGTATTTTTTAAAGCGGTACGATCTTTTATCTGGAGCTTGATCAATTTCGATCAAGCATTTCTCTTGTTTTGTTCCCTATACCCTTGTTGCTAGGTGCCCAAAATGTTTTTTTTATTGAATGAAAATGGTATTTATATACACAAATATACACACAAACATGTGTGAAATTCAATGAGGCAGCAAGTGATTGCCTTTGTTGTTTTTTTATTTTCGACCCCGGCAAAAATGTTTGTTTTTGTTTTATTTTTGTGCACACGTTTTAAATATCAGCCGACAAAATCGTGATTCCACTCTCGGATCGCGTGTGATGGAAAAAACCCCAAAAAGAGTTCACAAGAAAGCAGCTTTTAGGTTTAAACTCTTGTGATGAATCCCAAGAAGGTAGAACAAAAGGAACGAAAAAAACCGAGCATAATCAGCAATAGGTAGAATTTGCATTCTCCAAAGAAATTTTTGCTTTAATTTGTTTACCTCTTAAGTTTGTATGTACAGTCACACGTGCCAAAAACGTTTGCATAAGTACAGTGGGTTCTTCTAAATTTAATTTAAATTTCAATAAACAAACAATTAAATTAAATTTGACTTAAAATTATAAGTATTTTTGATGATTGAGTCTTAAAGAAGTTTCTGTTGGTTTTTAATTAATAAAATACACGTTTGTATGAAAAAAACATACGTACCTACTTAATATATTTAAATGTATAGAAGTTTATTCTTTTTCAAACCAAATAGAAACCCACATGAACTATTTTTTTTCCATGTTTTAAACTTTTATTTATAATGTTTTGTTATTGTTAACCATTTTTATTAAATTTAATATTATTATTTAATAGCTCATGTTTTAAGATTAAATATGTGATTATGCAGATTAAGTAAACCTAAATGTTGAATATTGGGATGAATCTTTTTTTCCATGGCCACTACATATAATTTTAATCTGATTTATTGGATGCTTCAGTATTTGTTTGTCTGTTATTTCCACTCTTTATAATATTTTCCCTTAATTGCTCAACGACCTTGTTGTTGCAGCTAGTTGTTGCACGTGTTTGTTAATTATTTGAGTGTGCATCCCCTTCACACCTGAGAGCATTTCCAATTGGATTGGATGAGCCGGGGGATTACTGATTGGAATGCGAAAGGGGCTTCAGCGCACAGTTCGACAGCCACTGGATGAGGCGGTGTTAATTTAAAGCAAGTTACCCCGGATTTCGTGGCGGCAGTGTGGCCTTGAACTTGCGGCAGCAACCACCCCAAAAGTGAGCCCACCGCTTGAGCAACAACAAGTGGAAATTTTGTTAGCTGTGAGCGTGCAACGGGAAAGAAAAAGTGGGGTATACCATAGGTCTCTATAATTCGCCACCCTTTCCAGATTTTTAAACTTGATTCGTCCTTGGGACAGTGCGGCAAATTAAATCAATATTAAATGCAGTTTAAGCAGTAGCTTGCAACGGTAGCAGCGATTCAGTTGCAGTTGCAGTTAGACGGCAATGTCAAGGTTTTCAGTGACGCGGCCGGTGTATCCTACACAGAAAAAAAATTATTATTAAACATATTTCGATAATTTAGCCTTATGGGCTTACCTGTGTATGCATCTGGTAAATAAGACTTATAAATATGTATCTTAATAAGACCTATCAAATAGTAATAATGTAAATGCAGACATTTTTAAGGTCCCAAGATGTACCTACATTTTTTGCAGTGTACCCTGGCGCTATGCCATCTGTTGTTATTTTGCACTTGCCATTCAATCCATTTTAATTCCATTTCCATGTCATGCAATAGCGGTAGGAATACCTAAAGCCACTCCGTGCACATTGATTGCCCTCCTCCCAACCACCCACAGCCCTCCCACCTTCGATCTGCACGCCCTTAACGGTTCATTCCAATTACAGCTGCCCAGCTGACTGCCAATAACTGTAATTTCTCAATGGACGACGGGGCGGGCATCGATTTATTGCCGTAAGAACTCAAAGCACAATTTATTGGCAAGGGTCTTTAAAGAAATATTTAGAAATATTCATTAATTTAAGCAAAAACTTGAATTATTCCTTTTTAAATTGTATTCACAATTGTTACTGAGAGTGGCTGAAAAGTAGCTTAATAAAGGTTAAAAAAAACGTTGGACCCCAAAGATGAAATTCATTCTTAAAGTGTTTTAAATTTGAGGATTTTTAACTTACATCTATCACCAAAAAAAAAGGTTACGCCAACTATGGTGACCTTTTTTTTTATTACTTATTGAATCGTCATAAATCTCTATTGGTATTCTCTATCGTTGTTTTGAATTGAGTACATCCATTTTATATTACTTATAGCTAAAGATTTATTAGCTCTGCAATGGCTCGAAAACTGTGCACACTTGCGTGCTTGTGTATTTTTAGTTCAAAAGTTCAAAATACGCCACCAAATTGGAAGCGATTACCATAAAAGTATGATTGCTTCCTTTTCATTCCCATTGTGAGAATAGGAAATGGGCGCTGGTAGGTGGGTGGGTGGGTGAAAGGCGCGCACCACCCACCGACGGCTAAGCACGCGAGCATGGAAATTTCGCGACCAAACGTTGCGACCTTGCTGTGCCGCGATGTCAGCCATTGTCCTGGTTAGTTTTATCAGCCCTCTGACCTCTAACCCCACCACCACCCACAGCCCACTTGGCGTCATTTGTCTTTAACAATTTCGTGGGAGGGTTCCTTGGGGTTTTTCTATTTGCGTTGGCTGGGTGTTTGTGGAGAGTGTGAAAGGGAAATGTTATTTTGGTTTGTTTTGTGCTTTAGTTCTTTAGGGACATCCCAGGTAATTAAAGGGTTTATGATGTGTTTTTAGCACATGGAGGGAATTACATGGTTAATAAAAATAACACATGGCTGTTTTTTTCACACAAAAACTTGCATATGTTAGGGTCATTTAAGATTTAATTAAACCAAAATAGCTGTTAGGTTTTCTTGTCTTTGAAAATCAATTTAGTGTTATTCTTCTATCTGTACTTTAAAGACATATGATAAAAAAAATGGAACGTACCCGATATCAAAATATAGGTATTTGTTTCTATAAAAACACCAAAATATCTAAAATAAAATTACATCAGTGAATCACGCAGTCATTGATCTTCATTGTAAACAATGAAAAACTATTGTTTGCTGCATTTACATTGTTGACAACAATTTGAACAAAAGCAACAATAAAAAGACAGCGACAATTACACTTTGAATTGCGAATTTTTCATTTAAATTGTAGCATCACCGGACACGTGAGTCCGGCTGAATCTGGAAATAAAACAATTTAAAGAAAACTGGAAAACAAGTCCACAAACCAAACAATTTGATTTCAATTGGAAAACTCATTGAATGGCTGTGTTTCCGGCTGTTACCGGTTTAAAGTAGCTAAAAAATGATGATCGCATGCAAATCGAACGGAATTGAATATTTAGTGGGTGAAAACCTACAGTGAGTTTTATGTGCAGAATTAATATGCGGTTATTTTAAATGATTTATGCTTTTATCGAGTTTAAAAATTTAAAGATCTAGATGATTAATTAAATTTTCAAATAACTTGTATAACAAACATTACGTTAGACTCAAATCTAAACGGTTTATTTCTCTTTGTTTGCTTGGATAACTGATTTTAAGCTGTTTTGACCAGTTTGTATTTAACAGTACACGGTACGCAGTTAAATGAATTTTTAGATTTGGGCTCAAAAGGTTTTGAGCGCTTGATCGAAATGGTTTAGCTATGGTAAAAAGTAATAGGCTTTAAGGAAAAATCCAAAGCAAAAGGATTACAAAAAACATTTGATCCTCTTAAGCAATTGTTTAATAATAAAATACATTTTTTTTTGCAGACATGGTGGATAATTCTCTATGGTTGAAACAACTTTGCTACC
Organism: Drosophila oshimai; assembly: GCA_018150695.1. Lineage (NCBI taxonomy): Eukaryota > Metazoa > Arthropoda > Insecta > Diptera > Drosophilidae > Drosophila > Drosophila oshimai. The sequence goes on along the minus strand of JAECWM010000317.1, from coordinate 97,697 downwards.
CCAAACGTCAGGTAAGTTTTCTTTCAAATTTAACAAGAACACAAAAAAAAAAACTACATATGATCGTTTTTATCTTTCCAGTTTGCCAACTCGACACTTTTTAACTCCTACTCAACATAACAAGAAACTTATTATAATTAATTAATTAATAACAACCAACACAACAACACTATATCCACTTACTCAACAACATCAACAACTGTCGTTTAACCTCAAAACGAACAAACAACAACTGCTTAAAGGAGTCATCCAAGGGTTAAACGAATGCAAGTGGAGTTAATGTTGAATACTTCCCAACATTGAGCATCAAATTCCATAGACTGTAGAAACAACAACAGCAGGGATTTGTCAGCCAAGGAGAAGGATTTTAATTTGGAATATTGTTCGTTTTGTTCCGGTGTATTGTCCAGTCCCAGGTTATTTGTAGAATTTTATTTATTTATTGCTTAATTTAAGGCAGAGCTGATCCTCAGCTTTGATCAGAGGCTCCAAACCGAAGGGTTTAAAAAAGAGATAACATTTCAGGGTAATTACATAGTCACCACCCAAGTGTCGTACCTTCGGAGCTCCAAGCGGCGAGTTGTTCCCCGATTTTCATTATGAAAATAACGACAATGAAGTTTAAGCGCAAACATGGCTGTTTAGAGAATATTTGAAAAGAATTTCTCACTTATTAACCAATTTGGATTTTTGTTTCGACCCTCATTTGTTACGTAGTCTTGTATTTTATAAGTTCTCAACGATTGTTTTGCACAATTCAAGTCATTCACCAAGTTAAATCCGCACCACCCAAATACAAACAGTTTTTGAGTTAGGTTTTCGAGGAGCAAGGAGAGTAATCAGTATTTAGTTAGAGTTGAGGGAGTTTAGTGGTTAACACCGAAGAGTTTTGAATTACATTTAACAACAAACAACATTGTCGGCAACATGGAGGCCTATTCGTCGGATCTACTATGGATGGTGGTCATCGGGTTCCTGATCGCCTTCGTCCTGGCCTTTGGCATTGGTGCCAATGACGTCGCCAACTCCTTTGGCACCAGTGTGGGCTCTGGGGTTTTGACCATCCGGCAGGCCTGCGTTCTGGCCACCATCTGCGAGATATCTGGTGCCGTTTTGATTGGTAAGTAATTAAATAATCTAAGTAACCACGATCCGAAGTAACTATAGTATAGTTGCCCAAAGGGATTTAAAGATAATTGTATATTTTAATTTTAAAAATAATAAGAGCTGCAAAAAAAAAAAAAAAAGAAATGTAATTTAAATAAACGTTGTAATATCATTACAGGCTACAAGGTGTCGGACACTATGCGCAAGGGAATTCTGGAGGTGGGCCTTTACGAGGGCTCCGAGGAGGTGCTGATGCTGGGCTGCGTGTCTGCTCTAGCCAGCAGTGCCGTGTGGCTGCTGGTTGCCACCTTCCTGAAGCTGCCCATTTCGGGCACTCACAGCATTGTGGGCTCTACCATCGGTTTTTCGCTGGTGGCGCGCGGCGTCCAGGGCCTAAAGTGGTCCACCCTGGGCACCATCGTCGGATCGTGGTTCATCTCGCCGGTGATGAGCGGCTTGGTGAGCATTCTGCTCTTTTTGGCCATCCGCCGCTTCATCCTGCGTGCCCAGGAGCCGCTTAAGGCAGGATTCCGCTCGCTGCCCATCTTCTACGGCGTGACGTTCTTCATCAATGTGATTAGCGTGGTGCTGGACGGACCCAAGCTGCTCTACATGGACAACATCCCCACGTGGATAGCCTTGAGTACCAGCCTGGTTTTGTCGCTGATAGTGGCTTTGCTCACGCAGTTGGTGGTGGTTCCGCTGCAGCGCCGCAAGATTGCCAAGCGGTTGAGGGCCGAGAATCCGGTCAAGTTTAACTTTGAGGACTCTGTGGGTGAGTGTTTTAATTCATTATTTTTTAAATTACTATCCTAAAGGTAAAATTAAACGATAACCCAAAAATATTCCCTTTCAGAGTCGTCACCATCGGGAAGTCCCAAGAAGCAACGCCGCCCATTGTCGCTGGTGAGCGAGGGGAAGCCCCTGCCCGCAATTGCGGAGATCACCGAGCTGGTCTCACTGAGTGACAACTCGCCCAAGACCTTCAAGTTGGCCCCCTTCGGACTGGCGGCCAAGAACAACAACGCACCCGGCGAGGAGTACAAGATCGATCCGCAGCTGATCAAGAAGGCCGAAGACCTGCTGGGCAAAGCCAGCCTGGACAACACCGATCTGACGATCACAAGCTTAAATTTCATCGACGAGCAGCAGCAGCAACAGCAACATCAGCAGCAGCAGAACGGACGCAAGTTGCAGGAGTGCTTCAAGCGCATACAGTCCCCCAAGGAGGAGCAAAAGGTAAAGTTAAATTCTGACATACGCTTCGGTAAGGAAGTTTAATGTTACAATGGAAACAAACCGAAATTGCTTAAGCTGACTGTACTAAACCAATCATCTTTATCCCATCCTTAGCACAAAGCGAATACCATCGGATCGGATTTGGGAACCGGAGCTACCAAAGCAACCAACAACAACCTCCAAGTGGTGGAGAGCGGCGGCAGTCTCGACTTGATGATCAGTTCCACACTGTCGCCCAACTCTAGCAAAGTGCCGCTGATCGAGAGCAAGGAGGCGCTGAACGAGCAGGAGGAGGAGCTCAAGCGGGCGGCGGCTGGAGGGAGAAGAACCAGCGGCGGGGAGGAGACACCGGAGATCTCCATGCTCTTCTCATTCCTGCAGATCCTGACAGCCACCTTCGGGAGCTTCGCGCACGGCGGCAATGATGTGAGCAACGCCATCGGCCCACTGATCGCCCTCTACATGATCTACCGCGAGGGCTCTGTTATGCAGCGAGCGGAGAGTCCCATCTATATTCTGATTTACGGCGGCATCGGCATCTCCGTGGGTCTCTGGCTGTGGGGACGGCGCGTCATCGAGACCATTGGCAATGACCTCACCAAAATCACCTCATCGACGTGAGTTTTCGTTGACTTACATTTTATAGGGCATAACTTTAAATTTCTTGTTTATTGCAGTGGCTTTACTATTGAAGTCGGAGCCGCCATCACCGTACTGCTGGCCAGCAAAATTGGCCTGCCCATTTCGACCACTCACTGCAAGGTCGGTTCGGTGGTTTTCGTGGGCCATGTGAGTGCAGCGGGTCGCAAGAAGAGTCAGTTGACGGATCAGGAACAGGAGGGAATGGAAAAAGGATGGCCAGAACACAGCCGCTCCCATGGCAGATGGCAGTGTCGACTGGCATCTGTTCCGGAACATTGCCTACGCCTGGATTGTGACGGTGCCGGTGACGGCTCTTCTCAGCGCCGGAATGATGTACGTGCTCTGTGCCATTGCTGTGGACGATATGGGTCGGACCTAGAGCTTGCCATTCAATTATTAATTGTAACTGCAAAACCAAAATAACGTTTCGTAATTGTACAAGTTGGAAAACACAAAACTTAATATTAAAAACGCAAGAGAAAACTCAAGAGGAAGTGAGCAAATCTTAACAAAACTACTCGCCTAACTAAAGCATTGTATTTAGCTCATAGAATGTCTCTCTGATGCTAACTGATATTAATATTATTTAATATGTGTACGCCAAGCATGCCGTGATTTGATTTTATAATTATACACCTCAATTTATGTTTATGTTCGAATTGCACTTAGTTTAAAATGCATTTGAAATTTTTTTGTAAACCTAATTAATCCAAACCCAATCAACTAATTTTACACCAATCAATAGAGCAGAGCAAAACACTTGAATAAAATACAAACTATGTACAACAAAAATTGTTTATACAATAATGGTCAAGACCAAATTTTTTTTTTAATAACTAAAATATGTGTTTTATTTTTTCGTTGCTTATCGTTTTCTAGGCTATAAAGATTAACACTTCTCTTTGAGATTCTTTTGTCAGGGTAAAATTTGTTTATAGTTCGGTTAAATATTATTCTAAAACCTAACTTATGTGGCTCTCCTGTCCGTTTTAAATTTACATTCCATTGAGAGCCAGTTCGTATAGTATTTCACTATTTAGATATATGAGAAATAAATACAAAGTTATGACACTAAAGGATGTTATTATTCGTGTAAATGGCGATGGTTGGAGGTTCAGTTTTTGTGAATTTTTAATTTGTTATAATGCAAAAATATAGTTTTTAAGGTCGGCCAAAAGAGGACTTGAACAGAAAAATTTATCCGACAACTAACTTACATTTTTTTCAAAATGTAGGCTAAACTATTTTTTTAGAACAATGATACTGTGTGGTACCAATTATAAATATCTAATGATATATGCTTTTGGCTTTGAATAAATAGCTGTCTTAGTTGCTTTTTAATAATGACTTAATCTTGGTGTTAATTATTTTTAAAATACACGAAAACTAGAAGACAATTGGATCAGTACTAGAAATTCTATAAGTACCAAAGACATCACATCGTTAGAGCCAAGTAACTTTTTGGTAGTTGGTAGTAGACTTTTTGGCTCACTTGTAATGCCAATGAAAAGCCAAGAAAGCTAAGTCTTAGCCAAAAGCTTAAAACATACAAGCTTTTGAGCGCGTGGCGCTTTTTTGAATCGAGAGACTAGTGCGAGCCTCATCTGGCGGTTAGTTGAGTTTTGAGCTTCGATGCGTTCGGTTGTTCCCGATTCCGCGTGATTCGATCCTAAGACCCGGTTTGGTGCAATCTAAACTCGTAACGCCTGCGCACTTATCGACCCCAAAATAATACGTTCGGAGTGCTAACTGTTCGGGTTTTTATTTGACAAAAACATAATTGTGAGAATTTAAAAACTTGCTCTCAATAACTTTTGGATTTACGCATTTGGATTGGAGTTACACATACATATATCTTGCGGATTTAAGGTGAGAGAATATCTTCCATATCTTTTGAACAAATATTGACTTAAAAAATCTATTTGTTATTTCTGGGCGGAAGCAACCTTTCTATTTGCCTTTTTTTTCTAGGCAAACTTCCAGTTCAATGGATTTGCACAAGTACAAGTATTACTTAATTTCTTTGCTTAATCCGATTTGCGTGCATTGAACTTTTCATCTTTGGGTATTTTGTGCTGTTGAGTCGTTGTTATTGTTTTTTTTGTGTTGGACTTTATTTTTGCACCAACTTCTTGTGGTTTATACTTACCTGTGGTTGTTGTTGCGACTGCTGATTGTTTTTGTTTCTTCTCCATCTCTGTTTGGCAAACGGCCTGTTCTCATTTTATTTAATGAGTTACCCGGTATTTCTGCCTTTGTTTTGCATTGCTCCAACTTTGAAGCCCTGTTTGTTCAATAGGTCTAAAACGTTTCAGCAACTCAAGGCAAAACAAAATTATTAGCAAGTGCTTTTGACTTTAATGGGTATTTCAGATGTTGGTTAAAGCTTAATGTAATGAAATTCCTGGTTGGGAAAATGTCTTGTATTTATTGTTTTGATGTTGGTCAATTTTGAATTTATACAAAAAAAAAATTTAAATAAGTGTATCTATGAATATATATTTTAATATAAATACGAAAGATAACCAAGCTATTGACAACTGTTGCTTTGTATTTTTTATTTGAAAAGAAAAATAAATTTTTTTGTTAATTTTAAGTTCTTTTTTAATTGTTATTACCGAAATTTAAAAAACAATTGTAAGGAATTTGTGGCAAGATTAATAAAAATTCTCGAGATGAGGGTAAAGCGGAAATGCAATAAATTATTCAAATTAAAATGTTACAAAATTTTACACAGTTTCAATGCATAAAATTAAACGTTTTCTTCCATAACTAATGAATTACCACTTTCTTCTGATCTTGCTGCTTGCTGAGTTCACAACATAATTAACTCTTTAGCAAATGAGTACCCTCTAAACTCTGGCCAATCGTAGATCCATGTCAAAAATTTTGATCTCAGCATGTGCGACCCATTTTTCTGGCAGAAAAACCGCTTGAGGGACCACCGACAGGTGTTCGATCTCCCGGGCTCATTATACAACCCATCTAGCGGTATTCCCGTCAAAAGCGATGCCGACACTAGAAGATAGCGAACCTATTGCGAACCCAAAGCCCAAAACCAAACCCACTCGCGAAAGCCACAGAGCCAATTCTGTGCAGAACAAAGCCCAAACGATCGAAGCCATTAAGCTGGCCAAGAGCTGCGAGCCGGAGAGTTGGAGCCAAAAGTCATTAAAGACAAAAATCTATTGAAAACGGCAAACAACACGCCTTAAAAATACTTTGCTGTCGGAGTGGCAGCGGGGGCAAAATATTTCTGTTGCACATGGGAGTTTTTTTATTTTTTTTGTGGTGGCCAGGTGGATGTGGATGCCGTGGCTCAAAACCTCTACAGTGGCCATGTTAATTATGCGCTTATCAGTTCGTTACAAAGCTGGGGTTTCTCTCCACCAGGGGAGTCCAATGCAACCCGTAATTACCTGGACACTCCGCACAACATCCACTCAAATTCCACTGCCGTTCTAATTTCTTTGCTCTCTTTGCGCTCCGATTAATCAAAATTGTATCTATCGGATGCAAGGCTTCCACAATGTAATTACTGGATTCTGGCACTCCACTCCAGTCCACTCCACGCAGATCGCCAACAGCCTTTGCATATGAGTACGTAATGATAACCCTCGGAGCCATGCCATTTGGCTCACTTTCTCCTCCTCTTGGCTGCTGTGGCTTCGATGGCCGCTGGCCGGGAGTGGCCACTCCCCCCACCCACCTCCCACCTTCCACCGATTCAATTTGACAATCTATAAAAAAATATTGATGATAATATTCAGTTTGTATGAAAGCCAACACCAATTATAATTGTGAGAAATGCAGGTAGAGAGATTGCTTTTCATGTTTCCTGCTTTTGGAGTTGAGTTTTGGGTGTGGAACACTTTTAATTAACAGAACCAGTCCAGTCGTTATTCATTAATAATACTTGTCAGATATTTTCAATAAGATTTCAATGTATAGCTCATCGTTACTTGTAGGGGGTCTATTTTTAAAACCTTTTTTTTAAGAAGGTAAACCACAAGAAATACCTATTCACAAGTGATCGCCACTCCTCTTTGTATCTTAAAAGTTACACTTCATTTTTTATTCTTCATACACTTTTGGGCACTTAAAAGTTTTTAACTCAAATGTTTCCAATTTATTAAAAACACTAAAAACAGTGGAAAGAAAGATTTTTTAATAACAAAATTACTAAAGGGACCATCTTTAAAATTTTAAATTTTAAAAGATAAGCAACATTTTTTTTGTTACTTAAGGCGAACCACAAAAAAAATTTGTAGCTTTTATTATTAGAAACAATATACAATAACTTTCGATATAATATTTTACATTAACAAAAAAATTAGAAGTGATTTACAGTAGATTTTTTTTAATTGTTGTCAAATTGTATCTATAGTTAAAAATTTAAGAGCTGTGTCTTGAAATTCTTTCCTTAAATTCCATTCCATTACATAACTACTTAGACTGCACTTGCATAAAAAAAATCAATAAAAATGTCACCCGAAAAGGGAAACGAAGTGCACATTTTCCGCTTGCGTAATATCTCAAAGAAGCCACCAAAAAAAATCCAAACTCAAACCTTAGATGAATGCAGTGTCAAAAATTTGAATTGAAAAAGTAGAAAAAAGGTAAATACAAAATGCCCAAATAATGGCCACTTTCTAACATAGCCTGGCTGTTTCCTGATGTCCCATGGCTTTCCTAGGATTTCCTTTTTTTTTTTGTTTTTTGTAATGGACATTATCGCCCAGAAAACTCACTTGACAGCCAGACGCCGTTCCTCCTCCGGCCCCCTCTGCATCATTGTCATTGAAGTCGACGACTCCACTCAGCCCGACTGCATTTCCCACTCAAGACAACATTTCATAAAGTTTATTAAACTTTAACCAAATTGTTAAAGCGTCGATTTCCCTGCTCCCCCCCCCTGCATTCACTTTTAGTGCCGCCGTTTTTTGCTGTGGGCGCTCCAAACGAGTCCATCAACTTTGGCCAGCCTCGGACCAAAACAAACTGCCACATTGGCCGGAGTTGGCTCGAATGCAATGGTAATGGTAATGGCTATGGAGCTGTGGAGCTGTGGAGCTATGGAGAGGGGGAGGGGGTGGCTATTCGTTTTCCTTGAAGTGGCAGAGATTTTCCTCGAATACCACTCGAAAGCATTCAGTGCGGTTTGTGTTTTTGCATTCGTGTCGCCTCCGCCCGAGAATCGCAAATTAATTTTCATTTTGCGTAAGCTGTCAAAATGTAAAATCTATTAAGCGATCATTTCCTTTCGAGGAAAAAGCGATTGGGAAATGCAAAAAATCAATTCACTCTTATGCAATGGAAATGGTCAGTTGCGGTAGTGTATAGCGAATAAAAAAAATGATTTAGTGGTGGTTATAATTGTATGCATAAAAATTTATAAGAATAAATATGTTTTAGGCTGTAGGTCTGTTTTTTCCACAACTAAAATAAGGACAATTAAAATTAAAATTAAAATTATAGTAGTATTACCTACTTTATTATATATAAATAATAAAAATATTATAAATATTTTAAATAAAGCAATACAAAATAATTGGTATACAAACAGTTAAAATATTTATTTTGTTTTAATGTTTTTACATAGTAGTTAAAATGGTATTTGTGTATTTTTTTAACATTTAAAAAATTTGTTTTTAAACATTTTGAATTTTAAAAATATTGTGCGTTTTGTGAGATATTTGTACACTTAAAATAAAATATTAATGGTGCTGGTGACTTCATGTTAATAATAAAATAAAAAATAAATAAATTGATTGTGTATGCGAATTGTCAATCTAATCTTTAAATTTTTAATGATATCAATTTACCAATTTTTTGTTTTTTTATGATGCATTTTTTTTATAAGGGACAAGAAAATAGTTAAATTTTCATTCAAAGTTTAGTGAACAATTAAGTTTAATGTACATAATGTCGATGCTTGGCAAACGCTTTTCTCTTAATGTAAACTAAGCTGATAGTCAGTTAAAAGCATGTGGATTGACAGAAAAGAAATTCCACGGAAGTCCAAGTTAGAATTATAAGTATTTTGTTGAGTTTTAATTTAAAGTTTTAACTTGACCACCTTCTTGTTGTCGTATTAAATTCGCTTTTTCTATAACTTTAAGTTTGAAGGTTGCCCCTTTCACTGGCAGTCGAATAGACCTCCAAGTTTACCCTTTTAAATGCAGGTTGAACATAAATATCTTGCACATGGGAGCAGAAAAGACCATACAAACAATAAGTGAACATGTCAATGCATTTGACTTAATTAGGAAATTGTACAAGTGCATGAGTTGAACCTAAAGGCAGCACCGGCAATTGGCATTAGCCACATTAACCGCATTTTTCCATCAGTCAGACAGGCGAACCAAACGATATGTCACTACTTGACTAGCCGCCTTTTCGCTTTGTTTTGTTTTCTTTTGGCTTTAATGCTGCATTTGCATTGAAAGTTGTTTTGGTTCGGTTCCAATTGAAATTGAAAATTCCAGCAGGGAACGAACACGAAGTCGCGTTTCTTTCAACAACCTAATGCCACTGGATCGCAGGGAAAATACTAATTTGGTATTGAAATTTTATAATCGTCAGGTGAACCTGCTGACATTGAAGATGTCGGTTAAATACCAGAGGTTAACAATAAGTTTTTGTATCATATAATTATAGTAACTGAATTTTCTTTCATATTTTTTCTCCCTATAATTTGGCTGAGCTTAAAGTCTTCATTGAAATATAATAGTAATATTGTTAACTTTAAAATTCTACCATAAATAACAATCACAAAAAATCAAAACAGATTTATTGCTTTATTAATATTAAACCGCAAATCATAATTAGCTTAGACTTCAAGTTGATTACATAAAAACAAACTTATAACAACGTAAAACCACCATAAATCTACTGATCCCTGTAATTTAATTTTAATTTTCTATATTTATTTATTATCTCATTCGGGCCAGCCAGCTCTTTGCGTTCGAAGAACAAGTTTTTTTATTTTTTTGCTTTGATTGTGAAATCGAAAGCATTTGCGTTGTAGAGGGAAAAGAATGCGGCAATAATCGCCAGCAGCCAATAAACATAATTGCTCGACGGTTTCGCCAATCATTTCGTGGGCGTGTCTATGGTTTTTTTTCTCCTGTGGATTTCCCTAGCTACGATTTATTTCATAGAAAATCATTTCAATGCGCGAATGGCCGTAACTTTCATTAAAAAATGCCGAAACGTCTGGGACAATTGGACATTGCGAATACGCCCTGTTGGCCGCACTTTGATTATGGAAATGCAATTTTCATCGTTTCCTCATCGATTATTGTATGTGATTTTTTCACTCAACTCACTTTGCCCAACACTCGAAATATAATAACACGCATGTCGACCCGATTTCGATACAATCTTTTATTTTTTATTCGATTTGCAAAGCCAAGTGGAACAAGTTTCGGCTTGATCCAATGACCTCAAACCGAATTTAAATTGAGCGGGGGCCCAGAAAAGTGTGGCTAAGTAAAAAAGTTCACACCTAAAAGGCTTTGCTGCAAATAAAATGTAAAAAAAAATGTGCAAACAGAAAACACTGCGATTTATTTGGGCCAGCCAAACACGAGCATTCCAATGGGCAGGTGAATAGCCCGCGAACAAGCTGGAGCTCTGTTTGGAGCACTTTGTGTCCCAGTACAGTTCACTCCACCTCAGTTTCTGTTTCAGTCTCTGGTCGGTCGGCATTACCTTGCCCAGCCCCAGTCTAGCAAATCGACTTTTGTGCCCATTTTCAATGCAAATCGCATTAAGGCAAATGTTGCAAACGGCAGCCAGCTTTTGCACACACGCCACAGGTAATTTGTAACAATTTCTTAATGACCAAAGCAGCAAACAAGGCAAAACCTGTTAAATGAAATTAAATGTTATCAATAGCTCAGTGGAAAAGAAACTTAAATGACGGCTAAAAAGGATGCAAAAGTATAACTTGAAAAAAAGTAAATGTATGTAAATTTACAAAGCCACAGAAAAATGAAGACAATAGCCTGAAAACTCTTTAAAAGACATTTACATTTAGAAAGGAAATTCAAACCGAATTCTCGTGTATGTTAAACAAAAATTGAAAAAATAAAGAAAGTCACAGAACTGGTACAGAACATTTAAAAATGTTTTAAATAATTTTATACCCTTTTATCGTATTGAATCGAAACACTTACAGTTTATTTTTAACCTAACTTCTGTTCAAAGAAATTTCTGAAGCACCCTAAAAAGTGTTGTATTTAATCAATCGATTTTTAACAAATTTTAAATTTAAACCCGTTTAAAAATTTACAAAATCTCCAAACTGCAACCATCTGTTTATGTTTATAGCGCAATTTAAAACTGTGAAATTTAAAATGTATCAGCGTTAGATAGTTTAGCCTGTCATTAAGCATATGGTTGCTCCACCACACTATTATTAGCTGATTAGTGTGGCACTTATTTCATTTTGCTCCAACTTTACGTCAATACCATGCATCAGACTAAGTCGGCTAGTCAGATTTAATTGCCTCTCGGCTTTATTAAGTGGCTAATAAGAGAGTCCATATTGACTGCACGGATACATGGCTCCGTGAAGCTGCTAATGCTTATTACGCTTAATTTGTAGTAAACTGTTGAAGTTTGGACCATCTCCGTTCGTTGGCTCTCTCTGCTTTATGGGGATTTCATTTTGCATATTGCTTACAATCTCCATTCAAGTCTTTGGCCAAATAAATCGCATCGTTTTGGCCATCATAAAGTAAAAGTGGGGCTCTTTGACTTTTGAGGTTTATGCGTTTGCAAAAATAATGCTTTTGTTCAAGAATAGTTAATGCTTTTAAAAAGACTTAATCTTAAGATTTTAGGATGAGAAAAAATATGCGTAAAAAAATTTGAAAAACTTTCACAAACCTTTCAGGGGGACATAAAAACAATTTACTTGCATTTTAAGCTTTTATAATATAAGTTTAAAAATTAACTTTAAGTGTCTAAATGTTTTTTTCTAACATCTTTTTAACTTGGTCATTAATATCTATATTTTTTCTGTTCTATTACAGGTTTGTAAATCACTTTTTGGCCTTTTTTGGATGAGCTAAGCCCGCATTTGTTTCTGCGCAATTTCTATTTTAAAACGAGGCTCAAGTATGTGGGTAGGGAATCGACAACAAACAAACAAATCAAAAATGCTAATTACGCAGGTAGAAATCAAATGAGAAAAAAAACCAAAATAAAAGGAAAGCCAAAAATTGGCCAAGTCGTCGGGCCATCGACTGCCAATCAATGTGACTCTTAGCCTAATGGACACTGAAGTTTTGGATTGAGATTTATGCCAATGTCTGCGAGCTTTCAAGTTCAATGCGATGGGAAATTTCAATTAACGAGAAAAAAGATTTCCAAAAAAAAACGACCGAGGGAAAAAATAGAAATTGGCCACTTGAAAGCAATTCACCGCCTCCGTCGCTGTGGGCAGAAATAAACAGAGGAAGCGACAGATGACCAGATACAAAGACACGCAGATACAAAGATACAAAGATACACAGCCAACGGTCTTGTCAACCAACCTACGCTTTTGTGCACTTGACCGGCTAATGGCTTTTTTGCGTTTCATTTGAGCCAAAAAAGCTGTCCAGCTTCTTTGCTTTTCACAATTTGGCAGCTTGTTGAAAGTGAAATGTGTGAAAATGGCTAATTAAATGCACGAACACCGCTGCATTCACCCCTTTTCACTGGGATAATGTGATTTACCTAGCTCACGTTGCGGGGTTTCACTGTCGGCTAATTATGAAATTTCTGATGGTCGAAAAATATTTGTACTTTGGTTTTGCCGCCTCTCATGGAGCTCATAGCTCATGGAGCAAGTCATTTCCGTCGGTTTATTGAGTGATTTTTACGAGTGCCGATCCCCAAATCTTGTTTACTTTTGTTTTACTTTGTTGTTCTGCTCGTGGATCAACGAAATGTTTAATAACTCTCAGCACGTATAGTAAATGTAATTACCCAGCAAGTTTGTTGCCTGAGTCTTTTGTTTTACGACTAATTCAAGCCAGAAAATGTTTATCGTTTAACTGGTCGACCATAATCGGGGTTAGACTGTTGAATATGGTTTTGATTAATGCCTTGTTCATTTGGTACACAAACCTAGATTTATTTTAAGTGGAGAAAAAGGGGAAAAAAATGGGAATAAATGGTGGAAAGGTAACTTCATAATATTTGAACCGTATTCTTTATGTAACAATTAAACAAACGATTTCACAATAAGTTGTTTCTTTCTTACAAAATTAAATAGCGAATTCAGTTGGTTATTTATGCAAATCTCTTGAACTCAGTTCCTAACCGTTGAACTTTAACAAAACTGAATACGCTAAAAAGAATTTCTAATAGTTTCAAGTTCCCCTCCCAAAATTTCCAGATAATGAAATTGACAGATTGACAGTCGCCAAGAAAGGGAGAAATTTAGTGAATACAATTTGCATAAAATAATTTTAGCAAAAATTATAGATTCCATAACAGGTTTTTTTCAGAATCATTGGAATGCAAACACAAACAAAGCCAAGCCTGCAAAAATAAAAACCAATTCTAGCACAGGTTGAAAACAGGTTTTTTTCCTAATCAAAACTGTGTCAAATCTTCAAGAATGCGCTGGAGAATTACTCGAATATTTCAAATTGCAACAAAAACTATTTGTTTTAATCAGTTGGGCATTTGTCTCGATGGCAAATCGAATATTTCAGTGGCTTTTCGGTTTTTTTTTGTAGACATTCTCGAAACTAATTGGGCCTCCGACTGCATAAATAAACGCGGAGCAGTCGTGGAAGTTCATTGACTTGGATTCTAAGTCGATTTCATGGTTTTGGGTTTTATAACTGTGCCACCAATTTGAAGTCGATTAACGAGCAGGGCAACTTTTAGAGACGCAAACTTACAGTGGGAAAGTTTATAGTTTCTTGTGATTTAAGATAAAACTTAAACCAAATATTATTGGAATTACTAAGAACATAAAAACCTTGAACTTTAAATGCCTCTTATTTATTTTGCAAAGCAAATAAATCAAATAAATCCGTATAAATAATAATGTCGCCATCAAAAAATATATAAATATTTATTTGTGTAGCATTTGTCTCATTTGGGATTCATTATGCCAAGTTATTGCTGCCGTGTACTTAAATAAATACTCATTTGGGATTACTTGGAATTATAATATACAAAATCTGAAATTTGTTTATATTTATTCAAGTAATGAGCGAATCGATTGCTTGGGGCTTGGCTGTAGGTGGAGTCTCTCAAAATAAATAAAAAGTACTGGTAGATACATTTTTATATTGCAATTTCTTAGCTGAGATATTATTCTCGACACTGCTGTGGCTTTGTTCTCATTCAGCCGGAGTTTGATCTTTGTTATTTCGGCTCGTTATGGCATTTGTGGTTAGTGCGGTTGCAATGCTGAAAATAAAAGTGAGCGCCGTCTTCTCAGGGGCTTTGGCTGCTTTGCGGCTGCCATCTACGTATCTGTCAGATATTCAATCTTCATCTTAGCCATCAAATCGTTCGTCAAACGTGTTTTATTGTATGAGGTACTTGCGCTATTTTCTGCGTCTTTCTGTCTTTTCATCTCAAGTGGGTTCTGATCCCCCCCAGTGCCCGCTCCTTGGACTCTCCATATTTATGGTCTGTGCCTGGCTGATATTTCTCGTTGTGGTCGGTCGGGGCTATTGAATGGGTCTGGGCCTGGGCAGTCACGACATCTGAATCTGAACAATCTGAACAGGCAGCCCCATATAGCCGACGACAGCTCAAGGTCGCATTCCTTGCAGGTGACGCAGTCGTCAGTCGTTTGCCGATTTGTTTCACTTCGGCACTCTTAGCCATGTCTGTATCTGTATCTTGTAGCTTGAGGACCGGGTACCAGTATCTCTATTTTGTATCTCCATTTTGATGATTGGTGAGTGGGCGGACAAATGAGTTTTGGTTTCGGCTACCGATCCGCTGCTCAACCCAAGAAAATCCCATGACAAGTGCCTGCGAATCAATCACCTCTTGTTGCATCTTCTCAAAGCACGTGCAAGTACTTAACTCGACTTAGTTCCGCTTATAAACAATATTTTTTTTGTATTTATAATAACTTAAAATAACTTTGAATTAAGAATATAAGCTATCCAAAGAAGATACTTGAGTTTTTGATTTTTTTCATTTTAAAGAGTATACAACTTTTATAGTAATCAGATGTATGATATTATTAGTAAGGTCATTTATAAAACAAGAAAATTTTAATTTAAATATTTAGATCTGAAGTTCTTAGTAAATTAACCATAATTAACATTGAGCTATGTTTTAAGTGTTTACCTTTTTTTTTATCAGAGTTTTCTAATCAAGAAGTCATTTAACGAATTTATTAGCAATAAAATATTCGTATTCAATAGGACTTTAATGAATTTTATCTTTTCCCTAAAGACCCAACACTCACATATATTTGTGATTTTCTTATTGAGATCTTTATCACCCAATCATAAGATTTTCTTTGGAATTTTCCTTCATTTACTTGTGTGTGGGTGTAGGCCTTGCAGCCAGTTCCTGTTCAGAGTTGTAGGCATTGCCATTAACGCTCCCAGAGAAAAAAGTGAACACAAACTAGAGTCGGCACTTTGAGATTCCATCTGCACCTAATTTATGATGGGGAGAGCTTCTTTTTTCCCCGCCAGCAATGGCAATAAACAGGAGATGCACTACGTGATCAGTACGGCTAAATGAAGTCACGACCGTTTGTACAAGAAGATATGTATGTAAGTTAGTGGATAGGGAGAGGGGGAGGGGACGGGGATTGGCAGCCAAAGTTGGGTGTGTCTGGTGATCAGCCTCCAGTTTCCAGCCGGGGGAATCAGTGCTCAGTGGGTTAATGGAACAGCAAGGTGAGACTGAATAGAAATAGTTTCCGCTAAATGAGGATCTTCTAAGGCCAGCTCACAGATTAATTAAAATATATTAACTTACAAACTTTTATTGTTTTATGTCACAACTAAAAACTTAAACTAAAAACAAAAACAAAAAAATGAGGTATGATCAATTTATAAATATGAAATAAGACTTATAAGATCCTTTTGATAGGATTTGGGTTATTTTCTTTAAAACAAAGGAAAGATTCTTTTAAAATGTTATAATAATTAAACAATTTTTTGTAGTAGATTTATTTTTTGTAATTTAAATTTATACACTGTGGTACCAAAATATTTAACAGAATAAAATTTTGTAAAAATTATAGGTACTTCCTTTTAATTCCTTTTTTTACAAAATTAAAGGTACTTCCGTTTAACACAAATCACGCTTTCTTCATTAAGAAAAATTTGTTGAAATATTTAGTGGTCAAAAGTTAATAGCAAGATACAAATGGTTTTGGGTGAGTTCAGGCCACTAGGGCCATGGCCCATGGGTGTCCGAGTTCAGTTCAGGGCAAAGTGAAACATGGACTACATCTCTTTATGGCTGCAAGTGTCAGTCAGTCGATACTATACCATACACATGTCTGCCAATCTCTGCCAGCTTCTCTGTGCGTTCGCTTGGCTACGGTTTGGATATGGTACGCTTTTGGTCTTGGCTGTCGAAGAGCCCAGGGAGAAACATAACTTAAACTTTTACTTTCACTGCCAATTTGACTGAACGAGCAGGCCTCGTCTCTCAATTTGCATGGCAGCTGGATGGGATGGGGAGGGGATGGGGATTTTGCTGGTATGGCTGAACAATGTTATTGTGTGTGCTTTGTGTCTAAGACTCATTTGCAAATGTATCTGGCAGCAATTTAGCGCACAGATACGAGTAAGTATGCATCTCTGGCCCCCTCCCTTCTCCCATTGCATTGTCTTCGGCCTTTAGTTTAATTTCATTTTCACAACATCTTCGCTGGCATTCACCCTCCTTCCTAAACACACGTGTATTCACATGTGCTGCAATTTGATCGTCACGTCGAGATTGCAGCCACAGCAGGCAGCAAATGTTAATGATGAGCATTTGATAATAGGGACTCCTCCGACTCGTCCAATCTTCTTCTCTTCTCCGACTTAACTGTTGTTGGACATGCTGCTCAATGTTGTTTACCCGATTATTCGCATGTATTTTGACTGTCAGGAAAATGCTCGTTGACGGCTCATCAGCTCTTTGATTCGGCGAAAGTTTTGCACAAATTACTTTTACCATTCGCAGAAAGGGAGGATGCACTTGGGTTCGAGAGTTCGAGAGGATGGACTGCCCACATAAATGAATAACGTCATCAGGGTTATTATGTATTACCTAAAAAACTATTTGAATAGTAAAAGTGGTTTATTTTCCAAGCTATCATTTTTGCAAACATTTTAAAAGTGAATTTTCACCTTAAGCTTATTATAATGTTCGTTTATTTTTTAATGAATTTTAATGTTAAAACTTAAACTAAAACACTATTGGTTTTTTATACCATTTTAAGTTTAATTTTAAAGAGTTTAATTTTTAAATAACTCCTTAGCTGAAAACACCAAAAAGAATGACTTAAAATATAGCTTCAGTCTTGTTAACTCTCCCTCTTACATTCTTAAGACTCTTTTATATTTATTATGCTATTTATTACTGAGCCTTTAAATTCTTTCAATTCCAAGAATAGCCAGTGCTGTGGCAGTAATTAAAAGCCAATAATCATACATCACAGACAGCTGAGCAATGTTATTTTCGATTTTCTTGGGTTAAGTTAGTGGTTGGCGATTCTGGCCTTGTTCTTAATAGACAAGCGCTGTTTTTTTTGCATATATTTTCATGGCAGATGCATAATTAAGCCGTCGTCCACTCACACAAACACACCCCATAGATACACAGATGCTATGATATCGGGTTCCACAGCTGACCACAGTGACGATGCTAACCTTGCATAAAAAGAATGCAGCTGCGAAGTTCGTTGCCTAAGTCTTTCGTTTTATAGAAGGCGGGTCGGAATTCTAATCAAGGCTGAGGGGGGCGTGGCCCTGCCAGACATCACGTAGTCGAAATCCTAATGAAAAAAGCTTAGCTTAGCCCAACTTTCTTCTCGCCACTCTCACTTGGGTTAGCTTATCTGGAATGTGTTTATCTTGCATCTGCATAAATATTTAGATGGGACATCGAGCATTTCGTAAGATTTAAATGCGTTTCATCTGAGGCCATGTTTTCATTTTCATCTGTGTTTATGTTGGAAATCTTTTGATCGCTCAACAGCGCTCAAGTCGAAGACGCGTGTGCCTACGTAATCGACTTGGCACGTCTGCTGCCCAGGTGAAAGACCCCCAGACACAAAGATACGAAAGTCACCCGAGGCGGAGTGCTGACATATTGATGCTGCCTGTTCCACAGGCAGTTCAATGGTAGCCCACAACAACAGAATTCGGCTTGAATGGTGTGTCACACTCGATTCCACAATTAAGTTGGTAAAAGTCAACAATCTGAGCTGATCTACGGAGTGAAGTTGGAGAAATGAGTGCCACTGTGAATGGAAACAATGGGGGAAGGGGAAGGATGAGAGCTGAGTTAGAGGAAGAGAGATTTAGTTCGAAATTATAGTGATCATATTTTGGAAGCTGTAATCAAGACCCACGTGACAATGCAAAGTAATGCAATGACAACTTAAGTCGAGATAAGCTGGGAAAAAAGGAAAATTGTAAACAGGTTTTCGTTTTTTAAACTTTTAATTTTTTTACCGAATTTATTACTTAAAATAAATTTTGCATAATAAAATAACCTTTTGTAACTTTAACCAGCCTAACGTTTATACATAAATTTTGACTGGGAATTATGCTTTTACTAGAGCTTTCAAGACATTTTTATAAAAATTTATGGTTTATATATGTAGAAGTTCCAAATATTTAAATAAAATTTAGTTAACCTTTTAAACATCTAAACTAAGTTGGTCTGCCATATTTTTTGTTGTATTTTAAAATAGAATTACTTATACTTATTAATAAGAACCCTATTTAAAATATTGCATGTGATTTCAAAGGTTCAATAGATAATTTATTTTTTAAACATTCTTAGTTAATTGCAAGCTTCGTTGTAAGAAAATCAAAATCAAATTAAGATTCCGACCAAAGCTTCACCTCGGTCCGCGGCTCTGCCGCCAGGCAATAAATTTGATATTCAAAGTAAATTTTCAATTTCTACGCGAATAGATATTTCCATAAATAAACCGCATAAATCAGAGCTGGGGACCGCAGAGCTGACAGAGCTCAAAAGCGAACTAGGCTCATTAGTAATCAAAAGCTGTGCAGCGCCACAGACTGGGGAGAGGTGAAGAATCGGAGACAGGCTCAGAGACACGGCCATTGAATTCTGGCCGAGAGCGGAGACTTGCACAAATTGTTGCACAAGCCGTAAGATTCGTGGGCTGTAGGCCGTAAGTGGCTGCTTGCCACTGGAGCGATGTCGCCAACGCATCGACGTCGCCTCCGGCGTCTCTTTGTCCATCCATCACATGAAAAAAATGTCTAAAAATTGGTCATAAAATTATTATAGTTTTACTTAAAAATTAGGGCATAAATTTGAAAAAATGGGTCGTCTGTTTCACTAGCGAAATAATATTTTTATAAATTCAAAAAATATTTCCCACAATAAAAATTTACACATAAAAAAATAACAATACGTAACATAATTAAAGGCTCAATTTTTGTTTGGTTTTTTAAGACGCACTTTTTTCCTCAGTGTATTTAGTCTCTGGGACCGATACCAAAAACTCTTCAGACCACCGAGCACAGAACCCCTTTTACCTTGTTGACTTTGTCTTAATGGCCATTCGGCTGTGTTCCTCTGTGGCAATTTAAATATTTTAGCCATTTCATTTTGAGCTTTATGCTGCTAGTGCCGCTGACCGGCAAAAACAGTCGAGTGTCGCTTGTTGAGTGAACAAAAAATCGTCAAAAATTTCTACTATTTTGCATTTGAGTTGTGATCATTATTTCAGCAGTTTACAACATTTTTTGAAGCTGTTCGCTAACAGGGTTGTTGTTAAGTGGAATTCGTTAGGCAGAAAAAAGAGTGTTTTTAGATCGAACAAAAACTGAAAGGGTTATCAACATTTTAAAAGTATACTTAAATATTTACACATTTTTTAAGGTGGTCATTAAAGTGACAAGCATGTGCTTTTGTTACAAAAAATAAAAATAAGAATAACAAATATGTTTAAAGATAAATTATTTGAAAAAAAATGCACAAGTTTGTAGGATAGTTTATAACTTTTTGGATAGGCTGAGTTTTAAATTAAATTTAGGCTTTTTTCATTTAGCACCTTGCGTTCATAAAACCATGAATAGTATTGATTAATTAGCAACTTAATTAAATGCTTCACATGGCTTCAAATGTTCATAATTAAAAAATTCCATCAGTTTTAAAGTTTCATAAATCAATAAATTTAATTATATATATTTTCAGATAAACATGGTATCTATATCAAATATGGAAGCAAATAAATATGTACTCAAAAGCTAGGTTAAATTGTTAAAAGAGTTTTCATGAATTTTTCCTTGGTGTTTGGTTTTCCTAAGTGGCTTTGTTGGAGGATTTTTTGACCTTGATCTTGGTTCCCACCGATGACTTTTTGCGGCCATTTAACTTGGCCTTATTGGAGGCCAAAACGGCGGGCTTGGGCTTAACCACCCTGGCCTCGACCCGAATGTAAAGATCGTAGTTGAAGTCGCCGCAAGTTTTACCTAAGTAATAAAAAATGTATAATTCATAGGTATAGTTAACTTAATAATTAAGTAACATTTTTTACCACAACACATTTCCTCGCCGCAGGACTCGCAGGTCATGAGGCGAGTTTCCACAATTCCCGATTTGTTCTTGATCTTCTTGACACAGTTGTTCAGGGCGAACTCCCTGCGATCCCTGGCCTCCGTCTTGAGCTCCAGCTTTCCCATCTCCACCATCCGGCTGAAGTACTCCTCCTCCTGTTTGTTCTTGGGCCGCAGTGTGGTTAGCATCTTCCAATCGATGGGCACCGCACACAGCTCCATGAGCACCACCTCCTTCATTTCGCTGGGCACGGGATCTGCGTAGGTGTACAGTGCCTCCCTTTCTCCGTTGGCCCGCAGCAACTTGCGCATCTCCTTCTTGGGCATCTTGAAGGCGTAGTCCTTCTCCCGTATCTTTATTTCTTCGGCGCGCACCTTCACCGGCCGCATCTTGTAGTCGGGCACCTTCTCCAGCAGCCGCTTGAACTCTTCGACGGTCTGGATGTTGCTGCGACTGAGGTCCAAAACGGGAACAACTGTCTTCTTTTTGGACAGCAGGTCGTCAAGTTTGCTCATTTTTGCGGGCTTAATTCTGGGTTATACCTATTTGAATAAATTTTAAAGAGATTTTGCTTGTAGTTTTCTTTAAAACTGGATTTTCGTTGGTGGAAAATTGGTTGAAAAAAATATTTTAAAATTTGATGAAAGATTATTTAACTCTAATTTAGGTTAGTTGAATAGATAATTTTAAACAATTATTAAAATGTATAATTATTACACAAAGAAGATATGTTTATCTTTATTTTCCTTCAACGCAAATAAAGTATAACCTTATTAAAATCTTTCCTTTGTAATAAATTCCCTTCAAAAGTTTATTAATACCTTAAATTTTAAAATGTAATCAATTATAATAAATTGACCTAAATGAGACAACAAATAATTTAATTTATCAACTTACCTTTCTAGTGTAAATTAGTAGTACTTATCTGGAAACAATTTCAACTTGGACTGAAAAATCCCTAGCCAAATATCGATTAAATATGGCCTGTTGCCTAGCATTTTTCCCCATAAAATTGTATCCATTTTCTATGTCAGCTGACTTACTTTACTTCCGATTCTCTCTTTCCAGGTCCACGAACAACTCTATCACGTGCCGAGGCTACAAGTTGTTGATAAGTCGCTGGGCAAACAACAAACACGACCCGAAGACCCCAGAAACCCGTTGAGAAGTCAGAAATAAAAACTGAAACAGAGAAACAGCAACAGAAACAGAAACAAACAAACCAACTCAAAAAACTGTTGGCTGGCATTTCATTTACCTGGATCGCGTTACGTGGTGCGGTTGGTTGGTCGGTGTTTCGTCTGCCCGCCAAAAAGAAAGTCACGACTGGAAACGAGATTTCCAAGATTCTGCAACGAAAGTCAAAGTTACAAGTTTACTCCAAATTCGAGTCTTTCGGTTCGAGCCCGGTTCAACGTCTTGCCACTTTCGGGTTTCGGCCTTTTTTCGGTGTCTCCTCCGTGTGTGCCACTTTAGAAAGTGAAAATCGAGTGCAGTCCCGCAAACTCTGTCTGAATCGGAATCCATCCATCGACGGCCTTTGGGCGCTGCAGTTGAAAGTGAATTTGGGCTGCAAGTGATTTGTGTACGGGCCTCCAATTCATCATTATCGATCAGTAGCCCGGGTATTCGGCTACTTGAACCCACTTCCCAATCCCATTCATCGTCATCAGGAGGGCCCTCGCGGCACATACATCCAGCAATAATGGAGGCAGAGGAAGTTACAAAACTCGTCGATGGCGTCTACAGGGTAAGTTGTTTCTTCATAATTTTTTTTGTTTAATTACAAAATGTAGTATTTGCTTTATTAATTAAACCAGTCTTTGTGCGGTTAATTACTAAGGCATGTGGATATGGCAGACTATATGTTAGGGTGTATAATGTACCTATAGTACAACAATTATTATTCAGTAAGGTAAATCAAATCATTTAAAATTATTAAGGGATTTTAAAAATTTCATAAGAATCCTCAATTAGTAGCCCAATCAAAAACCATTTACTCTATTAAGCTGGGGGTCAAATCCAAACTTATGTAACCCCACTGACACCTAAATAATAACATACCCATTGCATGAAGGCCATTTCTATTAGCCACTTGGATTTAATTCACTGTTACGTTCACAACGATGTTTACCCCTTTGGAAAACAATTTATACCTTAAAATGTTTTCTTTTTGTAAACTAAATTTATCTCCACACGCGATCTCCATAAGCGGAGGCTAACGAAAGCAACCAAAATTAATCTACAAAATGAAAACAAAAAACCGTGACTTGAAAGTTTACCTTGGATACCCTTGAAAATGCACAAATATATAATTTAGCTTCAAAGAAAAACAAAACTTATTAGACAGTTGAAAAATATAAGTGAATGTACGTCCTATGTAAAGCATTTATAATCGGTTTATTTTGTGACATTTTTGGTCGTTAGTCTTAGAATCGTTATTATTATTTTTTAGTGGGTTTATTAAAGTCAAATATTTTAAACAAACAAATAAAGTATTTGTGAAGGGCTCTAGTATAAATAAAACAATTTAATAAGAGTAACTACAACTTAAACATAAAAAGGGAATATATTTGATGTAAAGCGATCCTATAAAAAAAAACATTTTAAAATATACACATGTTTATGTTAATGGCTGAAATACAAAATTTTAATTTAAAAAAATTGTGGGCGTTAAATGTGAGAGTTTTTGTTTTAATACTTTCGGATACGAACAAAAATGTATTAATGAGCATCTATTCAAACCAAGTAACAAACATGTGCTTAAGTTTTAACTACCATTTTTTAAGGGTGCTTAAATCATAACCAGAAACAGAGACCCACAAATATTTCGAAGATAAAAATGGCAAAATACATTTGAAAGTGAATTTTTGTCTTGTCAGCTGGGCTGCTGTAAATTCATAGCCAAATTTGGTCACGACACACGGTGGCTGTGTTGTTACTTTCGGCATTAGGTTTCTGCCCATATATACAAAACCCGAAAAACCGTATAACCAACTGAGCAAACGAGTTCAATTGGAGGTTTGATTTGTTTGCTTGCGACTCCACTCGTCGGAATCGGAATCCTCCCAGTCGTTGCGACGACAGAGGCGACTCCAATGACTCCGCCTCGAGAGTTTGGCAAGTTTCGGCTCTTCCACTTTTCCAGCGGTTGCATCTGCCTGAAGTTGATGGGGGGGATATTGCACATTTCGCGCATCTATTTCATTATGTAACTTTTAGTTTTTTTCGCTGCTGCTGCTGCGGTTTCTGCCGCTTGAAATTGCGGAAATTTTGTTTTTGGGCTGCTTCCTTGGCTTGGTGTTGCTGCATGGCTGCATTTTCGCGACCACCATTTGCATTTTTCCCGCCTGTGTTTTTTTTTTTTTTAATATTTTCGCACTGTTATTGTTTATTTGTCGTGCAATGTAAATCGAGTAAATAGGTGCTGCTTGCTGGCTGTTTTAATTAGTGGGTTGGGGCCCACTTGACAAACCCGAGTGCAAACGAAAGACTCAGGAAACGAACTTGCTGCGCCACTGACAGGAAAAATAAAAATCGGAATTGGAATCTCAATGGCCCGTGCATCAATCATCTGGAGTCACTTCCTCAACATGTACCGGATTATGACTTAATTCCCCGTGATTAATTTGCAATTGTCTTGAGTGCTCTGACTGAACAGGTCTGTCAATCGATTTATTTTTACTGCATTTTATTTTTCTCAAAAGATCTGGAGCTGTGTGAATTAACTTCTGGGTTGGTCTATGCAAGTTCTTGAACGGGTTTTAATTTATTCAATAGCATTCGGTTTTGGGCTGTGAATTCTAAACTCATTAGCAGACCGCTTGGGCTTATCTTTATTTAAAGTTGAGAATTGGCCTTTCTAAAATTGGCACACTTAACTGTTTTAGGAGGGTTTCCAAATGCAAATGGAGCAGAAATGCTGAATTTTACAGGCAATTAGCTAAGTGATTTATCTATGCTAATATTTCGGGGTATTTAAATACATTTTTGAAGGAGTCCCCAAATTAAAAATTTATTTTTGAGACATTAAACCTAATAAAAAAGAAGTTCTGAGCAGAAATAGTAATTTTTGTTTCGCAAAATACGCTTTATTAATTAAATATTTTACATTAGGTACTCTGAAATATATGTTTTGGGCTGGGGTCATAATTTATTGTTAAAGTCGATTACCTTTTATGTAAACAAAGATTAATACAGATGTCTTATGTATTTAAATGCTTTAATAATTCACCAGCTTCATTGTAATTTATGAAACTTGCTTAATTTTTTGCTCGCACCCGTAATAAATCTCGTACTCCGTTCAGCGATAAATCTTGAATGGCACACAAGTAAAGTTGGTTGAGAGATGTACTCAACAGATGATTGCTATGGCCGCTTTCACTTTCCCTTTTAAATAAATTGATCTAAAAACAAACGTTTAAAAAAATTAAATTAAATAGTTGGGAAACGTACATCATTTTAAAAACAATTTTAATTTACAATTAGCGCTTTAAGTCCAGAATTTTTTGTCTTTTGACTTTTTTTTTAATGAATCAGCATTGAATTTTTATTGTTTTTGCTTTACGGACTATACAAAAACACCTAAAAATTCCTCTCACCTGAATCCATATTTTTTTGTGTATCTGTGGGAGTGAATAAAACCGCAAGTTGGGCCGTCAAGTCGATGTTAAAAACGCATTTCATTCAAACAGCTGCCAGATGGCGATGGCGATGAATGCCTCTGGATTGTTTGTCATTCGCTTAGATTTATGGCACATTCTCCGCAACATAAATCGAAACTGAAGCCACTGCGAGAGCCTGATCAGAATGACATCCAGCTGACC
Source organism: Drosophila oshimai (assembly GCA_018150695.1). NCBI lineage: Eukaryota > Metazoa > Arthropoda > Insecta > Diptera > Drosophilidae > Drosophila > Drosophila oshimai. The sequence goes on along the minus strand of JAECWM010000317.1, from coordinate 72,126 downwards.
ACACAAAAGCCAACCTGCTGGGGGAGCAGGCCAAAGCAACAGGAGAAGGTGAGAAGGAGGTGAAGCCCCTCAAGAGTTGGCACCCAGCATGGCGCACATAGTGGGCCGAAGGTGTCCGATGTGCTGAAACTACAGAAAAAATCCACACAGAGAGAGAGAGAGGGAGAAATAAATTAAAATTGCAGCCACCTAATGCCCACAGACAGTCCGGGGGATCGGAGCAAGTGTGCACCTCGGACTGGGAACTGGCAACTGGGAACTGATTGCCATGTTTAAGGCATTTCTAAGGCTGCTGCATTAGAGGGGCCGCCGGCACTTGGAACGATGTCACATCCCCTTCCCCTCGGCTGAGGGGATCTAGAGGGGCTACGGCTAGCTTGGGATTGGGCATGGGCATGACCATGGCAAATGGAACTGGGTTAACGCCCGACTCGCCGGGGAGAAGCCCTACCAATCCTACTGGGTCCATTTCTCATGTACCCTAACTGAGAGGATTGTGAGGGTTTATTCTTAAACAGTTTAATTTAATTGATAAAATAGTTTTGGTTTTGAAAAACTCCTTTATTAAATTCATTTTTTTTATATTTTTGTATCAGATAGGTTTAACTGCTATTTTAACAAAAAAAAAAATATAACACAAATTGTCAATTTAACTTGCAAACTGAGAAGTTTTTAAAGATAGAAAAAAGAGAGAAATGTTTTTCTATGTCTATACATGGTGCACTATTATTACTTAAAACTTAAAAAATAAACAAATATACTTTTACTAATACATTTTGTTTTGGAAATGAAAGGTAAAACTATTCGTTTGCTAAAGTTGGAGTGTTCGTTAAATTTTAATTTTGATGTTTATGTTGATTTTTACAAAGTATTAATACCTACTTTTGAACGGAATTATAATTTATATTTTTGGTAATTTGGTAACAAGGTTCATTGTCATTATTATCCCATAAATAAACCTTGTTAAACTCAAAGCGCTCTTTGAATATGTAGTATGTATCCTCAAACAATCCAGTGTGAGTTCCTTTATCCCAAACAATTAGTGAAAAGAATAGAGTAAATTTGTACTTGTCATCGTTACATTTTATGAACTTGGCATGTCCTGTTCACATAGTCATCCCTATCAGCAAGGACATCTAGTCTTCGCTCAGTCTGAATGACAATTTCATTTGGGCTGCTTTTCCGAGTGCCTGGGAAGAAGTCACGCAACCGAGAATTATTTACGTTTAGCATTTTTCACGCACTTTGCGTTCATGTGGAGGGGGTACTGGTGGCTCCACTCCCTGGTCCCCCCCTCCCCCCTGCCACGCCCCTGAAAGAAGGCGTGACTGGTTGCGCCTTGACGCCTTCGTTGAGGTTTTGTCAACAAAAGTTGACTTGTATAGTACATATTGTGTTGCCAACGCTGGCAAAAACCTGTTGCGTGTTGCTTTTTGCATTTGTTGGTTTCTAATTGGCATAATTGCGGTTTACTGTTGTTGCTTTCGCTAGGTGCTGCATTCTCGCATGCTTTTTGAGTTTTGAGACTGAGTCTGAGTCTGAGTCTCAGGTGGGTGTGTCGCTCGCTGGCGTCGTTAAAATATGGCCTTTCCTCAAAGAGGCTCTACAAAGTGCCAAAATTACAGAGGGAAAAAAACATATTTATGAAAGTGTCATAATTGTAGTATCAAAATTAAAATCCTTATTAATGTGTTCTTAGTATACAAAATCAAACGAGCTCTAAGTAACCTTAACAATTTTTTAGTGTTTAAAAAAGAAATATTTCGAATTTAAAAAAGATTCCTTCAATATTTAAAATTGATAAGAAAAACTTTTTTACTTATCATATTTTAATTTCTGCTTTTAATAAATTGTGAAATTATTAAATTATAGGGCATACCTTTTAAAAGTGTTTAATTTCCTTGATATCTAGATTATAATAAATATTTTTTAAAGTTTTGAACATAAGGGTTATTAAAGAATACCTGTATCAGGGAATAAATCATAGGTTTTGGAAACATAAAACTTATATTTATTATAATATAAGGTACGTTTTTTTTCACTGTATCCAAACACTTCGCCTCGTTGGCTTTTTCAGCAAAGGGGAGGCTTTTGTGTTATGCTTTGCATTTAGTCTCTGTTTTAATTAAATGAAATTACATATACTCGTATGTGGCGCTCACTGCTGGCGATTTATGTTAAGCGACGATTAGAGACCAAGTCACTGGGGGTTGGGCCTTAGCTTTTGACTGGGGTTTCTGGGATCTGGATACTACATATAGAGTACATATAATGGGCAAGACTACCTCAATTAATTTTGGGTTAAGTGTTGTCGGTGGGTCGCAGATTCGCGGGCGTGATAAGCGGTTGCGTCACCTTTGAGCCAAGAGTGGGTGAAAAAGGAGAAAAGTGGTGTGGGGGTAGCACGGTTAATTGCTGGATCGAACGAGCAGGAATTTGTTAAGCAGTTAGGCCAATTACACGGACTGATAGCGTCGTTTTAAAAGGGAACTTGTTTTGTACTTGGTTTTTATTTTTATTGCGTTAAAGTCTTTGAAATTGGATGTTAATGATACAAACTTTTATTCAGGATTTCGTATACAATTTTAAGCTTTAATATAGAATTGTAAAATAACCCTAATAATTGTTTATTAAAGAAAACATTTTAAATAAATATGAATAAAATTGTAATAAATATTTTAGAGATTTTAGGCAGCGTTTTTAAATGGTTACAAAAAAATAAAGTGTGAATCTTGTCAATATAAAACGTTTCTTTATATCAGTTTTATTTTTTAAAATTTATTTTTTAATCTGTTGTTTGTTGTATAAGCTAAATCTCAAGTAAATAATCAAATCTCAATCCCAAATCACCGATTGCAGTGACCACAAAATGAGTTGACCACAAAGCGTGGAAAAACGAAACAATTAACATTGATAAACCCATAAACGTTGAGCACCAAAGGTTTTTCAAAAACGCACTTGTGCCTCCGAAGTATCTGCTATTAAAGTATCTGTGTCCAAATTAAATAAACTGCGCTGAGGTCAGCCAGGCCGAGTGCACTCGAGAAAAATAAACATTAGAAGATACATGTAACCGGCAGCAGATATCTGTGAGTGAGTGAGCTGTGAGTGGAGTTTCGAACTACATAAATCAGCCAGCTAGTAGATCATAAATGCAAACACTCGAGCCAGTTGAATCGTTAAACGGAGACGACCTTGGAGTTGAGTATCTAAGTATCTAAGCTCGAGTGTTGGCTCGACTCATTCCCACGCCTCGCTGCCACATTTGTGGCCAATAAATCTAGAAAAGCAAATATGTCGGAGCGTAAACATTTGGCAATAACCCGTGGCACAAGCAAAGCGAACTGTTCCACACAGAATACGTTGTTTACCTGGGGGTTTTTTGACATTTTGTTGCTAATTACTCGGCTGGCCAAGGAATTTCAGTAGTCAGACGTGTGAGTGCCTGGCTTTTGATAAACTCATGAAGGGCGGAAGTGATTGGGTGTCAAAAATACATATTTCTCGGCTATCACGAGAACAACCATCAATTATGCTTATGCCAGAGATCTTGAAGATCTCTAACGACCATTTAAAGAGTGGTTTTTGGAACAATGCAAACGCTTTGTGGCCAAAGAGAATTCAAATATTTGGGTTTGTGTTGTGTTTTTTTGGGCTTGCGTGTTAGGTGATAGGCATTCATTGTCTACCCAAGCCAAGCCCAGGACCAATGTGAGTCTTTGTCATAGTTTATGGTGTCAACACTCACTCGGTGATGTCGGTGATGTCATCCTCCCTTTTAAATAAATATCCATTAACGTCATCCCGTAGTAATGCAGCTTTATCTGGAGGCTCAGTCACGAATTGTATGCAAATCTCTACTCATGTGCAAAGTTGTTAATTAATTGTCGTTTGGCTGTTCATCATTTTGCATTTTCCGAGGCCCTTGCTGAGATCAATTGATTGATATTGTTGTGACTCATTTCCAGGTAGAGATTTGTGTGAATGATGTTATTTATATTTAAAAAGGTTTGATTATGGGGGAGTTCTGTGGATAATAAATCTCTAAAGGTGTTAAGGCTATAGAAAAAAGGGGCTTGAAGTTTATAGGTGATTGATGATCTTTCGAGTACACACTTTAAATTGTTTTTAATTCGAATAGATAATTTTGTGTAATTTATGCATACTGTACTGTAAATAACAAAACGGAGCTTAAAGAGAAGATTTTTTGTAGGTTTAACTTAGGTTTTGTTATATTTTTTGTGACTGCTTTGATACTAAATACTGGTTTTAATTAAACAAAACAAGCGAGTAATTTAATATAAATAATAAGTTAAATTTAACGCAAGTCTCAAAGTCTGCTTAGAACTCTCTTAAGATTATTACGTGATATCTTCTTTTATTTAAAACTGAACTAGGTCCAGTTGTAGCAAATCAAGTTCCAACTCAACTACTTTGAAACTGGTTAAATAATGAGGGATAATAAATGGAAGTCTTCCTCATTTGTAGTTGAGTAAAAATTTTACTACGTGCAGTAAAAAAGCGAAACCAATAAATTCAAACTTTATTTAAGTGAACAGGTTTCGCAATGCTAGAAGGTAGCACTTGCAGGCTACTAATTTAGATCACATTTCAGAATGTACATGAAATGGTTATAAAACTTCTTGATGAAAGGTAACTGAGTCAATTTTAAGGGGCTTTTTGTTAGTTATTTTTGCAACAGAACCACTAGTACTAAATCCATGTTTGCTGATGCATTCGATAACTTTCATTTACATTCACCGCTAAATCATAGATGATAGATTGCTAAGCGAGCAATTAGCATTACGAGTGCGAGCATGTTTAGTTGGCTACACGGAACTAATGATGTCGCTGCCCGACCACAACATTGTCTCAAATCAACTTATACAACCGACTTTTACTACCCGCGGCAAAACAGGAGAAACCATTACCATTACCATTTCCATTACCATTACCATTACCATCAGGGGAATGGGCTTGGTGGCTAATGAAATTGAAATCTTGGGGCAGGCTGGCCCGTAAATTACATTTAATTAGCCGTGCGATAAGCCAAGCTAAACTAACCATCGATCTCCTCAATTGCAGAACATACTCGATAGATTCAATCCGGGAGCCAGGCAGCTGATCGCAGCAGGCAAAAGCTACCTCAAGGCGTTGCACGGTGAGTATCTAACACCATAATCGACTGCTGCTGCTGCTGCTGAAGTGAGTGAGTACAGTTAACTAATTTGCAATGCATTCCGTGCCATTTCATGCAACAGGTGCCGCAACCGCCTCGCGTCTATTCAATGAAGCATTGGCCAAGATTGCGATGAACGCCCAGCAAAGCGGAACGGGCGATATTGGTAAGACTCAAACTTTGGTTCAGAATTTGGTCAACTGCCAAAATATATAGGGGGAGGGACATAGACCCACATTCGACACTAATTACTCTTTGTTTTCCGTTCAGGTTCGGCTTTGATGAGCGTTGTGAATGTCAACAAGGAGATACAGGATCAGCAGATGAACATTGTAAGTAGTCGGAGGGTTTAACTTAAGGTTTAAAGAGATAACAATACACTTTGAGTTATGAACAAATCCACTGACGTATGAAAGCTTTAAAAATATAAAAGTCTTTGAAGAACTTAATAAATGTTAACAACTCAACAAGCTCTTACCGTAATTTTTAAAATATTCCAAATATTATCGTTTCAGCTGAAAGCCTTTTACGTGGATCTATTGGTGCCATTGGAGACAAATCTGGAGAAGGACACGAAGGTGGTGCAGCATGAGCAGAAGAAGTTCCTGCAGCAGCACAAGGTGCGCATGGAGAGCTACCAGAAGGCCGTCTCCACAATGAAGAAACAGCGCAAGAAAAAGGCCACGCCCGAGAACACCGAAAAGGAGCTGAGGGTGAGTTGATATGCATGTGCAACCGACTTAAGAAGTCCCCTAAAAAGTCACTTTCCCACAGAGCCTCCAACAGCTCGAGGACCAAAAGAAAAAACTGGACGTGTTCTGCGATCAGAGCTACAAGAATGTGAGTTCATTGGCTGCAGGCCGAATTTTAATACACACATTACACAGAAAAAAAACTTAAAACATGATATTAGAATTTTATTTGAGTAAAAATATTTGTTTAAAATTAAAGGTAAATAAGTCAAACCAAATTTATAACTAACTATCCATAACATGAAGTACAATTTATTTTAACCCATATTTGTATGTTTATTTTTTACATTTTTAAACCTTCTATTAAAAGTTGTATTGACTATTTCGATTTAAAAACACATTTTTCATATTATCTTTATTATTCAAATGATCTTACAAAATTACGAAAACTAATTTTTTCCCACTTCCGTTCTGGAAATAAAGGCCATGACACAGGAGCGGCGACGGTACGGATTCGTCTTGGAGCGCCAGTGCTCGATTGCCAAGCACTGGATGGCCTACCACACCACCGGCAAGACGGTAATTGATAATAATTTCGAAAATTGGCAAGAGATTGCCGCTTCTCGTGAGATCATTCCCCCGGCTGCGTATGAGAGCAACTACGGCAGCAGCAACGGCCACAACAACACCAACACCAACACCAGCAACCTGCGTCGCCTGGTGAGTCATCTCCGCTGATTGCAGTTCCTAATCCCCCCCCTAATTACCTCCGATTCCATCCGATTGGGCGCTAACCACTCTGTTAACTATCCGCATATTCTGTTTTCCGAACATACATAAATTAAAACAAAATGCTTGTTTTAACGAAATTAATTTTAAAATTCGAAAATCAACTTTCAAATTAAAGTTAAGCCCTTTTCAACTAAATTTTTAACAAAAATCAATTATGGTTAAGTGTTTAAGTTTCACTTAACGGGTTTTGCACTTTTAAGAAAATGGTTCAAAGACATGCAATATTGGTTTTAATTAAAAAAAAAACAACCAAGTCAAAATAAAATTAGATAATGGATTTAGAAAATTTTAAAATTACAATTAAAGTCCCACAGCAGCTAAGCTTTGCAAAATTCTTTACAAGGATAAGTTTTTAATTTAATATTTTAAAATGTTAATATTATAACATACGATTTACTGATAAATATTTTCTTTGAACAGGAACGAATTAAAGACGGTGAGGATGATCACCTGCAGAGCCATGGCGCCCAGCTGAAGAAGTCGCGCAGCATCGACGCCCCCTATGGCGATATGCGAACCCTCCACGAACGGGAGAACGTTTCCGGAATGGGTGGGGTTGGGTCTCACTACGCCCAGAATTCGCTGCCACGTGCAAAATCCGACTTCAATCTGGCCCTGGTGGGCACTGGTCCAAGCTCAGGTAGGAACCACCCTTGCTTTAAATCATTTTATTTCAGAAATGTCGACCAAAACAAGTAAATTTGTAAAACTAAAACTAACTTGTTTGTTGAATTTCTTTTGTACATTTAATCTTCTTAAAAAATTAGCAAAAACATTAGTTTCTTTTCGATCGGCAGGTAACTAACGCATTAAACATCATTTTGGTCTTTTTGTATTTTAAAATTATATTATTTTCATGTTTCTGTATTTAAAGATAAAGCATTTAAAATGTTTTACTACTTCGGTCTCTGTAAATGTTAATTTTCTGACTTATAACTAAAATGTGACAAAACACAAAAATTGTGACAAACTATCTATGGATTTTATTTTATTACTTCTAATAAAAAAATATTCTAAAAGATCATAGAAAATTTTAAAGAAATTAAAACACACCTATGATTGCCTTTTTGCTTTGAGTTTTCAAACAATTTTATAACTTTATATTCTTTTCCATTGGCAGGCAACAAACACAAGATCATCGAGGAGCAGCTGGCACCTTTGGGCGACGACCAGCGAGGCGATCAGCGTCCACTGGTGAAGGCTTTATACGCCTACATGCCCTCCGGGGAGAACCAGTTGTCCTTCGAGGAGGGCGACCGCATCGCTTTGGTGGGCAGCAAGGCCAAGGGCTGGCAGTTCGGTGAGAACTTGAGGACCCAGCACTTTGGCTGGTTCCCAGTGGCCTACACCAATGCGGAAGCCTCGGAGGCGGCCAACTCCGGCGGCAGGCGGTACGAGAACATGCTGATGAGCTACGAGCGCAACGGAGGTGGATCCGGATCGGGATCGGGCCTGCGTAGTTACCAGCAGCAGCAGCAACTGCAGGATTACGAGGCGCAGCTGGAGCTGATGGAGAGCCACGAGGCCACCTACAGGAGAAGACGTAACCACAGCGCTGAGGAGTCCTCTCCCACGCGAATGTTCGGTGACACCATCAAGCAGCAGAAGAAGTACCGCTCGGGATCCGGAGCCAATCCGCGACCTGGTCCGCCACCCACTCTGCCCGCTCCAGTGCCCAATGGACAGCAGGGTCAGTCCCAGTCCCGGATGCTGAACAGCTCCCAGAGCTTTTGCGCCACCAACGGCGGAGTCACTGCAGCGGTGGAGAGACGCAAGCAAAAGCTGCTCAACGGAGTTCAAGTAAAGTCTATTTCTTTGAATTTGGAGACCTTAATTAATTGTATTTTTCCCACAGAGCTCCAAGAGCCATCCGTCTGGCAAATCTGGAGTGGCTGCCAAGACCTCGCTGCACAGCAGCAATGACAGTGGATTCGCCAACGAGCCACCGCCACAACCGGAAGTGGACTACTCCGATGAGGAACCAGCCACACAGCGAGTGCCCATTCGGTAGGTGGATTACTATAAATATAGTTGTAAGAAAAAGCTTTTAGAGCAGGAATATAAGTTTGCTTGTTGAGTATATGGAATAATTGAAACAACGCAGTCTTATAATATTTTAATATTTAAAAAAATTAAATTGGCTCTTTCCAAATTTTAAAAGTGAGTGAAAAAAACCATTTTATTAAACATAAATATCTTTAAAATAAACATGAATGTGAATTAATATTTAAGCGTTAAAAACACTCCCTGTTTTTATAGCGTTAAAAAATTTCGAATATTAAAATTTTTAGATGTTTTGTATTGAAACATTTTTGAGGGGGATTTTTCAATTTATTTAAAGACATAATTGATCATTGTTAAGGTACTTTTGGTACGGTTGTAATAAGCTAGTTAAGTTTACTTTATTTTAAAGTGAATATTATATAAATGTGTTGTTTTAACTGTTCCATATATCATTTACAATTCAATACTTAATAAGTATAAGTATTACTTATGAAGCTGTAAGTTGACTCCTGTAATAGCATATTAAAAAAAATTAACTTCCTTGACTTCTGCTCAGTAAGTTAAGCTGCTGCCTCCCCGCTTTTCCTCCAAACTTTGTCACTAATCCTAAAAAACACAGCCCATTTAACTTAAAGCCTTTCCTTGCTATTTATTTCCGTATAGTGCCTGAATTTGATTGCTAAATTTGATTGATTTAATTTATTATCATTTGCTTTTCTTCCGTTCTTGTTTGATTTCATGTATCGTCATTTTGCCCTGTTGTCATCCTTTGTGTTTAACCACCCACAAATGCACCCAAAAACACACAAAACACCCCAAAACCACAACCCAAACACACTGCGAACCCAAAAACTAGACGTCGGGCGGATACCAATTCGCACACAAACACTGTGCCCAGGGATGTGGCCTCGTGGACGCTGAACCGGAACTTCCGGAACAGCGTTGACAGCCAGATCGACGACAAGAGCCTGCACCGGCTGAGTCGGCAGAGTGGAGCTGGGAAGATGCGCTACGACCTGATTGCCTCCGACGACGAGATCCTGCAGGCCTCCAGTGCGGGACTGAAGCGCACCAAGTCCTTCTGGAAGTTCGGAGGCGGACGCAGCGGCGAGGACATCCTGGCCGGTATGTCCTTGTGGCAGCACCGCGACCTGGTGGCTGCCCCAAATCTAGAGGAGATGCGCGATCGGGACGATTTGGAGCGGCGAGCGGACGAGGAGCGCAATGGCACTCTGACCAAGTCGCACAACTCCAGCTCCTCACAGGAGAAGCGCGAACGCAAGGACAGCCTGACCAGCACCGAGCTCTACGGGGATGAGGATGAGAACATCTATGGAATAAGTCCCCAGCAGCCACCACAACAGCAACAACAGCAGCAATCGCAGCAACAGCAGCAACAGAGGAGCAGTTATACACCCAAGTCGCGTATGAAGATCATGAAGACCATTGAGATTGACATAGAAGAGCCCACGGAGGCCGAGAGGATGACCACCATGCGGCGTGGCCAGTCGCAGGGCCAACAGCAACAACAGCAGCACTGCAGCAACAACATCGCAAGCTGGACAAGCAGCTATCCTCTACGGGATCGCAGCACAAGTCCCAGACTCTGAGTCGTCCCAAGCAGTTCCCCCAGTCCACGGACGAAGGCGAGAGCGATGAGCACGGAACGTTGAAGCTCAGCGATGTGAACAACTTCTTCGACGAGGGCAAGACCAACAACAGCCATGGCCATGGACTGGTGATGAAGACGGTGAAACGCCAGGACATTCTCAAGCAGTACTATACCAGTGAGGATGACGAGGAGTCCGATGCGGAGCTCAAGTCGACCAGCTCCGATCCGTACGACTGCATCGTGATCAACGATCACCTGGTGCGCAAGGACGACAAGCTGCGCCGCCATCATCAGCAGCAGCAGCACCAGCAGATGGAGTTCCACACCTTCCGCTCCTCCACGTCCACCACAGCGACCAACACTCTGAAGAAGGGTTTGTCCAAGGAGCAGGAAAGCACACTGACCCGCAACTCCACGGCCAGCTCGGGTGCCCCAACGGCCACCATTCTGCCGCGCACACGCCTCCTCAAGTCCTCCGCCTCCGCCAACAACAACATCAGCAACAGCAACAGCAGTGCCACCCTGGAGCGCAACTCGAAGAGTCTGGCGGGCAACAAGAGCTACGGGCCATGGTACGACTTCTGGGATCAGGAACAGCACGGCCAGAAGTCCTCCAGTGCCAAACTGAAGTAGGAAGGGTTGAGCATCCGTGGGATGATAGTAAAGTTTCGCCGTCTTCTTACCGGTTAAGAAAATGTGCAGAGAGAGCGGGAAGAAAGTGCAGCTGGGAATGGAAACACATATTATAGGCAATCCCCAGTTATCCCAACCTTCATCTTTAGTTAAGCAATATTTACCCTGTATAATTTCTTAGTTTAAGTCTAAGGCAAGTTATGTTTTCTTTGTTTTGTGTAAATATCTTATTTTAAGTTTTAAATCTATTTAAATGCTTTTGTGTTTGCCAACGATGGACAGTAGTTAAGTGGAAACTGAAGAGAAATATTGCACAACTTCATAGAACAAGGACCTCTAGTTTCCGCTCTCCATTAAGCATTTTCCCCTTGAGTTTCGGTGCCTGCATGCATATCATTCAATTTAATTTGGTTAAGACTAAGCTAATGCCACATTTCACAATTTGTTAGTCGGAGTAATGCAAACGTAATTTGCTTTTTTAGCAGGCGCGGTATTTACCGCAACTATTCCATAGATTACTGACCTGTAATGAGTCCGTGTATCCCAGCTAGCCCCACCATCCCCCGTATTAAGTTGTATTTCCAGCCGTAAGTAGAGGTCTTACCAACAGTTTAGTGGATCACCTTCCTCACCTGGACAAGTCCTTGATCTTTTGCAGAGCCTCTCAGTTCGCCACGGTCAAGTTGCGACACACCAAGACCAACGACCGGTCGGCTCCGATGATCTATCGGAGTGTGAACAAGTAGCAACGACAGCGGAAGGTGGAGTTTTCCCTGTGACCAGATTACCGGGTTACATATCGGACAAACCGAAAGCTCCAGCCACACCACTCCTATTCACACCAAACACAAAGCAACGCAATCTATACAAATCACACGTTTTATATAGCGCATATACAGTTAAAGGCAGTATCATTTAGAACCTCCAGTTGCTCCTGGGCCTGGATATTTGGTAGTCATTAAGTCGTACTGTTTGTTAAACCTTCTGTTTGTATGTACTTCTATGTTAAAGTTCGAAATGTATATTCAAATACCATAAATATGAATAAACCTTTTAAAGTTCACCACATTTGTTAAGGTTCTTTGGGAACAGCTTGGCGCAGTAGGGGTGTGGTTTTAAAGAAGGGCTTGTGTGAACTACGATGTGGGTGGTCATCACAAACCCATATGGTATCTGAAAACAAAATTTAGTTACTAAGAAACTGTATCCTGTATCGGGAATTCCATTACTTTACCTACTTTATCTCGGATGGACCGTCAAATATGCCAGCATCATTAGAAGTTCGCTTTTTTTTTGGGCACTGGCATCGTCCGGAAGGGTGGACGTTACCTTCTTCCAATTGGTGGATATCATCTCACACTTATTGCAGGTTAAAAAAAGAAAGCACAAGGACTCGGGTCAACGCTAAAGCGCCTTTCTAAGATCCTTCTGATAGAAGAAGTCAACTGAGTAAGTTTCGACTCCGCTTTGCCATTTATTTTGTGCAGAAGTGCGAGGTAATTCTGCGGCGTGTAGGTCGCACCTATTGCTTCGATAACAAATCTCCTTGAATACGACGCTGTAAGAAGCCGCCTATTCATCAGCACAGGAAAATTTAAGTGCTGGAGGCTAAGATTTTTGTATTCCTCTGTAGCAACAAAAGCCAAACAATTTTTTAGTACCCCTACGGCTTCAAAAAAACTAAGTAGAAGTTTGGCGACTTGATAGACCTCGTCTGTCTTATAGTTTCCTTCGGCAAACTGGAATAACAAAACTTAATTTTTTGTGTTACTTACTATAACCTTTTAATTACTTACCGTGTGGGCGTACAGGCAAGCCCACTTTCTATTGTTTTCCGTCATTCCGATGAACAAGATTGTGCACTGGCTTCTTCCAAACGAGTAAATATTGAGAACGCTCACAAAAAACGGCGAGTCGAACATTTTAACGTTATCCGGCATACAGATAACTCCATTCATAGCATTCGTCTTGTGTTCCTGCAAATGTTGCATAGCCTTCTGACCCCACTTCATATTGGACGCATTATTTGTGAAATGAGGCAATTCCATTTTTACGATTTACCACTTTAAGTTTTTGGAAGTTTTAAGTTTTTGCTTTAAATAGCGACGTAGAGATGGAAGACGCTTCGTTGTTGCCAACGATACATCGATGACTTTATCATTTGCAAACCGATATATTATTGCCGATATTAAAAGTTTTACGGTATTCCGTATACAGTATCTGTGTTTTTGAGTTTCAGTCAGCATTTTTGCCAGCTGTCCCATACAAAGTCGACTTTTCGAAACGATTTTCCAATCTCAAATCTGTTGAACTTTTTTTGGTCCGACAATTGATTTAAAACCGAGGATCCCATTCATAAAACTCAGAAAATAATCATTGTTCCTTATTTTTATATACTTTTACTCACACAATACCTTCTTCTAAGTAAGGAAGGAAATCAGAAAACATCATAATTTTCGGTCGCTATTTTAAACACGAAATTCCACAATAACGGTACCAGGAATGCCCCTAATGACATCTTTGGTATTTTTTAATAAAGCAAAAATGTCCTAAATTTAGGTTCTAGAGCAAAAATACTTTAATACCAGCCCTGCTGAGAGACGCGTTAGTGTATTCCCACGTATTGCCGGCTGGTTAGATCCAAAAATAAACAAACCGGAGCTCTTTTTTCGAACCGGAGCAGAGGTGGAAGTGGAACCTGCCATCCTGCCATGAATGGTTCCTGGAAGCTGGTCCTGCCCGTGGGCTTTGTGCTGTACTCGCTGCCGCTGTTTCTGCGCGTGAACGGCACCTCTGACTATGTAATCGACGAGGAGTTCCACATCCCGCAGGGATTGGCCTTCTGTCGCAAGGAATTCGATGTGGTAAGTGCAGTGGAGCAGTATAAGATGGCCATTTGACTAACTCCATCCTTGTTTTCTTAGTGGGATTCGAAGATAACGACGTTTCCGGGCCTGTACCTGATCGCCCTTGTCCTTAATCCGTTCAATCTGTGCACGGTGACGGGTCTGCGGCTCCTCAGCTTGGCCGGCGCCGGGCTCAACATCCTGCTGCTCTACAAGATCCGGCGACGCATCTTGGCCGGCTCCGGCGGCAACTCGTACGCGGCCCACGAAGCGATCACAATGTCGGTGCTCCCGCCGCTCTACTTCTTCAGCCACCTCTACTACACGGACACCCTGTCTTTGACTATGGTGCTGCTCTTCTACAACTGCTGGCAGCAGGAGGCCCACCTGCCGGCGGCTGTCTTCGGAGCCGCCAGTGTGCTTATGCGCCAGACCAACATCGTGTGGGTCTGCATGGCCACCGGGATGACCGTGCTGGACACGCTGGTCCATCAATGCGCCCGTTCGCGGGCCGTGCACAAGGACAAAGTCCGGTTGCTGAGCAAAGAGGTGGGTCACACTTGCTCTCCTTGCTGCTAAACTTGACTTTAAACCTCTTATTTTCAGTTGTGGCTGCAGCTCTTCGGCAGCCCCCAACTGCTGTGTAACTGCATGCTAAGCATCTTGGCCAAGTGCTGCTTCTACGCTTCGATCATTCTGCCCTTTGTGGGATTCCTGTGCATTAATGGCTCCATTGTGGTGGGCGACAAAAGTGCCCATGAGGCGAGCCTGCACTTACCGCAGCTCTTCTATTTCGCCGTCTTTGCGGCTGGCTTCGGGATATCCAACACCATACGTCAGTTTCGACCGGCAGCGGAGCTAATTCGTAGGAATCGCCTGTTCTCCTTGCTGGCGGTGCTGCTGATTCTGATGGTGGTGCACTTCAACACCGAGGTGCATCCTTACTTGCTGGCCGACAACCGGCACTATACCTTCTATGTTTGGAGCAGATTGTACGGACGGTTCTGGTGGTTCCGCTACGCCATGGCGCCGGTGTACCTGTTCTCTATTTGCGTGCTCTTCTGCGGACTGCGTCACATGCCGGACAGCTTCAAGTTGATGTTTCCCCTGAGTCTGGTGCTGGTGCTGTGCTTCCAGCGTCTTCTGGAGCTTCGCTACTTCCTGGTGCCCTACATTCTCTTCCGGCTGAACACGCGGCACACTCGTAAGGGCTATGCAGAGTGGCTGGAACTAGGCGGCCATCTGCTCCTCAATGTGGCCACCTTCTATGTATACTTCACCAAGGAGTTCTACTGGCAAAATTATCGTACTCCACAAAGGATCATCTGGTAGTTAAACAATCCTGCATTCCTTATGACTTCAGAACGTACTTAGCATTTAAAAAATAAAACCTCTCTGCATTTTCAATATTGCTTTTTATTCGATGCATTGCTACTGGAGTGAGAAATTGCTCTACGTTTTAGTTAAAAATCTGGGCAGAGTCCAATAAATGAAGGTATAAGAGGTTGGTTAATGTAAAATAAATTAAAAATCGTAGGAGTTTAATGTAATCCATGGACAATTTTGCCTTCAAAAAAATATGTAGCTTTCCCATTCTTAAAAATTTTTGGAAGGCTAAGATAACGTTAAACTCTTACGATTTCTGGATAAGTAAAATCGGACTGCCTTAAAATGTAAATACATGTTTAAAAATGTTAATTGATATATGTAAAAACTTACAAGCTAGCGAGATGGACTTCAATAGATAATACTGCCGAGGCGTACATAAAAATACAGTTGATAAAATCGTAAACATTTTGAGCATGCTGAGTGAAACTAGACAATCTATTCGTTAATGATAATTAATAATGCTGATCGCGTTGCAGAACTAGGCAAGAAATGCTACTGACTAAATCTAATGCTAATAAAATGAGCACACACTTGGAGCGTTACGGCTGCAGGCCAAATTGTGATCTCTGTTTGGCACACAACCCAATAAAAGTCAGTATTCGGGGGACACTTAATCGAAGGCCACCTTGCGGGTGAACGAGGTGAGCGAGGAGATTTCACTGGGATTGGAGTCCGAGGGCAGGTGGCTGAACTCGATCTCCTCGCTGGCCGCCGAGGCCACGATGTTCTCGTTGGACTGCGTGGTCTCGTCGCTGTGGTGCATTGTGGGCCATTGCTTGTGGCTGGGGGCGTACAGGATGAGCAGGGCGAAGATGTAGATGTTCCACATGCCGTAGACGCCGGTAAGGAATGCAGAGGTCAACTGAATCTCCACGTTTTCGTTCCAGTCCCACTGGCCCTCGGCCATTTGGCCCATGATGAATCCGGCAACAGTCAGAGCAGCGCATAGCAGGGTGGCAAGCATCAAGAATTTAAAGCGGTAGATAAGTCCTGTAAATTGTAATTAATTTTTTTAACTTGTTTTTACTTTACTTAAACTTATTTACAACAGGCTAAAAGCGCAATTTTTTGGCTTGAAAACAACCAGATTGAAATGTTGGAGCTTCATTCATATAAGCTTCAGCCAGCATATCGACAACATTGGTTAGTTTAAGACACAAAAGACAGCACATCAACTCAGGAGCAAATTGATAAGACATACCATAACGTGTGCTTTCATCAAGTGTTGGGGTACCTTCAGTTGTTTCTACAGAATCTATTTTAATATTTAAGGTAATATTTTAAAATAAAAATTTTAAGCATTTTAAGAACATAATATAAATGAAAATGTCTGAAGAATAATGGGACTTTGGGGTTATAAGGCTCTATTAAAATTTAAAATAGTAATTTAGAAAATGTTTTATGATGATGACTCAATTCAAATTAAATATTATTTTAATTTAATAATGTAATAGGCTAAAGAATTTAGCAATTTTTCAATGTAAAAAATAAATTAAAGAATCATTGTGTCAACAACTTACCCTCGTAATGTAGACGACGGGCCTGGGACATGGATGGCAGCGAGGTGCGCTTGTCGCCGATGTTCTTGAACACCTTCCAGATCATGTAGCACAGGAAGAGGAAGTATATGGCAGCCGAAACCCCGGCCAGCACAATGAAGGTCATGGCCACCTTGGCGCCCAGCGGAGTGGTCCAGATGGAGTAGAAGGGGTTGCGCAGCTGCACGCCCCGCTCGCAGATGTCGAAGACGAACAGTGAGATGCAGCCGACGACGACGGCGGAGAGGTGCTTCCAGTAGCGCGAGCGGATGGTCGACTTGTTGTTTGCGTCCTGGATCAGCATGTGCTCGCCAGCGAAGACCAGCCAGAAGGAGAGCAGCATGGCGTAGAAGATGCCCTGGCGGATGTCGCTCAGCAGCAGCATGTACGGCATTTCGACGACCAGCGACAAGTACTCCAGCGGCAGGTTGAGGAACGTGAGAGCGGCCCCCAGGTAGATCAGCATGTACTCCAGCAGGGCCGGAGAGCGCTGCAGCAGGTGCACCCGCCTCCAGAACCAGACCATAATCCCCACCACAAAGGGAAACAGCACCGTCTTCAGTAGCAGCCAGATCTGGGTGAACCCGCCGTTCTGGTGGATGGCCGTCAGCGTAAGGTCGTGCATGTGCCCCAACTCCAGGTTCATCTGCCGCGGAGTGTCCAGTGGGAAGCGCAGGTTCAGCAGGTAGAAGCTGTGGTACAGCGCGCCCAGCTCGAACAGCGGTATCATGTCGCAGGAGTACAGCGTCTCCGTGGGTCCCACATGCGCAGTCACGCAGTCCAGGTAGCGGTGCTCCACCCCATGGGCGTACAGCTTCCAGCCGTTGTCCGGATCCCCCTTGTTTCGGTAGGCCAGCCGCATGTCGATGGTCAGCTGGAGTTCCCTGGGCGGCTCGCGCAGTTCCGAGGAGGAGTCGTAGCCGAACTCCACCTGCAGCACCCCGATGAGATTCTGCTGCCAGCGGGAGTAGTCCAGGTCACGCAGGTCGCGCGGCAGCGGCATCTGGAAACACATGCACCAGCTCGTTGGCCATCTTCATCGAGTCCCGCTCCACCTCCTCCCTGGTGACCGGTATACAGGCCCCCACTCCGCGGGAGTACAGCAAGAAGCCAGTGTCATTCTGGTGGCTGTGATCCTCGCGACACAGCGAACCCAACACGGTGACATGGCCGGCGGGCAGGGGTGCGTACAGACCGCCCAGCAGGAAGCACAGCACCTGGCACAACAGCAAACTGGCCACCAATATGGACAGTTTACGGCCGCTCAGGTTCTCCAGTATGGTGCCCGACATCTTTGTATTCTCAGCGAGGTGAGCTCACTGGTGGGTGTGGGTGCACTGTACAGGTTCGGCAACAGATACAGATGGGCTGTGCGTAATGTAAACAATTCACTGCACTTGAAAATAATACTTCAAAAGCGCCGCCGTCGCCGCAAAGAGAGGGAATTCAAGGAAACAAAAAAAAGAAACAGCATGACCTTAACTGCACTTTTGCAAAATACCACATACTATCGGTCCAACAAAAAAAATACCAAAAACTAAAATAGGAATTCCGCTTGGACTTTAATCAAGGATTTAGACTCTAACAAAATACGGTATTTTTCTTCGCAGCGCTATCCGTTTAAAAACGTCAAAACTAATCCAAGTCATTAAAAATTATTAAACAATGATCTCTTCGGTATTGGATCTCAACGATGACTGCCTGGTTCACATATTGAGCCACCTGCCAGCAAAGGATCACCTGCACGTGGCCCAAGTGTGCACGCGCTTTCGAAGCGTCTTCAAGGATTATGGCAAGGAGCTCTACAAAAGCATGGAACTTACCGGCTCCCAGGATGAATTTCTCCTCCTTCGCGTTGTTGGAAGTCTTGTGAAAAATTTCCACTTCACATATCACCCTGATTGTGTCCAAAATGGGCTAGAGATGCTATGCAAATCAATAAGCTGCATGACTAACCTGGAGCGTGCTGTCCTTAATGTAGATCGTCTTCCACCATTCAAAGCTTTCGATGCCATTGTCCAAGCTTTGAAGAAGTTACCCAATCTCCAAGGCATCGGGGTATTTCAAGACAACAAGTTCTCCAGCATTTTGAAAAGGCCTCGCGGAGTGATCTTAGTGATCGGAAGGCACTCCGAGCCAGGACAAATTGAGTTTTACTACGGCAACCCCAAAGTTTCAACCGGTCACTGGAGAATGATTAAAATGAAGCCAGTTGGAAGCTCCATGGTCATGGTCTTTATTCTGACTGAGGAATCTTTGGGCCAACTCGACGCAGCGCACGGTAGCGATTCGTTGGCTGCAAACGCAGTGATAAATGGCAAAAACTAGGACTTCGAATCCGAAAGGGTAATGGGGGCCAAGACCATCTCATATGATACCACCTTATAAACAGCGGACTTCAGAAATTGAAAAACAAATGTTATTTATAGCTTTAACGGTTTGTTATAATTCATTAAAAAATGCTTGTACCTTAAACTTAAAAAGGCTTTTAAATCATTGTGGTTTTAAAGGATCTCTTTACATTTCAAAAGCAGTACGACTTAAATATCCATATCCAAAGGCAACAGGAAATTCTAACGAAAGGTCAAGTTTCGGCTTGTCCCGTCTTGTTACCCTGTTTTTTGGTCACAGTAAAAACTCCGCTTTTCGCTGTGAAAATATGTAGCTTGGGATCTGTCGTTGGAAAATTAAGTCGAAAAAAAAAAAATTTTTCAAACTGCGTCACAGTTTTCTAAACTAAAACCGTTAAACGTGCTTGGGACGATGACGATGTTATCGTTATCACGCCCACACCACAAACAGCTGTTCGGGCTCGCCAGCTGTTGCGACGACAGGTGGACAACAGCTGATTAGGAGATACGTTGCAGCGGGCAAAGGGAAAATGAGACCTTTCCAGGTGAGTTTAATCGCTACGCTATGCAGTGTGACATCCTTAACATTTCCTTTCCCTCAGCGTGTGCGGCAGCTGCTGAGCGTGAGAACCAGGATCCGGGAGAGAAGACTGCTTCACGTCCAGCGGGATGCAACTGCCCAGAAAAAGGGTCTTCCCCTGGTGCGATTGGGTCTCCTGGCAGCCGGAGTCGGTGCCCTTGGCTACGACGGGCTAGTGAACGACTTTACCTACTGCGGGGCCTCCGTGCGCTTTGTGAGATCGCTGAAGACAGCCGGATTAATAGCCGCCGACTACCTGCAGCTGGACGAGAAAGATCCGGACTACGAGTCCAAGCTAAAGGTCCTGCACAAGAAGAGCGCCGAGCGGCTGCTGGAGACGTGCCTGCTGAACGGTGGGCTCTACATCAAGGTGGGCCAGGGATTCGCCGCCATTAACCACATCCTGCCCGAGGAATACACCAGTACACTTTCCCTGCTGCACGATCGCTGCCTGCCCACCACCCAGGCGGATGTCCAGAAGGTGTTCCGCAAAGACTTTGGCCAGCTGCCCGAGGAGATCTACGAGGACTTCGACTACAAGCCGGTGGCGGCCGCCAGTCTGGCACAGGTGTTCAAGGCCAAGTTGCCCAGTGGCGAGCAGGTGGCCGTCAAGGTTCAGTACAACGATCTGCAGAAGCGATTCATCAGCGATCTGGGCACCATCATCTTCCTGCAGGACATTGTTGAGTTCTTCTTCAAGGACTATAACTTCGGGTGGATCTTGAATGACCTGCGAAAGAACCTTGTGATGGAGCTCAACTTTGTCCAGGAGGGCCAGAATGCCGAGCGCTGCGCCAAAGACCTAAAAAAGTTCGACTTTGTGCACGTCCCCAAGGTTCACTGGTCGCACACCAAAACGGTAAGTGATGGTTATATTTATTACCTTGGCAACTGTTCTTTGGTTCTGTGTTTTACTAATAAATTTTGTGTTTTAGCGCGTACTTACTCTCGAGTGGATGGACGGCTGTAAGATCAGCGACCTGGAGACGATAGCAAGACAAAAACTTAGCCTGAAGGACATCGATGTAAAGCTCTTTGATACCTTTGCCGAACAGATTTTTTACACGGGCTTCGTGCACGCCGATCCCCATCCAGGAAACAGTGGGTTGTCCCATGAAAACTACAAAAATGTCATATTTAATACAAGTTTTCCATATTATCTCTAGTCTTTGTCCGCAAAAATAACAAAAATGGCCGTGCGGACATCATCTTGCTGGATCACGGTCTTTACGAAGAACTGCCTCAGAATGTGCGAGGACCGCTCTGCGAATTCTGGGAGGCCACCGTGCTGCGCAACGAAGTCAAGATGCAGGCGGCCGCTAAGAAGATTGGGATCAACGACTACATGCGCTTCGCGGAAGTTCTTTTCCAGCAGCCCATCCGCATTCGAGGAGGCCGCATCCGGGGCAAACTGTCGCAGGCGGACATTGATCACATGCAGGAGATAGCTAGGAAAAACTTTGATCACATCATGGGCACTCTGAAGGAAATGCCCAGAAGCATGTTGTTTGTAGTAAGTCCTATGATTTTCGAGATTTAGAGTATTCTAAAATCGACCGTTGTTTTGAACTTAACATACCCAGATTATTAGATTTAAGAATATTATCTATTTTTGAAGTTACTTATCCATCTTTCCTTTATTTTATTTACCAACCAGGTCCGTAACCTAAATACGGTGCGAGCGATAAGCCACCACCATGGAGATGTGGTTAATCGACCCCGAGTCATGGCCCGCTACGCCCAGAAGTGTCTCTATTTGCAGCACGGCCGCCGGTCGCCGGTGCAGTACGTCCGCTGGCTGAGTCGCCGCATCTACTTTGAGTACTGTCTGTTTTTGTCAGCTTTCAAGTTGCGTCTAATCGACTGGTACTTCAATGTGCTGTATTTGCTGGGACGTGCTCCTGCCTCGGCCAAGACCGTAATGAGCGAGATAATGAAACCCCCGGAACCACCGATGCTGAGATGAGTTGAGCAATTTAATATAATTCTAAATCATAAGTTCTAAAATGTAGGTTGTAAGGTAAATAATTGTATGTTTCATTCCTTGACATTATGTAAGCCTAAATTTTAAACGAACAAGAGGCTATAAATCTCGTGTAACCATAATTCAATAACTTAACTTAACTTACTTAACGAAGTCAAAATTGAGGCTGTTCATGGTAGTTAAGAGAATAAGTCAAGATAGGGCTTAAGGTGATTTGACACATAAATATTATTGCAGTGAATATATCTTGACGACGCTTTACCTTACTCGGCTGTTATGGTTTTGGGAATTTTAATAAATTTTGTAGCAAATGTAATTTTAAATTGGTGTTTTACTAAGCCTAGCCCCATAAAATGTACTGTCAGTTAAAAAAGATTTCAACTGACAGGACATTTCCTAAGTTAGGAGGGAGGAGGAAAATTTACTTTGAAAGCCCTTCAAGTCGCCATCCTTCAACACGTTGGCTAAGCTAGATCACTTTTGACATTACAGGCCTTTTCCCATTCCCCAGCCCTACGAATGCGGTATTCACTGCTGTTAAGTTCAGGTGTGCATGCCAAGTCTGGGACTTTAATAAAATTGCTGGTGACTTGCCCAAGGTTATAACCAGCCAGACAGCCAATCAGCCAGTTATTGGGCCACTTTCACTTCCATTTAGGCCCTCCCAAAAATTCAACAAATCAATCGGGGAGCATGAAACACGAGTGCAGTGCTGTCTAAATTTAAAAAGGCCCAGCAATAGCCTGCGGTGGCCCCTGGAATGTCTTTCCGGGTGTATCATTGGAATATTAACACCCAGTAACACACATACGGCGGCACATGTAGAAGGTACAGATGTTCCTGCCGCGAAATAGGCACAAATGGGCGTCAACTACATATTTCCGGTTGTGTGGAGCGCCCTGACAACTTGGAACCTGTCAGATTCCAGCAAAATGTAACCTCCACCTATGGCCAAGCCCATGTCCCATGTCCCCGCCCAGGCCCCCGTAACACTTTCACTTCTTGTGCCACAAACATCGAGTTTCGTGTGCCGCACACAAAACTAAATTCAATTCAATTTCATTTAAAGTTACTTTCGCTGACTGACAGACAGCAAACGACCCTCTCAGCCTAAGCCTAAGAACCAGCACAGTGGGATTAAACAAATAAAGTCCTTTAAAAATGGTGTCCTTCATTTAAATTTCTTTTTTATTAGGTTATGTGATCATATGGATGATGGCAGTATGTATTTTATTTTTTCTACAAAACTCCGTTTGGTCCTTTGTCTAATTGTCGATTCCCAACGTTCCCAAGTCTTTTACCATAAGGTATTCAGAACCTCTGATATACCTTATCTAAAATTCAAAATAGACCACGAAAAAAAATTCTTTCTTAAAATGCATGATCGTATACTCAATTTCATTCGTTAAATTTTTCTAAACTGTATTTGATCCTTAGAAAATAAAATCTACCCGCCCCACTGTAACTGTCTGCCACCTGGCTGGCTTCTGTTTAGTTGCGCATACGCCCCGTGCGCCCACGGCTAAATATGAAATTAAAAATCCATGCTTAAGTGTGAAATGCCTCCAAGCTGACTGACTGGAATGGCGGCTGTCTGCCGTCGCCTCAACCTCCGATCCCGGCTGAGGCTCGAGAGTTGGAGCCCGGAACCGTGCTTGGCGAGAAATCATTCGCCAACGAGTCGCAGAGTGGAGCAAAGGTCTCTAGCGGAAACGTAACTCAGCAGCTAATTAGAAAAATGAACAAAGAGTTCATCACGCAGGGCGGCACACCCATTACCGTCGATTTGGCCACGGTAATGAGTAGTAGTTATCCGCTGGCCGAACGCGATTTGATCCTGTTCTCGTTTAGGATCTGCGTAATCTGGTTTTCGGCACCGCTGCCATTCCCATGCGCGCTGAATGGCTGCAGACGTCCTTTGTTTTTGGGGCTCAAAAGGAGGAGCTGGCCTATGGACTCCGTTCGCCCCGGAATGCCACCCGTGGCCTGCTGTCCGTCGTCCAGGGATTTGTCCTCAAGTATCTGCTCTTCGCCCGGAAGACCAGTCGCGTCGCTTCGCTCACCGAGTGCGTTTTCGTTTCCGTTTCCGTTTTCGGTCTAGTTGAGTGCAAGTTTGTGTGTGTTTCCGTTTCAGCCCAATGTTGGCCACTGCCGAGATGCAGCGCGAGGCCCTTTTTTGCGCCCTGCTTGAGATCCTGCGCACCATTTCGGACAAGGGCAAGGTCACCGTGGTGCTGCCCTCGGAGGACGAGGTGTTCGTGGAGCATAGCGCCTGCTACTTTCACGATTCCGTCACTGAGAAGGTGGGTGCCACTACTGTACAATGAAAAGCTAGTGATCAGGAATCATATCGGGTTTACGTTTTGTATATTTACTTTTAGTTTTTTTATGCAATTTATTTTAATGTTTTTATAAAAAACAAATTTGTATTTTTAATTTATTTGTAGGATTTATTTTACTTGTGTATCATTGACGAGTTTTATATGTTTTTAATCTGGTCCCATATTTTTAAGAAACGTGTTTGTATTTAAAGAACACTTGTTTGTTGACTAAGTTTTGAATAACGGTTTCATAGAGGATTAAAAATACATTTAAATAGTCAACAACGTTTATACATTTTTTTTGGGCATTTCTTAATTTTTGTATGCAGCTGGTTACGTTAAGAGACAAATTTTCAAGATTTATTTTGATAATCATATCGATATAAAGTACCTACTGAAATAATTCTACTTCTACCCAATGTGTTTATTTTTGATAATCCCTTGCAGCTTTATGTTTTTACACTGTCACCCAATGAGGAGTTGGAGTACTTTTTGAAGCGAAATTTCAAATACGTAAGACCCAGAAAGTTACCTATTTACTTGTACAGCTATTTGATCGAACAGTTTGCACTTAACCCGCCTAAAAGTTTACAGAGGAGGAGACCCCGGGCACCCTGCTGTTTCTGTATAGCGCCGTCCTCACGAGATCCATGGGAAAGTAAGATTGTCCACAAGTGTCTGTATATGCAAATTCTATTCTCTGCTTCAGAGATCCTTTATAATCTATTCAAATTACTTTTCGGCGGTGAATACTTTCGAATGATTTGCAGAGTGCGTACGGACCTGGATTCTGCGAAATCCGCTCCCCTGACGTCGAGCAATCACGAGGAGGGCTCTTTGATGATTGTCACCCTGCTCCTGACGGGTCGTGCCACGCCCTATATCCACAATGGTGTCGTGAATGTGGGCGACGAGAGTAGCTATGTGGGTATCTAAAAGCTGGAGATGCTCACTTACAAGTATCCATCGAAGGGAATGGGTTAACCTTTGTTCTTCCAGGCGGTTCCACAGTACGGAGTCCTCAAACGGTGCATGATCGGTCTTCTGCTCTGGGACATCGAATCGGCCAGTGTGAGTATACATTTTCATGGGAAATATATATATCAGATATCGTAGACTTACAATCAAAATAAAGGATTTGATTTAATCAATTTGTTTTCAAAACTTATTGCAACTTAAAAGCAGTCTCGAACGTTTGCTTAAGTACAAAAATCAACCCAGAGAGAATATATTTTCTCTGATAAATTATTTTCTTAGCTCTGATTTGTTTAATTAATTTTTGAATAAGGTAATCTATTTATTAACAATAAAATTTCTTTAAGAGTCACGTATAACTTTTATATGAATTTAATAGAATATTTTTTTGTTTCAAATATTTTATGAATAAAATGATTTAAAAATTTTCCACCTTTGAAAACTCTTCTGTATATCCGACAGGCTGCGGTTAATCAGTCCCGTCAACCGGGCTCCCGCCTGAAGACGCCCAACTACCCGATCTGGATTACCAGCTGCACAGGTCACTACGGGGTGATCTTTAACAAGAACCCCGACCTGCTGCGCAACTACCACGCGGAGTCGCGCTTCGATGTGAACTACTACAGCTGCTCGGGCCACCAGATCCTGATGACCATCGACAACCGGACGTACAACGAGCAGGCATTGGTCATGTTGGAGCGGCAACCAATCACGCCGGAGAGTACCTCGATGTCCGGAGGAGGCAAGGAGGTAGAGGGCGTGGCAACGCCCTCCGCTGCCTCCGGAGGAGGAGGTGCTGGTGCCGGCGGCGGTGTGGGTGGCGCTAGCGGCGGTGTTGGTGGTGCTGCTAGTGGCGCTAGCGGTGGTAGCGATGTGGTCGCCAAGGAGGAGTCGACGCTCAACACCCCGTTGCAGCGTCTGATTCGTACCAAGTGGGAAGAGGCAACTATAAGCTTTCACGTGCAGCCATCGATGTTGAGTTATCTTTTTAGTACCACGCAGTAGAATGCAGGAACTATTTACTTTGTAGGTTCTCCTTTGCTAAAGTTAGACCGATTCACATTCAAGCGCAAGAGATATCATCAAAAGTTAGTAGTTAGTTCGGTTTTTGTTTCTAAGTTTTGTTACAGATCAGACAAGTCTATATAAAATTAAAAAAAATTGGATATAGGTATGAAGAAATCCAGTTGAAATTGGCTTCATAAGGGTTTTTAAGTTCAAATTTATTTTTATTCAAGCTGAATTTGAGTTAACTTAATTTTAAAACTGTTTGTTTCAATAAAGGAAACATTAGAACTAATTGATAAAACCAATACCAGATAAATTCGTTTTAAATTTTCTTTAGAAACAATCCCTAATTATTAATTTCGATTTAAATTTAAATTCAACCCAACTCATTTAAGCATGTAAGCTTGTTATGTTGTCTCTTGATCTGTGATATAAATCGACTTTCTTGGCGAATGACCAATGCACCAAAGAATATTAACTGCTAATAACATTTCCTTAATGGATTTTAACTGTTTTTATTCGCATCTAAAACAAGTAAGTTTTATCAACAAGTAGAAAAAACTAAGGCACTTAAAACGAGCAGAAATTATTTTCAAACCACAATACTTCTAGAGTTCCAAAATTTTACTCAGATCTCAATTAAATCTTTTCCCAGATCTCACATATTACGAGTGTAAGTGAAATTTATTAAGAAGGATATAGGCTTTTAGCAAACATTATATAGTTTTAAATACCTACCAGAATAGTGCCATATAATGTAAGCTTTCTAGATAATGCACGAGATTATAATTTAGTTGGCACAATTTGTAGTAGAATTCTACTGTTGCTGTCTATCCGATGGAGAATCCGTATTGGTATTTTAAAAAGATATAAATGGTTGAAAGTCAAGGCATCGAACCAAAACAGCGATGGTAAATACACGTAAAATATTCCAAGTATCTGATCTAATGCGAACGAGCTAAGGCAGATTTATGAAAAGTTGCACACCCTTCACAAATCTGCCTGGATGAGGCCTCTCTTTACGAGAAGAGCGACTGCAGGACTCTAAACCAGTTGATTGATGCTGCCGCCTGAAGCCACTAGACGATATAATATTATCAGATTTTATGTAGATCACCAACATGCTTCGATTAGTCCAGCCGCACTCTCTCGATATTGTCAAGACTCTGTTAAAAATAAAATCTCATGTACAACCTCTGTTAATTTTATTTCATTGAGAGGAAGGAATAAAACAATTGATGGATTATTTTGAAAATTGTTAAGAAAATGTTATCAATTTATTGAAAGGTATTTGTATTTTGTTAAAAAATGATTGAATTTCCTTGCTATAAGTCCTGTCAGGTTTAAACATTGTATGTTGTAATTTACTTGAATAAGAGAATAGTTTTAGACGTATTTCTGTATCTTTAGTATTCATTGAAACATTTTGAGATATTCTTGAAAAGTTGTTTAGGTTGTCTTTCTTCAGAACTTGTTAAGATTCTGTTGGTAATTTATTTTTGTAAGATTTTGTAAGTACCTAACTAATTGCTTTGCGGCTTATCGTATTCCATATTCACTTGTATAAGTTGTATAAATTTCGTAATACCATTTGTCGTAGTTTTCTCCCCTCCCTGCGCACCGCCCTGCTTTTGCGGGACGTGTAAAAATTTGGTTACAATATTTGGTGATTATTATTTACATGTAGGCGATTTCAGTGCAGTTCATAACTTGAATATAAATTTCTTCATAAACTTAACTTAGCGTACTTATGAGTAGTGAAAAAGTGTTGCGTTGGAAACCCGTTTCGGAAGAAAAACGCAAATCTGAGGCATACAAAGAGTTCTCACTCAACAACAAAAAATCGTGCAGCGTTTAGAATAAAATTGATTTTGCCAAACTTTTGAGCCATTCAGTCCTATTAGCAGGAGCCATTACACTGTTTAAGCCGGGTCCTTTTCGTCCTGTTCGTGTGTGCAATTTTGTGTAGCACGCGATTCGGATACTCCGGGGAAAGGGACAAGACACATCCGTGCACGACTTATCTGTGCCGCTCACCTCGAACATCCATGTGTCGGCATGAATTATTGAAACACTTGCCCCGGTTTCAGGAGAATTCAGGGAAACAAGTTTGTGTTGACACCTTGCCCTAATTGATTGTTGATGTGGCTCAGGCCTTGACCTCGCACGGATCCTGGCTCTCACCGGTGATTTAATTTTCCCACGGGGAATGTTGAGTGCAGAACTTGAGGGGTTTTTCTTTGGTCTAGGAACATCTTATCCAATTCGTTGCTAAAGTTTGCTTTTCTGGCCGAGAAATCCGTTTCAACTAAGAGCGTAAACAAATTTTTGGACGTATGTCTAAGCTTAAATCAAGCATTGCGATTATTTACAAAATAGTCGAGGACGCTGCGATATGATACAATACGTTACTTAAGGTATGAATAGGTTGTGTATGGTACGATTACGTGTAGGGGGTCAAACGAAGCCTACGGTGCATTTAATTATCATTATCATAGAGGTGTGTGCGCTTAGAGCCTAACTACTCGTATGATTAGGGTATTAATGTACACCGACTACTGATCTGATCAAATCTGATTGGTTACTCCGTGCGCCGAGTTGTACCTGTACAACCCGTCTGGGCCACGGTCAAAATGGGGTTACGTAGAGTGAGCTCCTAGCTAAGCCTAACTAGCTAACTATAGTCAATATCCCTATGGGCGCACCAGCAGCTTGTCTATGTGCTCCAGGTTGGTGTTCTTGTAGCGCGTCCTGTTCAGCGCCTGGGCGGGGGCGTTCTTCTTCGTCTGCGTGTGCCACGTGAGAATCTGGGGGATAAAGAAGCGTAATGCAAATTAATTCGTTAAACATAAAACTTTTTGTTTATTAAAAAATGAACGCAGAATTTTCTTTTAAGATTGTGTTACTTAAAACATTCCAATTTCAATGCATAAAATAAAGCTCAATAGTGGATGAATCACTTACATCTCGGCACTCGTCTGCCAGCAGCTCGATGTCCGCGTTAGCTAGAGGTGCCAAGCTGCGCAGAAAGCCATCCTCCTCGTAACCGGGTTTGAAGGGCATTTGGGCGTTGGGCCTCTCCTTCAGAAACTTGACGCTCACAGCGAAACCGGCCATATCCACGGGATATTTACGACCCCCTATCCAGCCATCGTAGTAGCCCACCAGCTTGCCCTCCTGAATTATCGGGCTGCTCACTCCGGTCTTTGTCACCAGGCCCACTGGCCACATGGCCACCTTGGTGATGTAGCGCATCTGGGGAGAGACAAAATAATATATAATAAATAGATAATAAAAACTGTGGGGCGGGAAACAAATAACACTTGGTAAAGAAATGTAACACCTCTTATTCTAAAAAATGTTTATGTGATAAATATTAAGCTGCTGGAAGATTTTTGGGTACTATCTTTTGAGGTCAATGTGAAATGCAAAGTCGCAGTTATTAAACTTTTAAGTCATAGATTGTTAAAATTATTTATTGAAGTAACAACATTTATTTATAGTAAAAAAATGAAACAGGTACCTAATATCAAACAGTTTAATAAAAGCAGTTTTTTTGGATTAGGTCATACGTTTCTTCAGGCTTCTTTAATGATTGTATGAAACTTAGTTATCTTAAATGTTTGATTTTTATTGAAATTTGAAAACAAAAAAAGAGTAAAATAGAATCCCTAATACATTCAAAAGTGGAAGCAACTAATTTCAAAAGTGAAAACGGGAGCACCCATTTGTGTCCTTTATTGATGGTAAATACGAATCCATTGGCCCCTAATTCGTGTACATTTTGGTTTCTGTAGGGGACAAGGAGAGGCATTTGGCATGTGGGTGCAAATTACTCGCACACCTGCTGCTCCTGCTGCTCCGGCTTCTCCTGCTACCTACCTGCTCGAATATGCTAATGTCGTAGGTGTTGTCGTCGTCGGCAAAGTAGAGCACACCCTCGGTGGCATGGTGGCGCAGATACTCGAGGCCCCGATTTCGATTGGAGACGCCGCGCGGCTTGGCCCGCTTCGTCTGCTTGTACTTCTCGGGCATGGGGGCTATAAGGAATAGGGAATGGAAATGGGAGTGACTCGTAAATATCACTTGAATGTGTCCAGGACATGACACAGCATAGAGCATTAAAAAGGGGCAATACTCACCCACCATGTACTCGTAGGGCACTCCGATCCGGTCCAAAGTGTGGGCCACCAGTGGGTTCGTGCGATTCGCGTCCTCGATGACCAGCCAGAGTAGATTCACCACGTGCTTGAGCGTATATCCCAGCCGGGTGAGCTCCGCCAGCTGCTCGGGTCGTCGGTAGGTGGGCGTGATTATGTACAGGGGCGGCTGCGGGTCGAGTTGATTTGCGTTTTGAGTCGAGTGTCATTATAATATCTAGTGCTGTGTACTACGGGGCTTTTGTATGTGTGCATTGCACTTGGGCTGGTTAGTGGGTGGTTGGGTGGCTAGGTGGCTAGGTGGCAAGGTGGCTAGGTGGCAAGGTGACTGGGTGGCTCAGTGAGTGCTGAGTGCCTTGTTAGGTGCCAGTGGGTGGTGCGTAATGCGGCGTGAGCTTCTTTTTATGAGCAATTATGCAAATTAATTTACAACCCAATGGCTTGACTAGGCGAGCAAACCACATCCGTCCATTGCCGTAAGTTAGAATGTCTGGGCTCAGCAATATGGGTCGCGTTTCACTAGTTAAAGGCACTCAAGAAAAATGTATGTAGAATTATTTAAATAATAATAAATAATAATTTAATTTTTTTTTATGTATTCAAAAATATTGTCACTGAGTTCAGAAAAGTTGAATTGAGGACTTTGTCTAAATGAATACAATTATTTTCATTTATTTAAAACATTAATGATACTTTAAGAAGCATTAATCTAGTTGTTGAAAAAGTTTTTCTATAAAAAATGGTAATGATTTTAAGTAAAGTTTTTTAAAGTATAAAATGCTAAATATTCAAACTTGTTTCGAGTGCACTATCCAACATTCTAGATATGTTGTGCCGTGGCCCATTGAACGACTGACGTTGAAAATAAATAAACTGGCGCACTCACTTTGCAAATTGTCCATTGTTGACACACATGCACCCACATCCACACCCATCGTCACATGCAAGGGGTGAATAATAAAAACTGCATTCAAATTTCAAATAAACTCGGATATTTAAATAAGGTAAAGAGGTACATCACATATAAGAGATCCAGAGCTGACTTCATTTTATCGATCTCCTTCTCAAATATATAAGATGAATTGTGTGTTTAATGGAAAATTAATCAAACTGAAGCTTAACTTATTTAAAAGATTTCCTTATCAATGTAGAGGAATAAAAGGATACCATGGATAATATCATATGAAAAGTAAGTTATTTCAGAAAAGGTAACAAAGTTAAGTGAACAAACTAATAACTTTTTCACGGCCAATAAAAAAATTTAAATACCAGATTAATTTAAACAGAAAAATAGCAATTAAATTGCATGTAAGTACATGCATGTGACATCACACAATAGAAATTAAAAAAAAAAAAACAATCAATCTAAACTTGAAAATAATTCCTTGAAACTTTAAGCCTTTTAAGATTTTCTTCTAGTATTACGTATATATTCCTAAGCTAATATTTAAAAAAATTCTTTGCTAAAACCTACTTTCAGTATTGTTAAAGTTTGGTAACTTAGCTTAAAACTCTACTTCAAATTTATCTTAATGCTGATGGGCTTGACCGCTGACATTGAGTGCAGGGCATTGAAATCGCTGTTAGTGGATGCAACTACTAAATGACAGAGACCAACGAATGCGCGTGAATCTTTTCAATTGGCTTGCATTTTGTGCTTTGCATAAATCTGGAATCTAGATCAACAGCCACAGACCCCTGGCCACCCATTCACCACCCCTTTCCAGTGGCTGCTTTCAATGGTAGTAATATTTATATTTTTTTTTAG
Organism: Drosophila oshimai; assembly: GCA_018150695.1. Taxonomy (NCBI): domain Eukaryota; kingdom Metazoa; phylum Arthropoda; class Insecta; order Diptera; family Drosophilidae; genus Drosophila; species Drosophila oshimai. Next base: position 40,294 of record JAECWM010000317.1, on the reverse strand, counting down.
TGGCTGCTAGTTGCGGTTTCATTTGAGCAATTTTCAAATTAGGCTCATGCCAAATGGTAAATGGGAATCTTTTTGTTTGTCCACTGGTTGCAATGGCACGCCCGCAGTTAGTGCGGCCTGTTGGTTAATATAATGCATGTGATTAACCCAGAAATCGTGATACAGATAGCCTGCAACCAATTTGCACATGGTGGCCAACAAAAGTTGGTTAGATAAACAGCGCAATTTGTGCGGGCCAGCGTCCCTTTGTGTAGCTTGCGTTTCGGAGTCAGTTGGTAATATATTCCCATTTAGGACCTAAATGAGACCATAATTAACGTACGAGTGGCAAACTTGGTCGAGTAATTTCAGAACTCATTTGTGGTCTCGTTTGCTTTGGCTTCTGTTTAAATAATTGCAAAATATGCATTTCATGTAATTTCCGATGAATTTAACATTGGTCTTTCTATTGAAGTCCCTTAGAAGTTTATTCAGTTAATTCTTGTTGAAAATAAAATCTACAATTTTAAGTAAATTGACTCTGTTTTTTATTATCCTAAATAAATCTTAAAAAAGAATAATCAACATTTTGAATCAAATGATAATATTCTGTTGATTCTTTGATTATACAATTTTTTTTCACCCAACAGAAAATAAGTTTAGTCTCATTATGTTAACTACAGTACAGTGATGACTAGCATGCAACGCACTTGTGCCATGCAATTAAGAGGGCAATTAAGAAAATGGAAAAACTGAGTAAGAAAAAGCGATAAGAAAGTCACCAGCAGGTTTGAAGTGATTATTGAAAGGGGCAACAAGTGCGACATTCAGTTATCGAACAATGACAAGCAACCAGCCACACAAACATTTGCAACACACAAACAGTTGGTACAGACATGCACACGACAAGTGAAAATAATATGCAGATAAGCTCGAAATGCACTTCCGAAGATTAAAACGGAAAAAGGGAAATGCGGGAGAAGTGAGAGTGTAATAAGTTGTAATAAGTTTGGTTAGTTGTGGATATTGTGAACGTGAAGCCACTGAGGAAAACATCGATTTTACCATTAAGAATTCAGTGAAAATAGTTTGTCTACACTTTTTTAAACGGTTATTAACTCAAAACAATCGGTAAATTTTATAACGATATTCAAAAGTTTGCTACAGATTCTATAACATTAAAGGTTTTTTTTTGAGGCAAACAATTTTTTCAGAGGCAAAAGGAAGAATTAAGGTCTTAAAATTTACCAACGATTGGTTGAGATTCTTATAAAGGTTCTGCCAATTTGTATATTAATAGTGAATTTAAACGAGCTGTCTATTAATAATAATAATAGAAAAAACATTTAAATTTAATCAATTAAAGACCAAACCAATGTCATTAAGATTGATATTACTTTTTTGACTTTGTTTAAATATTCTTAATTTGAATACGATTTTTCTTCGGTGTATAGAAGTGGAAAAGGGATGTGGTGCTCGGCTAGGATTACGATTACGTCAATATATTTACGGGCTCGGAGGCGGCAACGAATGTTGGTCGAGTTTTATGGGCGTTATCCGAGTGGGAGGCGGAGGTGGGCGTGGCAGCCGCGGATGTTTTGGCTCTTGTTTTGGCTGTAGTTGTGGTTGTTGTCAATTTTGTTGTTGCTAACCCACTGGCTGTGGCTGTCGTTGTTGTTGTTGTGGTGCTTGTTTTAGTGGTTGCAGTCTTATGTTGGCCACCCACCGATCCCGATCTTAATTCCGATGACAACGAGGATGTCAATGTGGGTCTGGTGGCAGCTAATGAAACCGTTCTAATGGAGGCGGAGGATGTACCCAGTTTTTGAGCCACATTGTCCACTCTGCCTGTGGTTGTTGTTGTTGTTGGAGCTGTTGTTGTTGTGCTTGTTGTTGTGGAATTGGTTTGGGTGTTTGAGGAGCTATTGGCCATTAGCATGGAAATGGGTGACCACAAATATGAAGCGATATATGACGATGATTTCTCTTGATGCTAGAGTCGAGTTTAGTTTGCAATGGATTGTATTAAATACGGGATCATACGAAATAGAACAAGAACACACAGAAAACATTACAATAGTATATAATCTATTAAAGTCATTAAGTTAGTAAGCTAGTTAGTTGCTCTACAGAACCAAAGGTTATTGTTATTTGAGCTAGGGGATGCCAGTCAGGCAGGAATGATGGCTTAAAATAACTGAGGAAAAAAACAAATCAACGACCTTTCTCAATGCTAATTTTCTATACAAGTTTGTTTAGCACATTTATGGTTTATTTTATTTTAAGCACGTATCACATTTCCAACTAGTATTTGCTGCTCCATTTTTTTCTATTTATTTTTGTGTTGCAGTCAAAAAAAACTGCAGGTAACATATCATACTTATAATATAGTTCACCTCTACTTTCTTATCGTTTCCTGTTTATCTAAATGGAGTTTTTAGATTCTTCAAATACAGCACACCTACATAGGTGGTTATGGTTATGGATCTAAGGAAATAACACTTTGGAGGCTTATTTATTGTTTACAGGTTTTGAATTCTTATTTGTAGTTCACGCATTCTTGTTACTTTTTATCACAGAAAACTTAAGTTTACTAGAAATGTTTACGTTTTATTTAAGGAAAGGTTCTAGTCACAAGCGACCAAAAAAAAAATTTTTTTTTTATTGCTTTATTTTCATCTATAAGGTCCTAAAAATGTGTAGGCAAAAGGATATTTCCCTATCTAATTGATTTTACGAGTTATAGCCTAAGACGAGAGGCGCGTCGGCCGAAAAACAGGTCTTGTCAAACTTTAAACGCGTTTTCTCGAAACACCTTTTTTGCGCGCGGGGCGTGATTCCGCTCAACGGCTAAACCGATTTCGAAGTTTGGCGGCTCTAATTAAAGCTTATTCAATTTAGGGGCCTCTCGAAGCGTTTTTATTTTTTATTTTTAACGGAAAACAAAAAAACAAGGCAAAAAAGGTTGTTTTTCTAAAAAAATCACCATTTTTTTTAAAGGGTTTTTAAAAATCGGAAACCGAGAAGGCCCCCAAATTTCATCTACTTTAAGATTTTTTGGTTTTTCGTTTCGATCACTTGGCAGGGCTGTAGAGCGCCCCGCGCACACTGTCCCCCGCCGCACACGACCGCCGTCATTGAGGGCTGGAGCCGCCATTTGTTTTTTTACTATAAAAATTTTTTTATAATCTTTTAAAGTATACACCAGAAAAAAAGGACAATAACGAAAATGGACTTAAAATAAGGTAAAATGGACATTCCAGGAATAGGACATTTAAGTCCATGACATTAAGCTATAATATCCTAAATCAGTCAAAATACCTTTCCATATTGTGACTTAATGGATTTATTAAGCAGAAGAATATTAATTTAAACATTGATATTATTTATAAAACACGCGTTCATTACCGAGAACCGACAACAGTCAAAGCAAGGCAGAGCCGTAAAAGCTTTAAAATGAAGAAAAAGTAGTGTCAATAAAAATAAAAGTACATAAAAAAATAAAAATTGGCCCCATGCGCGTGCGTCCCCACCCTCTACTAGTACGAAATAATTTTTAAGGTAATTGGACTATTTTCGGATAGTAGATCCTTAAGTTGTGTTGCCTTAAATGATCAATTTAAGGCCAAAATCAAATATTTTCACTTTTAAGTCCATTGTGCCCTTAAAAATCAAATTTGGCAATGTAGTCCATAATTCCTAAAATTTAGAATTTTTTTCTGAGTGTAGACAAAAAAATGCCACAAAAGTTTTTTTAAAAAAATACGTGTGTACTATCTAAAAAAAATCATGAAAATACGCACATTTTCGGGCCTCTGGACTAGAACCTCCCCTTAATTAAAGTTTTACTTAAATAGGCCTTATATTGTTATCAATATCCATTCATATGACTTCCTTTGAATTTTGCGTTACTAAATCAGATTGTAACCGTAAATTCAATAAGTTTAAATAAAAAAGGGTTACATTAAGACGTCGCAGTTATTTTTTGGCTATCAATCTTGCCTGGGTCAGATAAGATTATAATGTTAGTCAACACCCTTTGACATCATCACAATGGAACAGAAACAGATAATGAGGCGCATGTGGTGCAATATTAAGTGAAGGAGTTATGTGCAATGGAAGGCGGCAAGAGTGCTATATTTGTGTCGATATTAAAATGGATATCAGTTTCTTTCTTGCTCCGTTCAATAATAAATAAACAGTATAAAAGTTCATGGTCACGATCAGGGAAAAACAAACAAAATTCTAATCACCAGGTTTCATACTGAAAAAAATTTAAAAAACTTCTATATGGTAAGTGCATTATTATCACTATCAAAATCTATCAAACTCTCAAAAAAACACTATTAACATTAGTAATAATGCTATTAAAATATCTGTTTTAATGAACAACTATATAATTTACAGGTGCTTATAAAATCATCATATAAAACAAATGATTTATAAATTTTTCACTATTAGATTAATGTTGGTTAGTAAAATTTAGAATTTATACTATATGGAGAACAAGGATCATGATATTTCCTGCCAGTGCACTTGTCCACTCACCTTGACAGCTTCGCTGGCGGCGAAGGGCTCGCGGGATATGTGGTACTGGTAGAGCACCATGTAAATGCAGGTGGTGGCTACGAATATGGTCAGGTACATTTTGATGGATTTGCCCAGCGACATCTTGCTGCTGCTGCTGCTCCCACTGCCTCCGGCGATGATTCCGCTGTGCGTGCTGAGATTGATGTAGTTGGTCTTCATCCTAGTCGCAGGAAAGGATCCCTAGGTGCCTCGTGCTGCTGCTGCAGTTGCAAGTGGTGAATTTCTTACGTGTTGGCCGCGACACTCTTATTTGGTGTCTTGATTTCATTCGTTCGCCTTTCGAATTTTATTTAATTTCGCTCTGGCTTTGCTTTTGTCAACTCTGCTGTTTCGCTGTTTTTATGGTTTTGATTTATTTTACTTCATTCCATTTACTGGTTCACGCAGTGCCGAGCGGAAGGGGGCGGGACGGAGGCGGGGGGCGTGGCAGGGGCGGGACGGCCGACGATAGGGCGTGTGGCCCGCTACGCAACGAATTCTGAAATTGTATGGTTATTATGTGTTTCTGCTTTTATCGCACTTGCTTCTTCTATGTATCCATATATGTGTTTTAAATGTATGTATACATATTCGTAGAACTGGACTTCGATATCAGCATGGTGAATGATTTGCTTATTGTATTCCATATTTGGTTGATAGTTAGACTCGCACTTACATTTCACAGTCCTATTCGGGGCATCGGAAACCTAAAAAGAATCAGAAAATAAAAAAGAATTTAATAAAAATGCAATTTAAATTGAAAAAAAAATTTGTAGTACTCTTTTATAAACTTCAAACTTCGTTACAAGAAAAGCTTTTAACTTATTCAGAGGCTAAATTGGTATGTTCTTATCAAAGTTTATCAGTTATCACGAAAACCACTTTATCGCGTTTATTATGTTAATGTGCAGAAGCAACAAAAATACATCATACATAGTTGCTGGAAATAATATTAATAATTATAAACATTTATGATAATGCAAAGTCAAAACAGGGAGGATGTGCCAAGTCCAAAGATAAGGAAAAACAATTTTTGTTTGAAAGCAATTTAAAGAATGGGTACTTCTCATTTTAACGTACTGTTTCTAATTGAAGTCTGTGGAACTTCCTAAAATAGTTTCTGAATGATAAAAAGAATTATTTTGGTTTGTTGACTCATTTTGGGGCGTATTTAATTGGGCTTAATGAACTTTTCTACTGTTTTTTATTGAGTGCAATTAATTGAGTTTGATAAGAAAGCCTAGAAAATTTACTGAACGGTTTGCATTTAAGATATCACAGTAATAAAACTTCAATATAAAAACAACATATGATTATAAACGGCTCAAAGCCGTTTATTAATTTTTCTGTGAAGAGGCAATAAATCACTGATGAAATAAAGGGAATCGGTTATCAATCGACTATAAGCCTCAAATAACATTGATAACCTAATAATTATAAATCAACTCTGTAATTATTTGATTACCTTATTAGTTTAATAACATTCTTTTAATAATTTAAAAATGTTTTATTTTGTTAAATCAGTGATTTAACTATATGCAACAATCGCTATCTAATCGCTGAAAAAGAAAGTGGCTCTTTCTAGAAAAAATGTTCAACAAAGCCCTGTACATCAAGTTCCCCAATTAAAGACCTCAAGTTCTAAACATTTGTTAAGTCTAGATTATCAGAAGGATGCACCTTAGCATGGGCCACCCACTTGCAGTTCTGCTAATCACTTGTGCTTAAAGCAACGACCTCCTAACCGCTACGACTACACTTTCCACTCTTCCGTTGTAATTTGCGCAAAGTTGTTAACAACTGCCTGGGAAAACAGGAACCAGGGAAAGGGGCCTATCAGCTGGTAGCGGAAGTTGTTTTCCCCCCTCCCCCCACCACCCACTCACATGCATTTATATCTGGCACATACACACCAGTGTGTGTGTGTGTGGCACTTGCGATTCTTACAGACTTTTCCAATTATGACGGGGCGCGGCTGTTGGGCTTCGCGTGTTTAAGCGTTTTAAAAACCATTTTCGCCGGTGTTGCCGCTGTTTTGATATGAAAGTTCAATGGCCAATTCGAAATGTGCTGCGCTTTGCATGATTTCAACAAAGTTGGGCGCCGTTTTGTTCTTCGCTTTAGTTTAATTTGGTTTTGTTCTGGCTTCTGTTTTGTATTCGCCTCAATCTGCATGCAATTAAATTGCACCACCCGCGGTTACGGAAGTCATTTTGCTAACTCGGCTGTTAATCGTTTTCATACTGTTTAAGTGATTATCTTTCTGATATCTCCTTTCTTGTTAAACAATATTTATAGTTTCAAATTAGGTGTGGGTCTAAAAAAAAGTACAATCAGGACTAAAATAGTTAGATAAATGTGGTTTACTAATTACATTTAAGCCAGATGGAATTCCGCTTGAGAAAAACCCTAACCCCACAGAGGTTTACAGCTGAAATAAGCATATAGCAGATAAGGTAGTTTGTTTGTTATCAAGAGTATTTTGACCTTAACAACTAAACACTTTAACACCCAAAATATTTGACATCTGTTGCTTTTATCAACAGATACTTGTAGATACAATGAGCTTTTGTTGGGTTATTTAGTATTAGTTTTGGTATGTGAAAGATTTCACAGTAATAACATCAATTACAAGTATGTTAAGATACGACAACTATGGATTCTTATTATCTTTATTGCCATTATTTCAAGTGTTAAACCATTCTCATGAGTAAAAATAAACTGTAATAAATTAAAATGATATTTTAAAAATAAACTGTTGAGACTTGTTTGACAGATAAATGTTTTTTTGCCTCTATTTTCAACATCCTCGATAGTATAGTGGTTAGTATCCCCGCCTGTCACGCGGGAGACCGGGGTTCAATTCCCCGTCGGGGAGATGTTTATTTTTTTTTGTAACTTTTTTTTACTTTATTTATAATTTGTATATGCATAAAAAAACTATTATCATTTGTTGTGTGCAAACCTATTCCAAAATATTTGTGTGTCAACGGAAATAATTAAAACCTGAAACCATTCCATTGGCAGACTTATACGTTTTAAATCTAATGCATTCCAGAAAGTTCAAGCTAATCTTATTTGCCGTTGGTCCTTTAATCCTATTTTGTTTTGTAATCTTGTTGCTGTCCTGCAAGCTATTTTAATAAATTTGCACAAAGGCCTGACCAAAGCAGACCAAAGCACAAAATGCAATTATCAACAAATAGTGCAAATCTTTTTATGCCCGTTGGCAAAAATTGCTGAAATTGCTCGGCTTTGGTTTTAATGAATATCTGGGATAGCCGAGAGGAAAGGAGGTAAAGGATGCGGATGCGGAAAGAGGATCATGGACTGCAGCAGCCGGTCGACCGAAAATGGGAAATCATTTTGGACAAACGTCAAAGCAAGAGAACAAATGAAAAATCTAGGCGAGAACAATTTAATGTCAGAACTTAACCCATTTACATGACAATTCCAGCACACCGAGGCCAACAAATAAAGCCGCAACGAAAAAGGAAACAACTGCAAATATATGTATCCCAGCCAGACAGGAGGCACATCAAGTGGGCATGGGTGGAAACACTGAGCGAAATGAGCAGACAGTTCTGAATTTGTTTATGGGATTTATGTTGCTTTATAAACATTTTGTTTTTCAAAAGCGTAAACTTGTCTCGGCTTTTTTAAAATTAAGTAGCTTTTTTTTACATAAAATCGGAAATTGTTTCCTAATTCTTTTTCATTCTCAGGAATATAACATTTTGATGTATAAGTTTCTTAAATAATATAATACTTAATCCAAATGAATTTATCGTTAAAGAAAATACTCTGTGCAGTAGAACTATTTGTAAATTGCTTTTTTTACTTTTTTTTCTGTGTAGCGATGGGTGGGCGGTGGAGTGTAAAAACAAAATACCACACAAGTGGGTGCCAAGTGCTGACAGAGGAAAAACCCGGAAAAGGCTGGCGGGGGTGGAAGTTACTAGCGGGTTCGCCGGCAGAGTGGAAATGGAACACTCTGCCATTGCCAGGGCCATGGAATCCAATGGAGAGCGGCGTCAAGGGGAGGAGCTGCACCAAACAGAGCTCTCGAGCACCCGGATGCCGTTCGAGAGCGGTGCCAGGCCATGTCCTTGAATGGACTCGACCATCCGCCCACTCAGGCCCCTCCACGCACAGTGGGTGGCCAGTGTGCAAACACTGTGGGGCACAAATGTCAGAGTGCACACGTCACAATACATTATTTTTCTTTAATGGCAGAATTTAAGATGTTGGCATTTGTCACGTTTCGTTGACGGCTCCTCATCAAGCCTGACTTAACATATGACACAACATGTTGATAAACATGTTTTTAGTCGTTATAAACAGTTTGCTTTTTTAAATATATATATGACCACAAAGCGCTGTGAACGAGATAAATTTCAGTTAAGATGGTGAAATGCAGTCGAGAAAGTTTGTACTACAAGTGCTGCAATTTTTTCCTTTGTTGTGTTGTTTTTGTTAAAAAAAAAACAAAAAAAATTTCACGATAAATATAGTTTAAAAGCCAGTGTTCTACGTAACTTAATTGAATAGACAAATAATCTTCTTTGTTAACAGCAAGAACTAGAGCATCGATGTTTAAATTTGTTTTTCATTTATTTGAAAATAAATAAATATTATTGAAAATTGATTTTTCCTGATAAAAATTAAATTCAAAGAAAATATGTAAGCAATGTAGTTTGTTTCTTAAATTTTATATGGTGATGAACAGGGAATTCTTAGAGTGTCCCAAATTCAGGAGTAAACCAAACGCACTCTCAAAAAAATAACCAGCTTTAAAGTACCATTTAAACACCCGCAGAGCCCCGTTTAAAAATTAAAGTGAAAACACGCTATAAACAACCAGCTACGAATTTTTGTGGCGTGCTGGAATTCAAAGTGCTTTTTGAATGTCCAACCACTAGGTCGTTTTGCGGCAAGGACACGCATTTAGGAGTAGTTTTGAACTGGCAGAGTCTCTCTTATATTTCCATTTCTATCTCCTGCCATTCAATTTTAGTTTATTTCGGCCATAAGCTGCAAATGAAATGTCCCACTGTGGAGAGCCATCAAAATGACGCCGGTATTGCCATTTCGTTTGCGAGTGTGTGTGTGTGTGTGAGTTCGTGGTGAAAACAATTGCATAATATTAGGGGCACGTGCATTGTGGAGCAGTGTTGACTGGCCAGCTTTTTAAGGTTTAATAATTTTAAGTATTCAACAAACCTATCAAAATATACATAAAATATTCATAGACTTGCATTTAGTAGCATCTTTTAAAATAAGCTTGTAAATTAAATTGTCCATAAAATAATCAATTTTATTTAGGTACATTTGCAATTTTATTTCAATTAAAAATAAAATGGTTAACTTTTGATTTAAGCGTCGTTATACAAACCTACTTTAAAAAAAATCAAGTGAAATCTGCGACACCCACTCTCTACTTTAAGATTTAATGCAATTCTCTAAGGCCCCAGTCTTTAAATAATCCCCTTTTTATTTAAATTATATGCAACTGCTTTAGCTTTTCCAACTGCTCAGAACTGCTGGCAGGGAGAAATATGCGCTTCGAAATGCAAGTTCTTTGCCATTTGATTTGTGTTGGCAGCTTTCGAGGAGCTTGAACCCGGAGTTGACACATGGCATTTATCTAAATGTGAACGGGATTTCCAGGATCCACAGCGAAGGACTCCTCCACCCAATGGCCACCCGCAAAAACATATTTCAAATTTAATGGATTAACGAACACTTCTGGAGCAGAGGGAGGATGGAAGTGGTGGTATCTGAATGCCTTTATGGTCATGTGAGTTATAGTGCATAGAGTCGTTTATATCCGGTTTGGTGGCAGCTCTCAAACGCAATCAACGGGGAAACGTGCCACAAATTCTTAAGAGCCGCGCTCCACTGCTTCCTTACACTTTTTGGATTGGAGTTGCCTGGAGTTTGTGCTTGATGAAGTGGGAAGAGAGTTCATCTATGTAATATATCAATATTGATGTATTCGTACACTCATAAAAAAATTAACCCTAAAAACAATGAATTTGCCATAATTTTGTCTTCAATGGCAGCTCACCATATATTATAGAAAATTTTTCTAAATTTAACGAAACTTTTTCTAAGATATAGAAAAATATTTCTAAAAACTAGAAATTCTAATTTTAGGAATACTATTTTTTTTTACTCTTTTTATTTTCTTGAATAAACTTACAATATTTATAATGAAAAAATTATAAACATTTGATATTATATAAAAACTTACTTTCCATTTGACTCTTTTTTTTAATCTTTTCTTTTTTTTTTTTTTTGTTTGGGTCCTAACATCTTCTCTACAGTCGCACGTAGCAGCCGCTGTTCTGAAACAGCTTTTAGCAGGATGTGTGTATAACCAATTTATAGTTTCAGTAAGTTAAAAACTACGTTAAATATTTTATTTGACTTTTAATTTGCAAATTTGACCCTACCTGTAAGCTTTCTATTTTTAAAAAAACATTTCTAAAAACAATGAAAGTTTTACTAAAATATAGAAACTTTTCTTCTGTTGTTTAGGTTGGTCATTTTAAAATTTTGAACTATTTTTTGATTACAAAAAAAATAATTGCTTAAATCAAGAAATATTTCCTTGGATTAAAAAAATAAAATTTTAGGGCCCATTTCTATTATTTAGTTAACCTTTTTTGTAACAGGCTGTGGGCTTTCATATTTCAGTAAGTTTTTAAATATTTTGTTTGACTTTAATTTGCAAATTTTACCTTTTTACGTAAATTGTGCCCTTTAATGTGTATTTTAACTATTGTTCCCAAAAACAAATATTTTGCTTATAAATGAAATATATACAAAAAATTAAACCTAAGAAACACAAATTCGAATAATTATATGTTTTTCAAAATCACAAAATCATTTCAAAAAACAAAAGCTTATTATTAGTTGGACAAACTAAATACCAAACAAAACATTACACATTACACATTCAATTAGTTTCAGTTAGCAAGTGTAAAATGCATTGTTCACGCTAATTATGAAATTCACACATTGTTTTTATCTTGTTTAATATTTTACCTACATTAGTGTTGGGTTTAACCCAAATAGAAAAAACCCCATTTTGTATTTTTAAAGTCTCTGTTATCTTAATGGCCAGCAAAACAGGTGTGTGTTAGCCCAAACAGAGGTTCCGATAAACTGAACCCAACAAATAAAAAAAGCTTTAAAGATTTGCTTCGTTTGCAAACAACCCACCAAATTGATTAATAACTGTGATATCTATCGCATGGTTTGGCAGAGATTTGTAACCATAAAAGAGTCGAACAGTAACGCATTCATCAACTCATATCTGCCACCCATCCATACACGCGTATTCAGATCCAATTTGCCAGAATATCGTACGAATAAAGGGATATTGTTCGTCATATAAAAGCAACTTTACAGCAGATCCATAAAATTTATGACAACAAATTAGAGCGCTGCGGCTAATGGCTCGAATACGTAGGTCTGGGTTGGGCCCGATTCGATGAAATGGGTTCGCACTGGAAATGGGTAAGCTATTAGGCTAATGCCATTGTGGGACACAGTGGAGTATAGTGAAAAGGTTACAAACGGTTCTATAAATTAAGAAACGGTAGTAAGTGCTTAAATGTTAGAACACAAACTAATAACCAATATTTAATGCATAATAAGAACCTAGTAGTATTTTTAAAAGTCAAACTCTAGACAAAAACTTTTCTTCTGACATTAAATTCTTTCTTATAATATGAATAATAATAAAATTTTAACATAAGTTAATTTTTTTTTTTGTCTGCCATTTTATTTTAACTGGAAAATTAAAAATTTGTACATTACGAAATGTCGAAATATAAACTATACAAAATTCCTCCATATGAACCACACCTAAGTTTATGTAGAAATGATAATATCTAAGCTACCTTAAGTTTGCAATATCAATAACATCTGCTAGTTCTAAGTGATGTCTGAGTAAATATTTTTACTCTATTGAAACACATCGAATCGATAATGGAATCAATAGCAAGCAGCATGTACTTACATCAATTAAATATTGCAGTCATATCTATCAACAGAGTCCGCTTTATTATCAGGGTATCTTTATAAGCTTTACAAACTTGATAGCCCAAAATAAACTTTGCCCCCGAAGTTGGATAACATTCCACTGTGACCACCAGGTTCTGGGTTGAATGGAATTTCCAAATTCTAGGCCCCACAGAGGCCTGCGAATTCCCCTGCGGGAATCATCAATCGTTAACGTCATCAATCGAAACCCAGTGGGTGGTAAGTGGGAGTTGGGAGGTTGAAGGTGGAGGAAACTGTTGCGTGAATTTGGGTGCGCCTCTTTTTCTTTTCTTTTTTGGGGCGCAACAGTTGATAGATTAAGTTAAAGTTTGCCCCAAAAGTATTTCTTTGTTCGGGGCTAGGCGCGAATGACTACTATCTGAAAGTTATAACTTTGAACATTTTTCCAGTTTCGTTTGTTGAGTCACAGTCGCTTTTCTTTATCACCTGCCTAGGCGCTTAAGACCACTCATTAGGGCCTAAACTAATTTGATTTTTTAACAGCCAAAAGGTTGATTCTCACGCCAATTAGTTATCAGTTTGTCAGTTTGATTTTATGGCGGCAGAACACGTGAGGAAGTTTTGTTATTATAATTGGTGTGACATTAAAATAAATAATAATTTGCTGATATATATAAAGTGCATAATTGTGCGGTGACTGAAACCACTAAACGTGCTGTTTGTTTTTATTAAACAAAAAACAATTGATGACTTTGATATCATTTTACGCTTACGTAATAAAAGTGTATTTTGTTTGAATACTAATTGCACCTACTCAATTTTGTTCAGTTTTTATCACATAACATTACAAAATTTACTTAACCTAACTATAAAATAAGAGCAACAATATTAAATGAGTTCTTTAATATGTATAAACTCATGTGTCTGCTTGTTTTTATTTATATACGTTGAATGATTAATGTTCCTTTGAGCAAACACACAATTACGTTAAATATACATAATGCGTTTCACGGTAACCCAATAACTGACCTCGTTCAACAAGTAACTAGACACTGGCTTCCGCAGTAAAGCTAAAACTTAATTAATTTACATTTTCCCTTGTCGACAAGATAACATGAGCTATACCATTAGAGCTTTAAAACACAAAACCTCATTAGTATAACTTCGAATATGATTCGGCATGGCGAAAACCTAATTAAATTTGTATTTCTTGTGCTGGTAAAGGAACCACAAGTAACAATACATATATTTATGAATGTACAAATATTTCAGGGGTATGTGTCTATGCGTTAGCTATCACCAGTTTGCAAATGAGTTCTGAATGTGCTTCATGGACTAGTTCTCCGATAACTATTGTTATATCGTGGGTCAGGCTGGGTAGTATGTGTATATATGGCGTGTACATATGTGCTAAGTTATGTTTTATTATTATTCATATCCAGCTTTGGTTCTGGGCTCTGATATTCCATTTTGGTTTCTGCAAAGTAGCCGGGAAATTCATAATTATTCAGAGCCCATTCAACGGAAGCCTCACATTAATCACTCCGAAAGAGGAGAATGTAAGACATTCAGGAAATGTGGCAAAGGGAACTGGTTTAGTATATCTTAATTCAATGCCAAATTGCATTCTTTTGATAATTAAATTGTCGCATACTTGAGCACGGTCTATTTTCGTGTGACTCTTGTGGGTAAGTCCCACCCGATAATGTTAATTGATTCCGCTAATACTACTTACTTCTAAGCCCTCTGTTAATTCTGTTTGACAACTGACCTTGTTTATTGCGAAAAATTTTGTTTGTACATGGTACTCTTAGAATAAATAGGGAATATTGTATTAGAGCAAATTTAGCTGAAGGAACCGTATTCAGGTTTGGGAACTTTTACCTCCTTTATCTATTATTATTACATACAAAAAGGTATTTTATTACATATTTATTTTAAATTTAAATTCAATCTAAAGAATGGTTTCCCCTATCCCCTTTAACCTAGGATGAGAAATGTCCACTAAATTAAAAATACCCATGTTTGTGTTCCATTACCTGACAAAAAGTGCTAGTGCCTTATCTCTTTTTTTTGTCATTTACCCCTTTGAAAGAGGAGCTGCAAAGAGGAAATATGGTCAGCAATCTGGAGTGTGTCCAGTAAATAATCAAATTGAGTTTACAAAAGATTTCATCCTTGCTCAAATGGCCAAAGGAAAAACGAATAAAAACATTGTTTTCGTTTGGTTTTTGGCCAAACTGAGATTGGGCCAGACTGGGACGAAGTTCATGGCTCTTGGCCAAAGGAGGAGGAAAGTGAAAAACTGTCCAAATTGCCAATTAAATTACAAGGCAGGGCATGGAAACAATGTGAGCAATGGCAATGCGGGCCCAATAAAAGTCTCAAAGCAAACGGGTTCAAGGGGGCGCCCGTTAAAATTGCATTTTCCAGGGGGTGGTGACAACAGCTGAGCGGCGAAAATCGCAAGCAAAACAGAAGGAAAAGCGCATTTCAGGACGAGGTGGGGGCAAGCACATGAGTTGGCTGAAAAGAAAAAGTAGCCGCAGAGGCGCCGGCACTTGGCGCCGGATTTCCTCGATGATGACACACAAAAAAGAGCACACACAATCTTGTAAAAACTTTCTTCTCAGTTTGTTTCTCTTTTGGGTGATTTTGCGACGGTCGGCCGCACAAAACTTGCCATTCTTGGCCGCAAATTCAATTTACGTTTATTTGCGAAAATATTGCCGCTGTCCTTGGTGTCCGTCCTTTGCCACCATTTTTGTTTTTCCGGACCCCCGAGGCTCCTTTTCACGCTCTGTTTTCTATTTCCCAGCACAAACACACAGTCGCACGGCGCACAGTTGGCATTTTTAATTTGCTTTGCCGTTCGAAATTGCTTTTGAAATGGCATTTTAAAAATTTAATTGCTTGCTGTTCTACCCATCTAGCTTACTTTTTCCCACCCTTCCCGTTTTTTCGCCTTTGCAGGGAAGATGCCTTGCAGCAGCGTCTGAGTGTCCATTAGAGCAACTGCTTCGCAAAATTGCCAGTCACCAGGAAACATAGGAAAAAATACTTGAAAGACCTGATCAAATTTGTTTTTTTTTTTTTTTTTTTTTTTATTTTTTTTTATTTACAATCTGTTTGTTTAAACAATAAGTAAATTGTATAATTTATATTAAATTAACAGAAATAGCAGTTTTCCAGTGAGCCCAGCTATTATATATAACATCTTTCCTGTTTGTTGAATTTATCTATGAGGGGGACGAGAATATGATATCTTTTCAGTCTTCTTACTGTTAAACTGTTGTCTACTAGACTTAAGGCTAAATTATTTTCGTGGTTGTGAAGTCTGTCGATATATTTCTTACTAGTTTTATTTATTTCTTCTTTTATGGTTGGAATATTAAGACCATTTTGGAAAGCTTATTGAAAGCCCTATAACGTAGTATATCACGTTTTTCAATTGTTTGACCAGTTTCGAGTTTTACGTAATTAATCTAACCTGCAATTTTTTTTTTCAAGGTAAAACTTAAAAAATTTTTTTAGTGTAGGATTATTTTAAAAATTTAAATTTTTAATTTAATGATTTTGAGTTAATAAATATTCAGTAAAAATTTCAAATTTTTCTGAGTAAAGGTTTTTAAGATATACGCGGTTTTAACACGATGCACAAATTTGTGTCTTCCGCTCAACAACATAGTTACAAAAAGTTTTTCCTAATTACTAAGATTACCAACAGATTTATTTAAAAATCGGCAAACTTGTTTAGAATCGTTGAAGACGAGCTGTCAAAAAATTTCAGATCGATAGCTTTCACACAACCCGAGATATTTACAAGCAAAATCGAAATGGAACAAAAATGTTCCTTCCGCTCACAGAAGGGTTAAAGAAAATTGAGTAATTTCTTATCAGTTTTCACTGATAAAGCTTTAAATGCTTTGTTTTATTTTTACTTTGATTTCAGGTCTTAGAACATTAGTTATAAGTCAGTGTTTGGTCAACACAAAATCTTAAAACTAAATTTCCTTACCATAAAAAAAAATAAATTTCTTAAAATAATAATTTTTATCCGTGCATAAGGCAGTGGGCCATGAGGCGTTCTCGTTTTCGTTTCTGTGTCATGTTTGTCAAATTGACTGAAGTGAAGTCCTTTCCCCCTTCCATCCACCAACCCAGTGCTCCTCTTGTTAATGTCCTGTCCGCTTCTTGTCGCTCCTGTCCTGTTCTGTTTACGCAGTTGTTGGTTTCCTTGAAGCCTCCGGCAATAAGCTGAGGAGCACTAACGATGGAAACGGGGAGGAAGTCAGTGAAGGAGATAGGAAAATGCAAGCCATGCCTATGACATTTCCGAGGGGTTCTCAATAAAGATGACGGTAACTGGTTAGGAAATACCACTTAAACCTAATTGAATTTGTGACATGAAAAAATAAATTGTCTTTCGATGCAGGCATTTATGAATATTTAAAATTATTATTAGAGTAAAATGTATTATAGTTGGAACTCTTAACCCTTTCATCCCCAGCGTTGCCTGTGGGCAATTTCAAATGTTTAACGGTTAACGGTAATCGTTTCTTCTATTATAGTCTGCTCATTCTTCGATTTTACGGTACTTTTATGTGTTAACTCAAAGTATAAACAATAACATTTAAGTTTTAAAATCAGTTGACGGAAATATTTTCAAATAACTGAACGTGAGTCGGGGAAAAAACCGATTTTGGCCAGCTAAGACTTTTTTAAATTAGTGATTATTCTATAAAATTACTATAAAAAGGTAAAAGTAAATATACAATATTGTTAATCAATAATTTAGCTAATTTATGGTAAAGTTAAAATTTTTTTTTTTAATTTTAAAAAATTTGCAAAAAGCTAACGCCCACTAGCGCCATAAACTAGTGGGCGTGGCACCTAGAAAATTTTTGCTCAAATACTTCTAAGGCCAATAAAAAACGAATAGGATAAAAAAAATTTTAATTATACAGGGAAAAAGTTGGGGATGAAAGGGTTAAGCTTGAGATTTTATAGGCTGGCATTTATGAATATTTAATTTTTATCCAAATTAAAATATTTTAAGGCACTGGTTTTTAATTTTCTGTTTAAACCACATAAAAGTGTTATAGTCTTTTAAAAAAGTCTCTTAGTTTTTTTCCTAAGAATTAATTCTCCTTTTAAAAAAACATTTGAACTAAAAAGACATCCATATTGAATTTTCAGTTGAAATGCAATAAAATTGAAACGCAACTGTCTTTATTTAAATTGGAAAAAAAATGTTTTATATATTTTTTGGTTTTAGTTATAACTATTATTACATAATCAAAGCGTATTATATTTGAGTAAGAATTGTTTGTCTTGCAGAGGTAAAAAAAAAAGTGCATGCTAAGTTCTGATTTCCATTAAGATCTAATTTGCACGGTAATTTGCGGTAATTGCTTTCTCGGCTTTTTTAAGCTGTCTGTCACTTTTCGGAACAAACATAAAACATTCATTGAGGGTAGAATTTTCTTTTCGAAAGTGCGTTTCAGTACCGTAAAGCAATCACGGCTAATGACTGCGGACTTGCCGCTGACGCGTTTTGGCCGACTTTTGAGGCACGATAAGTCAACAACTTGACGTCCAGGGAAAAAATTAGTATTCAAACGGACACTACGCCCCATATTGATCGATATGCAAATCTATCCAAATTCTGCGATGGCATACTTTTTAAAGTGTTTATAAAAATTGGTTGAAAATAGGAAAAGGTCTACCATCGATGATAAACGAAAGCTGCCTAGTGTGCTTTAAAGTGTTTGATATAAGCATTGTAGTTATTAAAACGAAATTAAAAAATTTTAATTAAAAGAAACATCTCTTTTAATTCTTGAAACGAGCTCTTTTAATGTTTTCATTAAACCATTTAAAAGTTAATTGTAGCTGGTTTTCCATTAAAGTTTTCATATTGCTTGCCATAATTCATATTTTTTCAAAGCTTGCTGCACACTTTACCGTCTGCTAAATTAAACTACCATATTGTGTTTGAGATTTAAAATTAATTATAGTTAATTCCCAGCTTTACACTCGCCATGAAACTCACTTTAACGAGGCACATAAGTTGGACAAAAGCTCCCCTGGCGAGGCTTACACAATAAACCTTTTTAAATACGCGAAAAAAAATAACGAAGAAGGACTCCAACGCAATCCTAATTGTCATAATCACGAGGGGAGACACTTGAACGTCCTTTGCGGCGTCAAAAATTAAAACGTGACACAAATTACTCGGTCGGTCTGAGTCCCCGCCGGGGATCCTTTATCCCCTCAACTTCCTCAAACGTCCTTAACCAGGACAGTGGGTCTGGGAGAGGTGGTTTGCTGGTAGGGGGAGTTTTGGGCTGGGCCCTGTTTTGACAGCCGCACTGCGCCTGTCCCAAGGGGGCGGTCCTCTGTCCCTGGTCCCTGGATATGTCCCGATGTCCCTGTCTCAGTCGGTGTCCGTGTCACTGACGATGAATGTAATTCCTCATGTGAGCACACCATGAAAAAAGACTTAAACTTGTTCTTCAGACCACAATTAAATTGTGGTAATACAAATTAATATGTCAACCATTTTAAAAGGTTTCTCTCAGAACTCTGAACCTTAAATACTTTTTAAAAGGAAGAGAAAACATTTTGTATTTATTTATTTAAAACTATGTCAAAGTCCTTTCACTAACTCACACATTTTTATTATTTACTGGTAAAATTTTAATGTTTTAATAGTGTACTTTTAGTTTTTGCAAGAAATGTCGCGCAGTGTACGGCTAGTACAATTGCCCACCCTCTCCTGCAACCATGCCACCCCCTCCTGGTTGCCGCACCCCAGGGAGCCTTTGTTAATCATTTTCCCTCTGCTCGCAGATTTCGCACGCACGCACATGGGAGTGGAGAAAGGGGATCCAGGAAGGAGGCACTGGGCCATCATTTGCATACGTGTGTACTAGGACCCCGTACCCCTGGAGTGTAATATGAGTAGGTGCACAGCACATACATATAGTACATATATTCACCTGCCCCGGGCCAGCTCAGCTGGTTTCTTTTATGATGATTGCTAGGATGTAAATTTGATTTAAGGCTCTGGCCCCATAAAGAGGTCCTCTCCCAAAAGGCAACGACATTTTAAGTGACAGCCTTTGGGTCATCAAACTGACGAAAGGCCAGCAGCTGATTTTTTTTAACAATAAAATAAATAACAATTTATACAGCAAATTTGCATTATGAGGTCTAATAAAAACCAATAAATATGTGTGCCAGTGGGTCAGAAAAATAAATACTAATTACTTGTGTTAATTTTAATAAGTATGCATGTTTTGGTTTGTTTGTTTTAAAAAAAATTAAAGAAAAAATGTAAAGCAGCACAGCATATAGCAGACATATTTTAAGTATGAACAATAAACTGTCAGCAGTGATAAATTAAACAAAAAAAGTAAAAATTATAACAATAATAACCCTGAAATCTTTTTAATTATTTAAAGTGCAAATATAATCATTTAATTCAATTAAATTTGTACCTGAGAAAATTGTTCAAACACTTGAAATCACTAAATTATTAATAATAACTAATAATATTCACCATTTAAGCCGTTTTAAACATTCAAAGTGCACACAATCATTTAATTCTATTAAATTTTGGACCTGAAGAAATTTTTAAATCACTCAAAATCATTAAGTTATTTATACTACCAAATATCAATTTGGCACTTCACAAAGTGATAAAATAATGGTTAAATATTCAAATGATAGTTTTCGCTTTGAGCTAAATTTCTATTTTATTAGCCTAAAGCACAAGCAGAAACAAAATAATATTTTAATTGTAGGTATATATTATGTTTTAATGATGAATAAATATTTATTATCTGTTTAAGCTGAGCAAATAAATTGAATTTACTTAAATACATACCACTTAAATGAGCCATGAATTGAAGGGTATAAAACTAAGTGTGAAAATTTTCCTTCACAAACTTAAAGCAAATGAACTTGCCACCATATGTTTCCCTATTGTGTGGAAGTTTTCACACATGCTTAGCAATTTCCTTATTCCCTACGAGACCCGCCACCTTCTAAGCTCCTCCGCCTTTTCCTTTACCTTCTAGCCCCTTTACGTTTCGTTTCGTTTGCTTTTTTCACAGGCCATTAGCAGCTGCTCACGGCGACGATGAAGGAAAATCTAGCAGCCGCTAATAGAAAATAGAAGGCAATCGCACACACATGCTAACTCCTCCACGGAGAAAAAATTAAATCCGAAAAAATTGTTTGAGAAAAACCACTGATTTTCGAAAAACTGGCAAAGCTAATTGTGGAACACATTTATAATAAAATGGACATCTGTTCGTAAAAGGGTTGACCTAAACTTGAGGTCCTAATAAATTGAAAAAATTTAATAGTTACTTTTTTTAATAAAAAACTGTTTTTGATGTTTAGTTTTGTTACTATCTTCAAACTCTTAAAATTTAGGGCTGTCCTTCTTAAAAGCTTTTCATAAAATCTAATTCTAGTTTGAAAATAATTAATTTAAAAAAAGCTATTTAAGCTGAACCAATCTTATTAACTGAATTTTTTTGTTTCCACTATTTTAACTTTCCGTGTTTTGATTTGGGCAGATAATTTCTGACAAAATCAAGATGACAAAAGGCAGAAATTAAAACTCAATTGGTCACGATTTTTTCACAGTGTGGCAAACATATTAAAAAGGGGTGGTAGCACTCACCTGGAGCGTCGAACTCCTCCTCGCCATTTGGCTGGATACCGGAAATCTCTGTTGGCTGCTCATCAAAGTGGAGGATACAGCCACTTTCGGTTTTAGTGCCGGCTAAAAATTTGTATTCGTATGGATTTTCCACTGTCTGGCGAAGTTTGATTTGGTTTTCCTTTTATTTTTAAAAGAGAGCAAATGTTTAAAGGCGAACCCGAAACTGCCCTTATGTGTGTGTTGTTTTTGTTGTTGTTCTTTTTAACGGTTGCCAGAGCAACTCCCGTTAAAAAAAACTTGGCCAGCAGGAGCAGCTAAAAGCAACAACAACAACAACATCAGGTGGTAGATGTTAGCCGCCCTTAACCACACACACGCACACACACATAGAGGGAGTCGCCAAGTGTAAATAGAGTAATAAAAAAATGTAGGGAAATGAAACAGGAAAAGCAGGCGGAAGAAAAATCGAAGGAGACCCGTCCCGAGAGAGCGAGCGAAAGAGAGCGGCACTGAGAGAGAGCCAATAACAAACTTTCGCCTTTTTGTTTATTCACACACACAGCACACACTGACACTGACACTTTTCCAGGATGCGGCTTTTTAAATTGCCCGACCGTTAAATTTGCATTTCACTTTGCCATTTATTTATTCCATTCCTTTGCCGCACCATAAACAGTAATTTGGTTTTCATCTCCAGCGTCTTCTTTCGCTATTTTTAAACACGCACTTTGCGCAACTAACTGTAAATTTACCGCACACCCGCACAAGAAGTCTGCAAAGCAGGATGATTGAAAATATTTAAAAATATCCCAAAATGTTTGTTTGATTCCACTAACAATGTATTTATTTTGGAATATTTTGTCGGATGGACAATCCAGCCAATGTCAATACTTTTGTTGATATTTATTTGTATATTTTAGGGGAAACGAACCAGCTTCGCGGGTGAAAATCAAAAAAGCAATAACAAAGAGCGTGCTTTGCAACGCGCTTAAATAGGTTTTTGCTTCTAGCCAATGCGCTCTTTCGGTCGAACGCTCTCATGTTCGAAGCCTTTGGTTCCGCGCAACGCCAAAGCACAGTGGTTCGACACCCACACATTATGTCTTAAAAAATTCGGTGATTTTTTGTTTGTCCTCTTACTTACAAAAATATAAATGTTTTTATTTTATAATTATTCTACAAAAATATTTTTTTTTTAATTGACTCTTGGCCTATAATGGATTTTAAATTAAAATTATAGCCGATATTTCAAATTTAAAAGTAAGCGTTATCAACTCTAAAAAAAGTTCCAAAAAAAAAATATAGTCCAAACATTAGATGGGCATGGGCATGGTACTCACTGACCTCTTACAAAAATGTTGCCCAATAAACAGGGCGTATACGTTACGTTAGGTTCCGTAACTTTATGTAACGTATACGCCCTGTTAATTTTTTTACTGTACATAGCGTATTCGCCATACTAATCTAGCCCCAAATTTGTTGTTGTTAATGTGGTGGTTTGAGAATATAACGACGACATTTCCATTGGAAAGTATACCCGGAATATTTTCAAAACAATTTTCATATTCAATATAAATACAGTTTACTTTGATAAACAGATTTTTTATTGTAGGCAAATTTAAAAGAACGAATAATGGCATTATACCACTGTGCAATGGTGTTACAACTGGTATGAGTATGCTCTGTAGAGTTTCTGTTGTAAATTGTGTTAACAGCAGAAGTCTGCACAGCCACTGCGCCGCTACTGTAAATTGCGCGGGTGGGTAGCTCTGTAAATGTCGCTATCCTGCTCGCTGGAAACAGCTGATATAACATGGATTTCCCTAACAGTGATGCGTTGCTTACTCCCACGCAGTTAACAGTGGCACTGTGGGACGGACGTTGTGTTTATGGGGTAAAAAAATAAGGTGAACATTATGATTCTAGAATTTAAATTCTGGATAAAGTTCAATAAGCAAATTGATTTACTAAATCACTTCACAAAAAAAAATATCCCTAAATTAAGTCCATGCTGTGAATTGAGTAGTTGAAGGACTTCAATGACTGCAAATTTTCTAGTTAACGGTAATCCAAAATACTGAGACACCAAGAAATGTTTTAAAACAAAACCAATACTTGCTACTTCCCAAAAATTAAAAATCGTTTTGTTCAATAATTCAATTAATTTATTTAGTCAAAAATTGAACACTTTGCACTTTATAAAAAAGCTTACAATTAACTTAAGGCTGAAACAGATTCAACAGATTCTCAAAGTAGTATGTAAAATCATCAGAAACTTAAGGCCGAGGCCGATGCCGCAATTCCTTGGGCATAACTTGTTCATTGGGCTTAGAATGCAGTTCTTTGGAGTGGCCGATATGGCAGTTTGATAAAGAGTATTAACTAAGTATGGCTCCCCTACGGATCGATGAAGGAAATCATGATGTAGCGCGTGCCATTGGTCACAAGAAGTCCCTCGTGGTAATGGGTCAGTCGTCCTGGGTGCATCAGCATCCATCCCTTCTTCGTCTCTGTCACGGAGCAGTTGTACCTCAGGAATCGACAGCCACCGCCCTCGTAATCAATTCCGGCGCGATTCATCGCGATGTTGATGGTGTACGTGGAGGAATCGTGGTGGGGCCGCAGCGAGGGCTGCTCGTCTGGGCGGTAGCGAACCATAAAGTTCATCAGCGAGCGGGGTGGCTACGGAACAGAAATATAATTATGAAATGATTCATTTAAAATGACAAATGTATATATTTCGACTTATATTAGTTACGTTTATAAAACCAAGCTTGTAACTCACATTGTGGAAGTAGCCGGTGAAGGCACGCTCCTGCAGCGGACGCACGAACATCTGAAGGAACTTGAGGTAGAGCTGGTCCAGGCCCACCTGTTTCATGTGGATGTCCCGCGTGGGCACCGCCTCGTATCCACCCTCCAGCCGTTCGTCACTGTTGCTGCCATCTGACCAGGTGTTGTGCGCCTCCATGATGGCCACCAAATCGTCACAAAAGGCGTCCGTAACAATCTGGAACCAGTAGACATCTGGACACGGCTGCGGTATCTGGTAGCTTTCGTTCAGCTGGATCGAGTAGTTCGGGTGTATGTACTTGTCGGCCCAATCGTAGCGGTTGCTGAACAGCGTATGGAAGTCCGGACGTGTCACCGTACTGTTGAAGTTATCGGCGTTGACCAAGTGTCCGAAGAAGCGCAGATTGCTCATGTACATGAAGATGCCCTAGGTAGAAGGGTGGACACATAATTAGTAACTAAACACGATTGGACACTTTAGTTTTGTAACAGGTAAACAATGGTAATGACTTTTATTAAAGCAAGGCCATGAAATATTGTAAAATATTTTACACTTTACCTTACGTTTTAATAACTTTTTAAACTTTTGTTGAACTTACCGCATTTCTCAGTGACTCACATAGGGCCATGTCGGGATCGAATTCTTTATGTTTAAAAGAGATGGCATCGAAGGCACTCTGCTTCACCAGATAAATGCTCGTCACATGGGGAACGTTAAAGATTCCGCTGTAAATGGGGAAAAATAAAAGTGATGAACGAGGTAGCCAAAACAGAATAATCCCGATGTCCAGCGGATTTGCAACAATGTTGCGAAAATGGAAAGTGACGTTGCGCCGCCATAACCCCCAACTAAAACCACTTAATTCAATCAAAACGCTCAGATTAGAACGGAGTGGATGGCGCAGTGTTCAGAATACGAGAGCGCAGTTTGAAAACAACATTCAGCGTAGGCAATTGGAACCACAGCTCGACAATAATGCCTCGTGGCATCTGGAAGCTCGATCGGATCGTACTCCTCTGCCTCTGCTTCCTGATATTCGGCGATCCTAACCATATAGCAGCCCAAAGTGAGTGGTGTTAATACCCTAAAATGTAAACTAAACATTGGATATCGTCACAGGAAGCACTGCGGGAAAGACGGAGCGTCGCAACTATACAGGCAAGAAACCCGTAGTCATCCAACACCGATCACAGGATGCTGTCAACTACTACGATCACGAGAATGTAAGCGGACCAAGGATAGTTTAAACTTTATTAAATACTTTGTCTTGTTTTTTAGGGAGCCAAGATCATAAAGTCATCGCATTTCGAGTTGGATTATACTCTTGGGCGCAAGATTACTTTTTTCTGCATGGCTCAAGGTAAGAGTGAAATATTTATTAGCTGAATAAAATATTTTTACTATGATTTGTTATTCCAAGGCAACCCACGACCCACTATTACCTGGTTTAAGGATGGAGCAGAGCTTTATCAGCACCGATTCTTTCAGGTAATCTAACATGGATGTGTTTTGTATACTTTCTGATTATATGCTCTTTGTTTATTCTAGGTTCACGAGTCCCATATAGAGACAAACATCGTTAAGTCCAAAATGGAAATTGATCCAACCACGCAAATGGATGCTGGTAAGTAAAATTTTTAAGGGACTAACAATACTACAAGCTGACCTAAAGATGCATAACACAAATAAATATTTTTAAATCTAAAATAGGTTATTCTTTGTAAACGCTTAAAATATATATTAACATTCTTAAATATGATTTTTGGTTTACCAGCCTCTTTTTTATCAACCTACTATTTATTTATTTATGATAGGACTAGAAACCTTTTATTTTAGTAATAAATACGTTTTTTAATTTCTATAGGTTTCTACGAATGTCAAGCGGACAATATCTACTCTATCGATCGTCGAGGTTTTCGCACGGACTATGTTATGGTTAACTTTTAACTTAAACAATACATTTTACAATTAAACTCTTTGACAATGTAAAGCTAAAATGTAACTTTTGAATACTTTAATGCATACATTTAAATAAAAAAAAATATTTAAAACACATTTTCACTTCTATTTGCGTCCGACCTTTAGCCTTTCATGTGTGTTTGTATTAAAACATGTGTGTATGCACAAAGCCGACAAATTGACTCAATTACCCAATTCAAATGATTTTTTTGCATTTATTTTATTAAAATGTGTGAAAGCAACCAAAACAAGCCGAGGCTTTTTGGTTCTAAAGTGTTGAGTGGCTGTATAGTATCCAAAAGGTACAGTGGGGTAAAAGAGAATATAAAAAATAACACAAGGTCTCAAAATTTAAAAATATTTGGTGTTTGAAAGCTTTAAATATAAGTTTTAAAAAAACCCATTTGAAAAAATGAGGAAAGCTATTTTTAGTAGCTAGATTTAAAAAACAAATATATGTACCACGTAAAACTTAGGGTGGTACAAAAATCTTTTTTAAATAAATGTCAAGTCCAGTTTTGAAACACCATAAAAATTTCAGGAAAACTAAAACATAGATTAAAGACAAGATAAGACTTTGCAATTAATAAAATACAAGTTATTTTGTTCTTGACCATTTTAAAATTTGAGCCACTGATTTGATCAATATAATAATTTCAAAGTATATTCAAATATTCTTTTAAAAATGTGATCTCAATCGTTGGACTTTCCCATACACAAAACAGTATACAAGATTCATATCCACTGTAAACTAGACCGAATCGCAGCAAGATACATGGAAAAGGGGTGCCATGAGCCACTATGGCGAGCGATATCAGCAAGCGTCCAAATCAAATCAAGCAATGGAATTGAGTGAAATATGGAAATGCGGCGATGAGAAAGCCATCCCAGAACAAAAAACCGCGAGCGGCGAATTTCGAGAGCAAACCATCGGATTAAATCCGCCGGACAATTGTGGCAAATTAGATGAGCAGTGCGGTGCAGAGTCTAGTCTGGCCGAGATGAGTGGATCAGTCACCCAGCAAACGAGATTCGCACAGCAACGCACCACGATCTCGATCTCTGCCAGCAATATCCATTATCCGGAGAGTCATGCAGGTCAAGTGCCTGATCATCTGCCTCGGATTGGGGCTGCTCATGCTGGCCACGCCCATTTGCGAGGCACGACGTGGGCGTGGCCGTGGACGCACCAAGTCCAGGGTACAGATCGGTCTCCCGATTACGGGAAAATATCGCGATCCGGAGTCTGATCAATACTACAACAACAACAATGTGAGTACGCAGTTGCAAAAATTTATATTTTCTATAAGAGAATGTAGGTCAAGTTTTTCACTAGGATTGAAATTCTAATGCAAATTTTAAGATAATATTTAAAGTGTTCTGTACTGATTATGATTTTTCTTCATTTCCGCATATTTTAGGGGGCTAAAATTCTGCAAGCCTCGCACTTTGACCTCGAGTACGTTCTCGGACACAAGATCGCCTTTCTATGTGTGGCTAAGGGCAATCCTCGACCTCATATCACCTGGTACAAGGACGGGGCAGAGATCTATCAACACCTCTACATGCACGTCCACGAATGGCGCATCGGCGACGACAAGGTCAAGTCGAAGATTGAGATTGACCCAGCCACCCAGATGGACGCTGGACTCTATGAGTGCACCGCTGACAACATGTACTCCATCGACCGTCGCAGTTTCAAGACGGATTTCTCCATTGCCTTCGACTGATCGAAAGAAGTCTGCTTCTTGCGTGTGTGTCACTTCAATCATTTTTCCCCAGAAAATGTGAACTTTCCAAACGTACAAAATATATAATTGTCCAAGGAATTTAGTTTTAAAGAAACGTGTTTTTTAAATAACTAGTTCAGAGCAATGATAACCCTTTATATATTATAACAAAAGGAAAGAAGTGCATTAATTGCTTTATCTAAACAAAGATGTTAATAAGCCAATTTGTTGAAAATTGAGTACTAAAAAAGTAATAAATTATATTTAACTTTTTATCTTCAAGATGTAAAATCTTTGAATTGTTCTAAGTCCTTTTTCTATCTAAAAAAAAATGGCAAGCAAATAAAGTTGATGAAAGGAGTTTTTTACAGGAGTTTTTTACTTACACTAGGTCGCGCTTTACAATGTCCACATAGTCGTGCGACCTGGCATAGTAACCGCCCTCGGAAAGGGCGCCCCAGAAGTTGCTCCACAGCTCATGGTGCTTGGTGAAGAGCGGCGCCACGAATTGCCTGCAAGTGAACCATTAGTATTTGGGAAATGGGACCACAGCAGCCTTGACTTACTTGTTTAGTCTGAGCAGCTCCCGGAAGCACCTCGCCGTCATCGATGTGCGCATCTGCGTCCACGTAGAATATATAGTCGCTGTGGTGGAGTCGAGCTTTGTCCCTGGAAAAATAAAATATGTAACAACAATTTTTAAAAAAGAGAACTTTAAACATAATACATAACAACATGATTTGAAAATTGTCACCTATTTAAATATTTAGGTAGATAAATATATTAAGTAGAAAAGAAGTCAACGTAAAACATATAAATTAATGTGATTAATTGCTTACAAATAATTATCTTTGCAGTGTCAAATAAATAAAATAAAAAATAAAAATGATTAACTGATGTAAATAAAGGAACTCTTTGTGTTAAATAATGAGCAACTTAAAGGAATATATTGACCTGATTTATTTACATTTTTAAATTAAATATTTGTACTTGTAGTTTCAGCACAAAAAAATTTTAAATAGGTTGACAGCACAAATTCATTAAGGAGTTCAGTAAAAAGAGAATGAAACATCTAAGACTTACAGGGCCAACTGCCTGCCTTGGCGCTCGTCCAATTCATCCGTGGAAAGGGCGTACTTGGCAGTGGCATACTTGTCGCCATGCTTGTTCACAAAAGACTTGCTGTCACTGTCGTGGAATGGGACATTGCTGTAGATGAGCAAGTGGAGCTTTTCCTTGGGATAGTTGATCTTCTCGATGCCTTCGAGGAACTGGTCGAAGAAGGGCACGGGTTGCGTGACAATCAAAGCCAGAGATATCACGGGAAGAGTTTGCTCCTAAAAACGAAAAATATATTGTTAAACTATGCATTTTAGTCAGCCGTAAAACCACTCACATCCAGGTCCAAGAGATTTTCCTGGCAAAGTAGGCAGACGCCGTTGAAGGTTTTGGCCAAGTAGTTGCCATATGCATTCAGATCCACCTTGCTCAGTCCGTTGCCATGGATAATGGCTGGCGTGGTCATGAAATCCACATTCTGCAGCACACCCTGATTACTCTCGAGATCCACCTTGAGCTTCACGTCTTCCTTGGCCCCATGAAGGTTTTGGAACAACCGCGACTCTGTGTCCAGCTTCATGCCCAGTTTGGTGCGCTTAGCCTCATCAAGGAAAATTTTGGTGAGATACAGCTGGTCGTCAGCAGAGTCATCGATGGGATCCTCTAGCAGACCGTAAACCTGCGGTGCGAAGCCAATAAAGGCTCCTGAGTTGAGGAATCGCGAGGCCTTGGCCTCCACTTCAGGATAATCCTTGGCCAAACTTTTATCGGGCCAGCAGTATTTCTCGGCAGAGACGAGCAGCTTGGCTCCCGACTCCTTGAACTTCTCCGCAATCTCATCTAGCCGAGCAGTTATGACCACATCGTAGCTACAAAAATACAACTTAATTAGTAACGATTTCTTAAGTTTTTCTGTTCAAAATTTCACCTGTCTGTGAAGAGTATAATTATTTCAGGATCATTTTTATAGGGCGCAATGGCTTTGCGGAGAAGATTGAGCTTGAAACCGCCGCCAGGACGTTGCATATCCCCTCCTTTCCATTCCTCGCCGAGTCCAAGGGTCGTCACCTTTTGGAGAATAAATCATTATAATAATATAAATGGAAATTCTTAGCCAGTGATCGGAATCTTAATCTTTATCTCGACTTGAAAACTTGATATTTAAACCGTTTTTAAACATCAGAGGAACTTGTTATAACAAGTATTTTTTTAATGCGGTCTTTAGTGATAACTAGATACTTAAAATTATTCAATAAACCATGTTATTTCAACCCGTTCTAAAGCATTTCGTTTTTTGATTAGGTAAAATATTATTTAATTTATAAAGATAAAGCAAACACCAGCCTAAACGTATGTAACTACTGTGAAGCTATTTTTCAAGACTAAATAAGTTCCAAAATAAGTTAAAGAAATCTAACAGTATTTATAAAAATTCATATAAATGACTAAAGAACCCAATCCCAAAACTCATTCATTTCACAATCGCTGGGGGATCAAATGACTTGGGTCGCACAGTTCTCTAAAAACGAAAACACAAACCGAAATTCAAGACAAAGGGGGAAGAGATCAGCTTCAACTTATAAAAAAAAGCCGGCTAAGCGAGCTTATCAGCACATTTTGCTGTCGAGTATTTCTTTTCGAATGGAAACATTTTGAGCCGGCCGACAAATACAAAAAGTGTCACATCTTCTGGGCCTGATAAGCAAAGTCTCCCACAGACCGAGTGTAGAATGTTCTAAGCTATCAATAGACCGGGAAACAAATCCAAAATGTATTGTGCTAATTACCCCCGGCAACTGCACCGAATTTGTCTGGACTACGTGATTCCAACATGTGTGCACTATATGTTGAATATATGCTGGCGGTGCCCCACAATGTCCAGCCACAGCCAATCTCTGCGTTCCACATCAGAAAACGCCGGATGCTCGGCTGTATATGTGTACTATATACTAAACAGACATTAAAACAATACAAAGTTGCTAAAGTGTGCCAAGACAAGTCATATGAATCTTAGAAAGAACACAAAACATGCTCGTTCAGTTATTATCTGTCATTCATTTGATTTTCTTCGGTGTATTCTAGTTTTTATGGAGTCTCTGTTGTTTGGGAAGACGTCAAATTAGAAATTCATCAATAAAAACAATCAACGCTTATTTGCATACAAACAGTTGGTCACAAAATGCTTTCGATACCATAAAAGTTTGCAAATTTTGATCACAGAAAAGAATAACTGTATTTAATGTGCTGAATAATAAATTCCTTTTAAAGAAACTCGAGATGCTTTGGTGACAAAATTTGGTAATCTGACCTACAAAATGTATTAAAATTGTGATTTAAAAAAGGGTTTCTTGTATGGTTTATAGTAAAACATAGTGAATTTTAAACTGCCAAGGAAACATGAAAGTTTTTAAGGTAGTTTACATGAACCAAACTAGTTTTTTCTACTAAAAGATTTTCTTTATCTGTACACAAACTTTTTTGATATACTGTCTTTGATGTACAAATTAATCAAGATCCCATATTTTACTGTTATTTAATTCTACAGTTTTCTAGCGGTTCTTCGCAAACCACAATATTTATACCCATCTCAGATTTTAGATAGCCTGTGTGAATGACTTTTGAGTCTTTCTATGTAGATTGCTCTAATTAATACGATTTTCACAATTATTAATGGTCTCACCTCAATGTCGTAGACGCGTGAAGATCGAAGATATCGGTTATAGCCATCGGTGGGTTCAGTGGCCACAGTAAACACTTTGATTTTGTCTGTGGGAAAGGGGAAAAGCGTATGATGGAGGGTTTAGATGTGAGTCTTTATGGGTTACAGTCAAACCTTTGTAATTTCTTTCATTTTTGTTTAAAAATAATGACCATATGACAATTAATCGTTAAGTAAGCTCGACTGTAGCCTATTATGAGTTATTTTATTGGGCCACATTTAAAGTATGGTAATTGGATATGCTTAAGTGGATTAAATTAGAATAACAGAGAGCTAAATATGTATTGTTTTGTTAAGTCATTTTTTTGTATTAAGAATTAAACCGGTCATTTTAATTAACTTGGTGGTTGAGCAGGTTTTAAAGGGGTAAGTTATGAATTTGAAAAAGAAGCTAAAAAAATTCACTATTTCTATCAAAAATCTTATATCTTTTCCTGATATTCATCTGTATCTGCATCTGAACTTATAAATGCCTCTGCATTTGTATCTTGTATCTTGCATCTGCATCTGTTCATTTCCCGTGCAATTCCAGAGTAAACGACCGCATACATCAAAGCGGAATGAAAACAAAAACAATTTGTAAATGGAAGGGGGGGTGAGATGGTGCAGGGATCATAAACAAATTCCCAGATATCTGTGTACATGAGTGGGATGCACTTCAAAGCCGCTCGTGAATGCAATACAATTTTCTATGTCCGCTGATGAACTCATTCTAGTTAGAAAAGGAACACAAAATAGAAACAAACCATTCCAATTGGACTCCGGCGCTGCAGCGACGTCGGCGTCTGCGCTGGCTCCTTGCGACGTCACAGCCAGCAACAACAAAAACAAAGCGCATTGTTGTTGCATTTTAATGATGCTGGACTTCTCGTTCTCTTTCACTCACACACACAGTCAAACACTCGCGAACGGTAACTGATTTTT
Source organism: Drosophila oshimai (assembly GCA_018150695.1). Lineage (NCBI taxonomy): Eukaryota > Metazoa > Arthropoda > Insecta > Diptera > Drosophilidae > Drosophila > Drosophila oshimai. The sequence goes on along the minus strand of JAECWM010000317.1, from coordinate 7,862 downwards.
TTTAGAATATCTTCACGTTATGTTTGTTGCATTTTTTGAAAAGTGTTTCAGTTACTCAAAAAACACTGCCGCCCGCATGAAATTCCAAATCGCGAATGAAAACATTGAAGAAACTAAAGATGTCCAAAAAACATCATATGTATGTTTGTATGTAATTTCGAAAAAGTATTTTTATCGGACAAAAATGCGACCGTTATTTGTCTGGAATGTTAAGTTTAAATTTTTTACTGTTAAGATTTAACATGAACATTAGGGTGGCTTTTTTGCTCTGTCTTAACGCAATGTTTCACTTTAGGACCTGTACATGGACTGTTACTTAATAAAGATCTATATACCAATAGTAATTTGGAACTGAAATGGAGACCTTTATACCTTAATATTCAAAGACACAAAAGGCAACGTAAATGTACAAAGATCCATTGATTTTTTTGCTTTGAAAAATACATTAATCGCGCTATGTGGTCTCTGTTCCGGTGTATTTGCAAAAATAAATATTTTTATCGTGATATTTTTGTTGTTCAAATATTTTAACAATTTTTTTAAACTAAACCTAGTTTAAATTTCCCACAATTTCTGTTATGATAACAATTTCAAACAACAAATTTTGTTAATTCTAGGTAATAAGACCGTATATTTTTCATAATGTTTTATTTTCAATGCCCAACCTGGCCACACTAACAGCTGTTACTGGTCAAAGACCCCCAAAAAAATAAAATACAAAAGAAATTAAGTCTGCTTACTCTGCAAGTAATTAAAAAGCGTGCCTAATTCGTAGGTAAATAAAACCAGGAGACCCCAGGGAAAATGGAATCGGATACGCTGGATAAAGAGAGTGCTGCGGCGGCTTTGAAAAAGCTAAAGCAAAGTGAAAGTCCCGAAAGTGCGAAGACTTTGGGTCAGATGAAGGGGGGTGAGGCGGAGGAAGAGGAAGAGGCGCCGCCAACAAAGAGACAAAAGACTGCCGGAGAAAGGGAGAAGGAACAGGCTGAAGAGGAGGACGAGGAGGGGGAGAGCGAGGACAGCGAAGATCTGGAAGAAGAAGGAGACGATGATGACGAGGAAATTCCCCTACTAGTTCCAGTTCGTGGGATTCCCTTGGACTTGAATCGGGTGCAGGGCACCCAAAATAGTCAGAGGAACTTCCATCGCATCCCGGTTTTCATAGTCGATTATCACAACGATGTCCTGGAGTTTATCTACCGCTGTTTGGCCACCCGTCATCTCCCCCTGGAGAACAACACCCTCGTGCACTTCGATTCCCACCCGGATCTGGTAATACCCAGACATATCGCCGCCAGTTCGGCATTTGACAAGGACACAATGCTCAACGAACTGAGCATCGAGAACTGGATCATGCCCACTCTGTATGCAGGTGAGCAGCAGTAATCTTCCTGAAAACTGGGGAAATTATTATATGGTTATCACATACTTATTTCATTTACTTTTAAATCTTTATTCTAAACCATTCCTTCTAAAGATTAATTTATCCTTCTTCCCCCAGGTCACTTCAATCGTGTGGTGTGGCTGAAGAACTCGTGGTGCCAGCAGCTACCCACTGGCAGGCACGACTTTAAAGTTGGACAAAAGGACGACAGAATCGGAGTTGATTGTCCATTGGATTACTTCATAGCCGACGGCAACTACTGTACCACCGATGACCTCCAAGAAGCCAAGAAGGTGGAGTTGCAAGTTTTCGATGCAGACAACGAAAGCCTCGATCCCAGGGAATTCTTAACGGAGAGTGATGCCAAGGGATTTGTGCTGGATATTGACCTGGATTTCTTCAGCACTTCCAATCCTTTTTTAGAGATCTACAAAGACGCTGATTGCTACAATCAGCTCAAGGAGATCTTTCATTTTGAAAGCGTGGAGCAGGTTAAAAAGTCGGGAACTGCCACTATCGCGGATTATTTGGCCACGGCGGACAGACGACAAACGCAGTTGGATGCACTTAAGCAGATATTCTGGCATTTGGAGGAGGAGCGCAACTTTGAGGGACTGGAAAAGCCAGATGAGGCTGTGGTTACACCCGAAATATATGCTAAGATTGTAAAGCTTGCTGAGCAGCTGCAGGAGAAGTATCCAGATGATGAAATCGACTGGCATTTGATCTTCGACTCGGGCAGCACCACCGACAACAATGGCTTGCCCCATCACATCAGCACCGCCGAAGAGTTGGAGGCGTACTTTGCGAATTTCAAGAGATTTATAGAACGTCTACCAGTTCCTCCAGTGGCCATTACAATGGCCCATTCCGCTCAGGACGATTATTGCCCCCAGGATCAGGTGGCCTTTATCGAAGAACGCGTTTTACGGCTGCTACGTGAAGTGTTTGGCGATCGACTGCACGAAAAAGCCATCCTGCACTATATGGACGATCCTTGGGACGTGATGAAGCTCTAAGCAAATTAAAATCCAGGGGCGTAATCATGGGGATTAAGCATCCACTTCCTTGTATTAGTTAAAGAATTTACAAAACTCTTTGGGTGGTAAAACCCCGCGACAAAGCGACCCAGTAGTGGATTCAAAAAAATAACTCAAAGATGGAAAATACAATTACGATTATAACAATATTTTTTACTTTTAAATATACGCAACGTATTTATTACAAACAGACAAAGAAAATGTCTTTAATTTGAGGATATTTTTTAGTATTTAAAAAAAAAAACAAATGGCAAATAACAAAGTACTTTTCAAATTTCAAAAAGGAAGAGCAGTACACAATTTTGACTATGCAAACATTTTATTTATTTTAAGATATAAACTAATTTTTAATACAAGTTCACAGACATACAAGGAAAACTCTTTGATTCGATGCCAGAGGTGCCTGGAAAATGCTTCAAATCTCATTAGTACGTAATGTGTAAACACTGGGGCAACTCAGTGGCTTTTCTGGCGATGGTGGTTGGAGGTTCTAGATGGCCACCTCATAGAGGGCAGTCAACTTTTAATTGTCGACCCCAATTCGTGGCCGAAATCAATAAGCCAATGGCCACAGGCGAAACTTTCAGTAACATTTTGTGGCTCAGTCAATGTGGAAGGTTCACAGATAAAATTGAGAGACAGTAAGTTTACTTAAAAACGTTTTGCTTAAATTTAGAGGTAATTAATCCTTAATCATGTCTTCCATTTAAAAAACGATCTAAGTTTAATTTAACGAAAATTAACTGTAGTGAATAGTTTGATTTTAAAGAAGAACTTAAAAATTATAATATTTTTTCGAAATTTCACCAAGTTTGTTCGATATGAAATTTTTACAATGTAGGAATTTCTTTCTTTTATTATATGGCTTCACAGCTCCTCTTTATCTCCTTTGGATTTTTGTTTTTTGGTTTTTTTGGCTTCTGGAGGTGGAAGTTCCTCCTTGAGACATTCCCTTTCCGCTTTTTTCTTGAGGACATGGTCCTCGCAGAGATGTTTTTTCAGGGACTTTTTGTCCTGGTGCTTGAAGTACCAATCGCTGATGGTTTCCTCGTACTCCTCCAGCAGATTTTCGCACTGTGTCTTCATTTGTGTGACTTCCACTGGAGGTTTGTCCCACAGCTCGTAGGGTATTCCCAGATCCACCTTAACTCCCTTGTCCACTAGACCATGAAGGGTTTGGAAGGTCTGCGACATTCCCTTGGCGAATCTCGTGCTGTCCGACCTTTCCTTGTGGAGATTGTATGCAAGAACTCGCTCGCAAACGTTCTCCAGGGATTCCAGTAATCTTAATTCACTCCTGCGGTATTCGGTGCGTTTTTTGGGCTTCACATCATCCACGGAGTAACCAATCTCTATCACGTCGTGCGACTTTCCAGTTTCTCCAAGACGCGCCTCCAGTTCGGCGGCCAGGATCTTGCAGGCCTCACATCGATTTGCATAGCGAACTCCCTGTTCCTCTTCGGGGGATTCCCCTCTCGTTGATTGGAGGAGGACCAGAAGCCCCAAAATAATAGTAAATCCTTTGAGGCGCATTTCCGCTGAGTGTTAGTTTCCAAAACAATAATAAACCTGACGTGGAAATGCCGCTCGCGATAAGAAACCAGTGATGTTAAACGTCCAACTGTATCTTGTTCTGCCCAGTTAGCTTTTTATCCGTCAGATGGTAAATCTTTTTGGAACTCGAAAAAAATCTGGGTTTTCTCTAAAATTTAATGATTTAAAATATAATAAAATAATTCTAAAATTAGATTTTTAAATGTTCTTTGAAAAAATTACAAACTATTATTTCTTAAATTAACTTAGCAATAAAATAATGTAAACGTTTTAAGTATAAAATACATGCACATAATTAAATATGCTTCAAAATGCTAACACATTATAATTTAATTAGTTTATTGTAAGTATCTTTTATTTTTCATATTTTTGTATTTTCATAATTTAAAAAAATAGCTGTTTTTCCTCAAAACCATTTTATTTGTTTCAACACTTTCGGCTATCTCTATGAGTCCCAACCTATATCGATAAGTAATCGTCTTTGAAATTCGTTTTCAACCCGCTACCCGGGGCAACCAGTGGCTCCAAAACAAAGAACCACGCGCTTGCACCCCCAATCCCCATTCCCCACCACCCAAGTTGGCTCCTTTCCGGTAGTCAAGTTAACTTTCACTTGAAATCCGCCCATAAATGTCTCATAAGAGGTTCTATGTGAAGTTGGACCTGCAACTCCATGCGGTTCGTGGTGGAAACGTTGGTATTACCTCTGATTTCAAGGCTATTTCCACTTTCAGCTCACCTGTCCAGGCGTTTGGCTTTGTTCCCACGGATTTTTAGAGGCCACTGTCAAAACTCTGGGCTACTACTTTCGAACGGGAGCGATGGAGCCGCGGTTTCCCATGCTGTGCCACGACCAATTTACAATGGAGGGATATTTCAAGAGTGTGGAGTGCCTTGAGGACATGCATGAGCTGCTGAAAGCTGAACAGTTGGAAATAACCGTCTGGCAGAATGGTCGGAGATTGGCCTACTTCATAGGCAATCTTTCTGATGTGATGCAGCCTACGATTCCTCGCTTGAGCTGCGCCCATAGCTCCAATGTCCAGCTGCTAATGAAGGCTACACCTGCCTTTCCTGGAATTATATCGCCCAAAGTGGAGCTATCGGCGCAACTGACTACGCAGGATCGAAAGAAGAGCTGCAGATGTTCCAGTTTTAGAGGAGAGCCGGTTCCCCCGGCCAATCGTCATGTGGAGAGCCGTTGTCTAAGTCATGTGGACCAGCCCCGAAAACAACAAACTGTTTGCCATGGCAGGAAATCCAATTGTTGTCCAAGTTGGAGAGGGTCGTTGTCCCAGCAGCAGCAACAACAGCAGGAGCGACGCTCGTCCACTTGTTCGAGCTCAACTCAATTAAGTAGTCTCAGCCAGAGTTCCTCGTTGACGCAGTGCAGCCATTTGTCCAGCTGTAGTGATGTTCTGGACAATCATCACAACAGTTGTGACATCTGCCAAGCCTACAGGCGCATGTTTCCAGCTTATTAAATAAAATGTGAACAATAAAAACTAGAAATCCTGGAATTGGTTACTTTTTCAATTCATTTAAACTAAAGGTGTTATAAGAGAGAAATAAGTGAAATCAGCAATTATCAAATTGAATCTATGAAAATCTCCAACATGGCTGTGTTCTTACGATTTAACCATAAATTCCAGGTTAGCTCCTTCGCCTAAAAAGTTCACAGCCTTTACAGTTCCTTTGTGCTAATATTAGGGTTTAATCTGTGTTTATGTTTCACAAAGTCGAGGCCTTAAATATAATCCTTAAAATCACTCTGCGCAAACACCTGCACGATGAGAGTTAGTAAGAGGTTGTAGGGCGCTGCTCGCTGCACTTCCTCCTCTTGTAGTTGATTCCTTAGGTGGATGCAGGAGCGGGCGATGTATCGAAGGGTGCTGAACACATGTGGTTCCAGGGGAAGATGCAGACAGACCAAAGTGGCATACAGCCAGCGAGCTAGCCAGACATCCTGGAGAAGGTCCACCGACGAGCTGGGATCCTCCGCCTGAAGCCACTTGCTTAGCATTTCCATCAAGAGCTCCAAATCATACTGGGTCAAATGGAGGAGAGTGCTCAAGAGAGGCTGGTGATTCCGGCAGAAATCCTGCCATTTTTCCTGGTCCGAGGTTAGAGGTGGCTCCATGGATTGATCGTAGTTCTGGTTGACTAGCTCCCTGCGAAGGACGAGCACCTGGGAGCGGGCCGCTTGAAAGGACTTAACCTGTTCATCCCGCCACTCGGGTGTGGGCAGCAGGCTCTTAAAGGGCGGCAAAGCGGGCTGTTCAATAAATAAATGCAATTAAATACTCTAAATTCTCAATAGAGTACAACCTATGCTTACACTCTCCAACATCTCAAAGTTATTATTTTCCGTATTAGTCCTAATTTTGGGGGATCTCTTGGTCACCACTGCTGGGCATCTTTTCCTCTCGTACAACATGTGCATTAAGTACTCCTCCCCGGACTCTGGCGGCTTCTTGGGGTCAAAATTGTGGTCTGGTTCTCGTATCTCCAGTGCCTGGAGTTGAAAAGTCTGTTCTTCCGGTTCATGCTGCATTTGTTTTGCCGTATTTATCTTAATTTATGTTAAAGTTATTGTTAGTTCTTGTTAGTTTAAACGAGGGGTGCGCGTTTACGGATTTATTAGTGCGTTTTTTAGCCCTGAACAGCTGATTGAAGAAAACAAAAAGTACCCACTAGCACCAGTGTTGCCAATTTAGCCTTTTAATTAGCAGATACTGGCGGTTCAGGCTAGCATTACTTATAAAATGGTCCAATTTAATGAATAACGTAAGATTTTGGGCCGAAATGTTTAACGGACTACGCCGGAAAAATTAATGTCGTAATTATGAAGTGCAGTATGCCTAAAAAAAATATAGGAACCAATTAAACCTCCATAAATTCAGCTGCAGAAGAGGACATGATTGACGAACTCGATAAGTTTTCAAAAATACTTGAATAACACTGTGCAAAAATTTGAGGTCGATGAAAAAAAAAATTGGTGCGACTATATAGGTCTAATAAAACAGTGTGCAGAACACGACCTCATCCTTGGAGTTTCTCCATCACCCTCAGTTTTCGAGAAAAAGGACCTCAAAGTTAAAAAAACGGTTTTAAAAAAAATTTGACTCAATATACGCCAAATTACTGCTATATTGCAAAGGTCAGTTTAGCTTTTTTAAGACCTGCAGAGTTGGCAACACTGACTACTGAACACTGAATGGCAACTGCAAAGAAGCAGAAATGGCGCCAACATTTAATTTAATTGTTAGTTTTGGTTTGCAATTTCGAATATTTTTTTATGTTTTCTATATTAAACGACTATGTACCTGACTAGGTTAATAAATAAAAATAAATTAAATAAACAAAAACTCGCGCTGTTAGGTTTCGGGAACCGTCCCCAATTTAGTTTTCTAACTAAAGGTTCGACTGAAAGTCAGGATTGACCCTCTATTTTTCTAAGGTTTACTTTTCATTGGAACATAATAAAACAAAAAGCTGCAAATCAAAGCTAATAAACAAATAAATTCATAATTTTCAAACTAGAATTCTTTAAATTTGATGGGGTCATGGATGACGTTTAAAAGATTTTAAGAACGTCCAGTGAAGTATTTCAGTTTAATTTATTATACTTCTTAATTTTTCCAAATTAGAGAATTTAAAATTTTTGTTTGATTGCTTTCCCCCCTATTTTAAAAATTAGTTTTTAAAGAGGAATAGTAACAGTAACAGTATTTTGTCATGTTGAAAACATTTTATTTTAAAAATTGTTTACTGTAAACCATGGTTAACATTAGAGCGCGGAAGAGAGAATGATGGAAAATGAAAAAATATATATTTGTATGAATCTTTAACATACCAAATAGGTCGACAACCAGTCTGCTTAT